>WBMW01002258.1:2077456-2186769 GCA_013396635.1 Penelope pileata
AGAGAAGAGAAGAGAAGAGAAGAGAAGAGAAGAGGAAGAGAAGAGAAGAGAAGAGAAGAGAAGAGAAGAGAAGAGAAGAGAAGAGAAGAGAAGAGAAGAGAAGAGAAGAGAAGAGAGAAGAGAAGAGAAGAAGAAGAAGAAGAAGAAGAAGAAGAAGAAGAAGAAGAAGAAGAAGAAGAAGAAGGGAAGAAAAAAGACTACGAGCAACGAGGCGGATTCCGGCGCGTATCGGAGGGTTATCAGCACTAACGGCCGCCACTCGGCCTTATCGCGCTGCCGCCGCCGCAGCTGTGACCCCGCGGAGCGCTCCGGGACGCGCAGCGCGGAACCCCTCGGCCGCCGCCGCCCCATCCTCCGCGCCCGCGGAGCCGCTCCTCCGGGCCCCTCTCCTCCCTCCGCCGCCCCCTCCCGCGGGGCCGGGCCCGAGCGAGCGGCGCTGGGCGGCCGCTCGGCGTCGGAAGGAGAGCACCGGCGGAGCGGGGACATTGCCGCCGCGGAGGGCGGATGGCGGAGGGGACAAGCGCCTTCGGGGCAGCGGCCGGAGCGGCCCGGCGGGTCGGGGCCCGCAGCGGGGCGAGGTGCGATGGGACGGGACGGGACGGCGGGGGCCCTGTCGGTCCGCGGCGAAACTTTCCCCGACGGCCGCGGCAACGGAATCAGCGCCGGGATTCGGAAACCGAACGTTGCCGGCATCGGAGCTTGGAGAGACGCGAGGTCGGAAGCGGAGCGGTGCTGCTCCAAAGTAACTTTCGCCTCTCCTCTTTTTAATTCCCGTTTTCGTAAAGGCAGAGCAATTTGGCGAGGGGGGCGAGGGACCGGCGAGGGATTTCACTTTCCGCGGAAGGCGAAGGGCTCCGCAGGGCGCGAGGCGTCGGGGCCGCCGCGGTGCCGGGAGGCGCCGGGTGCTGGGGGGCCCCGCCGGGCGGGGGCTGCGGAACGCGCTGCGGGGCAACGCCCGAGTCGGAGTCCTCAGAGTTTCGGGAAATCGGGCGGACTTTCTCATCCGTAGCGTTGCTGTGAAGGAATACGACATTTCCTTTCCCTAACTTCGTTGGCCCGACCCGCAGCTCGGAATCGGATCCGTAATACGGCTGCAGGTTACATCGTGTTTCGTGGGGGTTTGTTAGCAGGTTGTTAGGTTTTACGGCTTTCGCTGTCTCTGCTTGCGTTAATTTAATGTAGACATTTTGTGTTTTTAGTACGAAATAGTGACGAACGTTGGCACTGCAGTAAGGTCGCTGGTGCCGCTGGTGATGAGAGGAGCGCTGCCCGGAGCCGAACGCCCTCAGCTGCGCTCCGTGGGGCGGACGCCGCCGTGCTGGGGCTGCGCTGTCCCGCGCGGATGCTAACGCGGACCCCACGCTGCACCTGTGGCCGGCGCTCAGCTCCGGGAAAGCAGCAGCCAGGGCTCCGAACCGTGCCATGCCCGCCGTGTATCGCTGCGTTCCGTTTCGATCGACCCCGTAATTCAGATTGATAGTCGTCATCGGACCCTCTGCTCACCGAAGCGAACGGGCTGAAAGGCGAGTTTAGTCCCTGTGTTGATCAGGAATTTGCTTCCAGAGGCAGGGCATCATGAGGGCAGCCTCGAATTGCCTTCTAGCTGGGAAGGGAGCGGGAGGATGCCCCAGAATTTGGTACTGCAGTCCGATTGCCAGCCAGATAAACCCAGGCAGAACACTTCACTGGCGGGACACAAGACATTTCCTTCTCTATTTGTGTGTTTACAAACTCGTTGGCAACGAGGAGCCACAACACAATTTTCCACTGTTTGTTAAGCACAGAAATGGGAACCGCGCTCATCTGGAGGAGCCCTGCGGCTGGGGCACCGCGCTGCCGCTCGTGGGGCTGGCACTGCGCTTCCCGTGTTTAAGCACCGATTTGCAAAACTTCTTGAAAAAATACAGTGTAAAAACCGAGCAATAAAATTTAAATTGTCAGAGACTAATTACTTAGAGACGAGTTAATTGCTAATCCGCTGATATATGACATTTGCCAGCAAAAGCCTGAAATTAGTTTGTGTAAACAATAAGAAGCCCTTAGTCAATAACTTTCAGTTTTCTTTTCCTTTTTTTCTTTTTTTCCTTTTTTTTTTCCCTATAGCAAATGCACTTGAAGCGTGCATTTTATTTTGAGAAAAGTTTCTAGAAAATCAGTTGAATGCTTTTTCTGAAGCACTCAGAACATTCTCAGACACGCCGTGGCATTAGCCGACTGTGACATATTTTGCTGTCCTCAGAATTTAAGAAGAAACAAATGCCAGCATCGCTGGACATGCACCCATAGTTTGTTGTAAATGCACGGTAGGGTCTGTGTTACCTTCAACATTTTGCAGTCACCCCTTGCTCACAGCGCTAGGGCTGCGATGCACATTGCCCGTGCGCAGAGCTGAGGCTGTGCTGTGCCCTTTCCATGTGCAGAATGGGCTGGATGTGGCAAACAAACTTGTGGCATCGGAACCAAGGCTGCCTCGTTACTGCACCAACAGATAATAGTGCTGCTCAAATGCCCGTATTTGTTTTCTCTTCTGCCTTTATGTGCTGTGCCCATGCACATTTTAAATGTTAACCTTCCCGAGTAGACACGTTTCTTTGTCTCTCTTTCCTGCCTCCCACATCACTTACAGTGGTTTGCACTCACATTGCCACAAACTCTCCCCGTCCCCTTACACTTGTTACAGAAATTCGCCCGCTGGATTTTGAGACCCCTTTCCCTCGCCGCTTTAGCAGACAGCTGCTGCTTGCTGAGTGAGTCTCGAAACCACGTAGCCCGTTTGAGTATCAGCTATAAGCAAAAAGTAGAAGTCAGAGAGTGCGTGAGAGGCTCCCCCCCACCCCACATCCTCCCCTCCAGAAGCCCGAGAAGCGCTGCTGTTTGGTGAGCTCTGCTGATGGAAGTTATCATAGACCCAAGTGAGAACAGTAGTACTATGGAGGCTGAAGATTGAAACGTTTTGCTGTCTCAGAAACAAGTAAGTGTAATAAAATTCATTTTTAATAGCTGTGGTGAAAACAAATAAAGCCATAGAAATTATTGAATATCTCTTCCACTAGACGTTAGAGAGCGTGGATGACTCATTAAAGAGAAAGAAAAAAATCCTTGTCTCATTTTGTATCTCAATTTTAAACAATGCGTGTCTCGAGCGGATATTTATGGGCTGTTAATAGGCTGGTACAAATTCTGGAAGACACAACAAAAATTATCTGCAGTCTATTCACAAACCTTTGCCATGTCTCAGTGTTCGGGGATGGGCGTAGGGGCTGCCTTTGCCACTCTTGAATAGGACTCTATTGTGTGGGCTTGTTCCATTGGGATCAATGGGACGACATGTGCAACGAGATGCTAATGAACGCCAGAAACCACGGTAAAATCTGGCCCGGCTACGGCGCAAGGCTGGTTTTATAGATCAGTTCTGAGCCTCTTGCTGTACAGCTTCTAGATAAGCTGTTGGAACTTTAAATGTTCAGGGAGGTTTTACTTTATAAAATAAGAGTCGTTGGATTTTGTTGGTTTTCTTTTTGTGTGTGTGTGTGTTTTTCCCCCAATATTTAAATTACATTTTCTCTCCTGTAAAATTTGAATTGCTCTCCGTTCTCATCTTGCTGGAAGTTGTAGCTGAGACGAGGCAGTCCGTTTTTCATGGCAATTGCACTGTTAATGTAAATGTGTTTCCACAAATGGAAAATAAAATACACTGGAGGAAAATAACGTCAAGCACAAGTACGAAACAGAAGAGTGATGGTCGGGAAGCAGGCGCACAAGGGTAGTGCTGGCGGTGAGCAGCCCAGCGGTCACTACCCCCCCACCACACCTGCAGCAAAAAGCAGCCACTCTACTGAAATGTTTGTTTCTCGCACAAAGGGGACAGCACTTCAGAGAAGTCCCCGAGGACCGGTGTAACTGCAGGGGGACTGTGTGCAAGCCGTGCCCGCGGCTGCTGTGCTGCAGGAAGGCTCGAGGTTTGCATGCTCCGTCCTTCCCTTCCTTGGTCCTGCAGCCCTTCAGCCAGGGTCTGGATGCGTGGTCAGAATGGGCCACTTGAGTGGAAGCCCACAGAGCTGCAGGTAGAGCACCGGCAGCCCGCGATTCCTGGGAGCCTGCAGCAGGCTCCAAGTGCCCAGACACAACGGGAACAAGGACCATAAAAGTCCTGTCCCTGTCTCCTATAAGGCAGAGGGAGGGAGGGAGAGGAGTTCCAGGGACACCACCTTTTCTCATCAGCAAAGGTTAATTATTAACTATTGAAACACTGATGAACCAGGGTGTTTGTTTGCTTATTATGAGGCCTGTCAGGGACAGAACCAAACCTTGCTGGAGCTGACTGATGTCCCTCCATGTCTATAGACTCAGAGGTCAGGCCCCTAAAACCCAAGTCACCAGCACAGTTCCTTGCAATGAAGAACCAGTGAGCACTGTAAGGAAGTGCTTAATTACTCCAGCGAGATAATTTTGTTTTTAAACAAAAATGTTTTAATTGGGGGCAAGCCCTCTCATATTTATTTCCCGAGAAGGAAATTGATTAGTGAAATGTTGATAGTAGGTTAGTAAGAGAGCTCACGCCAGCCACAGACACGAAGCTCAGATAAAGGCGCTCAGTTTCTTTTCAGCCCCTGATACTGAGCAAAACTGTTTTCAGGGAAGGGAAGAGTGAAAAGCAAACCATCTTCCCCAGTAGCCTTTCCACAGCCATCTCACCTGTTATTCATTTGCACCTGAACCAAAGGTGAGTGTCCAGCAGCAGCAGCTTCTAGCTGGAGAGCTAGCCTGGAGCCAGTATTTCTTTTCTGTTTGTCACTCAGACACTCCTTGCAGGGGTGCTTAGCTAGGTCCCTCGTGAACCTCTGCCCTCATATGGAATTCAGTGGCCTGAGATACTGCCAGCAAATTTAATTTTGAGAGGAAATGCAAGGAAAATGAATGATTCCTTGGTGGAGGTTGGCATCCCTGAGCCCTCTGCCTGGCCATAGGAAATGCTGCTGGCTGGGAACATGGGACAGAGCGGGATCTTGGGAGCTAAAGCACATTGCAAAACGTGCACTCTGCATGGCTCCTGTACTATCCCCTCTTTTCTTTCAGATATTTTGCACATCCAGGTGAGGCGGGAGCTCTAAGGCTCCTCCAAGTACAAAGAATATAATTTTGAAGTGGGGTGAAATACACACAAAAGAAGGAAAATCCTTTGCTTCTTAACTGTCAGAACAATATTTTGTGCAAAGATCAATATACATTTTATTTTATCTACTCAACAGTGCAACATCATTGTGGAAACATCAGCGATCTGTAACTCACTAACCATTACCATCTGCAGCTCAGTGAGATCAGCAGACCCCAAAAAGGTGAAGGCATTGCTGAGATGTGCAAAACCTTCACCGGGGGGAGTAATCTGTAAAGAGGTAAGATAGGTGGGAAAGACAAGGCAATGACAAGCAGGGTGATAAAAAAAGTAAAGGAGAAGAAGCAAGTAATTGTATATATTTTTAATTGTCGAGATCTGCATGACTGCTGCTCACAGCTGAAGTCAGAAATAATTATTTTTGCAACTTCTGGAAATGAAATTCTATTTAAAATTAAGGTACATATGTTTTGGATTCTCTTCTCTTCTTCGTATTGTCTTTGTCACTAAGTTAACCTCTTCTCCACAGCTGGCAGGCACCTGAAATGGCTAAATAATGTGCAGCAGTTCTGGATTCTGAAGATACTGCCATCCTTTTGCTAAACTGCAGGAGCCCAGCCTTGCATTATTAGTGCATGTGAACTGTTACTAGTGCAGCTCACTCTTCAGAGCTCCCTGGAGGTCTGGGGAACTTGTACAGACCTGATATCCTCCCCGTCTTTCTTTGTTTTAAGGATTTCCACTTGCCTGAAATCCTGTACTGTCACGTGTGCACTGCCAAATGTTGTGACTTCTCAAAATCATCAGAATGCTGCTAATTCCTTTAATCAAGACACTCATAGCACCCTTTTCTATGTAATTTTTGTTGCAATAAGGGTAGGGTTAGACAATCCTTGGAGCTGCAAAAACGTCAAATTAACAAAATATTAGCTCAAATATTAGCTCATCTTATTCACACGAATAAGGACCCAGTGGGCATCGTGTTGACTTTCTCTAGTATAAATGGATTAACATCAAATACATTGACTTCAGCTAATAATCACTCAGAGCTCCATGCCTTTAAAGAATACAATTAAATTCAATTAATTAAGAAAGTATCACTGATATTTTAGCAATTTTTCAATTTCCTTCAGCCTACTTCATATACTCTGAACTTTCATTTCTGGGCTGAAAATTGTAAAGAACATGCATGCTTACTGAAAAAAAATCACAAGATAAAGTTCCTTTTTTTTTTTTTTTTTTTTTTTAAATCTGGCTGTGTATGTACTCCTGCCCCTTAACAAGTCATAGCAAACAATATAGTATTCCACAAGAGCTTTTATCCCAGTGAGCAGAAAGTGAGCAGCAAGACGGAACAAAAGAATGAATGAATTAATTAATGGATGAATGTATTATGAAAAAAAAAAGACTCCACCTGCTCCGCTCCAAAAATCTCTCACTGTACTGCAGAGTGGTTTGCTACGCTGACTAATATTAAAACCTTCCTTTTCATTTAGAACAATATGATTTGTTTACATTAGGAGTGATTGCCAAAAAGCAAACTATGTAGCACAGACTAATTAGACTAGTGTGTCTAATGTTAGGAAATCACCACTGACATTGACAGTGAGGAAGGCAGTCTATTAAAAATGGAAGGGGAAAAAAGTAGCTTTTTTCTATTGCTTTCTCAGAAATACCTAGTACAGATTCTCAGCCTTAAAGCCTTGCCTTGCCCATATGAACAGTTTACTTACATGGGAGGAATATAACTTAGTACGAGCAGGGGCACGCTTTTTTGGGAATTCCATAGGACCATGCCTTTATGTTCTCAAATCGGTGATAGCTTATTGTCTTCAAACAACAGACAAGGAATAGTCATTAAAAAACTGCACAGGAGAGGACGTTTATTTATGTAACAAACCCACAGAGATTGCCAGGAGTTCGTTGAACAGCTGCTCTCAAAAGAGAAACAGGAAAGTTACGATGCTCCCGTCTTTTTTTTCCGGGCTAAACTAGAGACCCACCAGCGTTACCAAAGCGAAAGCATTCGTGGCTGAGGGTGCTGCCGCTGCACCCCGCGGGATTAAGGAGGGGGCAGAATGTGTTTATCCCCCGAAAGCAGGGCGCTAAACCCGCATAAAAAGCACTGTCCCCTTCAGGAAGGTGCTGAAATGCAAAGCAAGCTCTCAGCTCCTTTTCTCTCTCTTGGTGGCATTTGAAAGTGTAAAGCTTTGAATACCAATTGCTTGAACTGGACATATGTGAATCTCTTCTAATCCTACTAATCCCGTCCCCAAGTGCTTCTTTGTGTGTGGAGGCAACACACATAGATCTAAGTGAAAGTGGCCATAATCCTGGAAATGTGGAAAAATGTCCCAGTGTGGGAGTTGGGAGAGGGAAAAGCTCCCTAGCAGAGGGGACCTGCTGGAAAAGCATTGTGTTTGTGGGGTGAGCGAGGGGCGGGAGTGGGGGCAGGGAAGATATGAAGGAGATCTCTCACCTTTTCTGAGCTGCTAGGAGGAAAGCAAACCCACCCAGCGGGAAAGCTCCCTTGCAAACAGCCATCGCACACTTGAGCAAACCCACAGAGCTGAGACAAAGTTTCCAAATGCTGGGAAATTCACCCACTGGCAGCTTTCAGCAGTGTGAGCTCAGCAGGCTAGGCACTAATGTGCTGACTTCATTATTTCCCCACCTCGCCGCTCTGAATGGCAGATTTGTTTAGGGAATGGTGGGCTACGGCTCCGTCCTTTCCTGGACACAAAGATATGAGGGGAGCCGGGATCCTTGCCCCAGTCAAAGGCGCTGGCTCTCGGTGTCGCAGGGGGACCTTTTTACTCCACACAGAAGTGAGAATCAGGCCATGTAAGCAGATGTCTTTGCCAAACCCTGACAAGGCAACAGAGAAGTCAGCTTACAAGTTTTCGGTTGTATTACTCATTCAGCCTCTCTGAAAACTGATTTCAGACTTCAAATCCTCCAGCCATACGTAGGTAATAGGGTAGAGGCGAGAGAAATTTCTGTGTCTTTTACAAGGAGAATGTGCTTCTTACTTATCACCAAAAGCTCAGAATTTGACCAGGCTGTTAGTTAAAATTAACATTCACCTGCATGCTGACAAACCCTATGGGTTTTCCAAATATACAAGTCATATAATTCAGCCATGTGAATTTCCCAAATGTCAGAGACTTAATTTACATTTTCTTGTCTGGTCACCGAATAAAGTGTGTTTATATCCTGCAGTAGATATTGTAAAAGGAAATTAATCTGTTTTTTGTATGTGCTTTCAAAAGATTTTAAAATATGGAGCAATTGATAACATTATTTGCCAGCCAAATCTTTATTTTGCTCAATAAATCTCTAGATAAAACCACGTTAGGTAAGAAAATCTGAGACAATATATTCTCCAGGAGCTGACTTTTTTATTACCTCAGCAGACTTTGCGCTTTCATAAATAAGTGTCAGCTGAAATTAACCTGCTGTTTAGAGATAGTATGAAGCATCCCAAAATCAGTCCATTTTTGTGGCACATGAAGTTTCTGAATGTCACAGGGACAGAAGATTAGGATAGATCCTTTGCACAGATAAAGCAGTAAGATGCTTTCTTGGAAAGCTGCTAAGCTCACTCCCCTAATGACTAAAATCACTTCAGCAAACGCAAACAATCCAGGGAATAGTTTTGTTGCGTATGTCAAGGAATAAGAAGGATAATTGGGGGTTGGACTCGATGGTCTCTCGAGGTCCCTTCCAACCCCTACAATTCTGGGATAACATGGGCTGAGATTAAAATGCTACTTAATCCAGTAATGGTGGAGCTGCGTGGATGTTACTGCTTGCTACAGAAACTGTGTGAAGAAATGTTGCCAGCCTTGGAACTGAAGGGACACCTCTGACATTTCACGCCCCATCTCATCCGCTGTCAGCCGTGCTGCCCTGCCTGCAGCTGTCGCCCTGCGCTGCCTCTGCAGAGTTCTGTCAGCGTGCTGTCCCACAGGCTGCTGTGGGAGGAGGCTCTGCAAAGCCCAGCCCTTCCGAACAAAGAAAATCCTCAGGGTACGCTGACACACTTGTTCACTTACTTTAGATTTGCATCATGCACCTTCCCAGCTGGGGAAAAGAAGAGAAAGGACTTGCCTGTAAGGTAGTTAGCTTCAGTTTTATTAAATATTTCCTATGCAGCACACAGATAACCTTTGGAACTCATTCCCACAGGACGCACGCCAAAGATATGCATGTGGCCAAATGGAGATCAGAAAAATTCACGGAAGGATGGTTCCTTGGGGATGGTGCTGTGAGGAGTGCAGGAGGATGCCATGCACTTCTGGCTCAGGGAGCTCCTATGCTGCGGATTGCTAGCAGTGCTAGACCATGTCAGAGAAGGTCTTTAAATCTTCACCCTATCCTTTGCCAAGGGATTATCACAGACAGTATATTTCTGGTCCTACCCAGTCCAGGTGTGTCAAAAAAAACAAACCAAACCAAACCAAACCAAACCAAACCAAACCAAACCAAACCAAACCAAACCAACAACAACAACAACAACAACAACAACAACCCCACACCAACTATAAAGCATGTTTTACAGAAGAACCATGGATGGGGATTTTGACTTCTGAGGCTGATGGCAGAGCTCTCTCTCAGCTGCCTTCCTGACTGGAGGCTTCACTTAGGCCTCGCTCCCTTAGCACGGCCCTGAGGCCCCCAGTCCCGAGACCCTCTGTCCCTCCAGGAGCATTATGGCATGGTCTGGCACCTCCCGAGGCTGGCAGGAGGACTGCACCTGTCCCCCTCCCCTGGCGTGCAATCCTGCCAGGCTGAGCCCCAGGCCAGCAGCCCCTGCCCCAGGGGGCACCAGAGGTTTCTCCTCACCACTCCGGCACCAGATCAGAGGTTGATTAGTGACCCAGGTCTGCCTAGCAACCAACTCCCTCATAGCCCTAGCTGGTAGCAGCTGATGAGCGTGTCCCCATGGCGCACTCCATACTGCTGGTGCCATTTTTCTTAGTGCTGGAGGTGTAGAGTGCCCTGAGCCTGTCTTGGGCCCTGAGGCCAGTGGGCAAGGAGCAGCATATGGGTGTACTGCTGGTTTTCCTGACCCTCCAGAAAAGTGTGGCCACACACATACTTCTTGCTGGTCAGAAGCCACAGCCATGAGGTAGCCCAGGCCAAATCCAGTCAGCTGTGTACAGGCATGACGGATTGAGCTCTTGGCCTTGCATATGCCCTGGCATTGGCAAGACCATGTGGCACCATGGTGTCCCCCAGCAGCTACTGCACAACCACAGCTACTGGCCCCTTCCTACTGCCTCCCCCACCACCTTGCAGAAGTCACCCCTATGTTCCAAGACTCTCAGCCTGGACAGAGGTGTTGCCAAGAGGCCTGAGCACTTGGGATCATTTCCTGTACATTTGTCCAGTCTCAGATCTCAAAGCCTCTCTCTGGCATTGGAAGACTGAGACATAGAAGAATGTATTACAGGTCAGTTTCTTGCCAATCAGGAGACGAGAAAAAGGCAGAATCAGGTTCACCTGAATATGGGGATTCTGAGACCACTATTTGTTTACTGTAACATTGCTTTCTAGGCTGTGGTAACGGCTAGGAAAACACTTGTTTGAGAGGATCCCAGCCTACCTCCTATGGTGAAAGTAGAGAAGGAATGAGCCCCATAACAGTGTGAATTTAGGCCTGCATGTGCCACAGACACTCTCAGATCTATGCCAGCTTTACTGTTGTCTTGTACATGGAGGTCCTGATGCACTGTAGAATCAGACTGCCACTCTGGAGGATGAATGTATATCAGTTTGGGCTGTCTTGTGAAAAAGTCAGAGCCATGTGAATAACTTGAACTCAGCACATTTTTCTCTTGCTATTGGAACACCAGCTAATGTGAACTATGAGGTTGGATCAAGACACAGAATAAAAAGGGGGAAGGGGATTTGCATATAGCCCAATCATACGGGGGGGCATGAGCATAATGTGTACAAGATCTCCAGTTAGGTCTGTATCTGATTCTGAAATCATCCCCTCCATTTACTGGTTGTGCAGGTGGAAAGTAAGTCCCAGGGCACATTTCAAACAGCCTTTCAAATAGCCTGTTAAACTAAAATAAATGCAACAACGTCACTTTTTAATTTCTCACTGTTTCAAACCTGGTTTAATTAGGCACATGGCAACCTTGGAAAAATCTAAGAAACAGGAAAGGGATATTGATTCTTTATTATCACTTTAATTGTCCATTCTGATGTGCTAAAACTGAAACAATCTTCCAGCTGCAATGTCTAATGAACTCCAAGATCAAACAAGATCTTGCTAATTATGGAGTTAATGAGGACAAGTTCACAGGCAGAGTTAAGTTAGTAATTACATGTTTCAAAGCATCTTGAAGCTCAATAAGATCTTCATTTGGTGCTATAGTGCTATACATTTTGCATTTCTTCTTTCTGAACATGTTACAGAAGGGTACCCTATGTATAGTATATGCTGCTAATCATGTCCAAACTGCACAGAGCAGACTTCAATAAATTAAGAGACTAGCTGTTAAATAAATCAACTCAACATTGAAATCTCATTTACATTTCTGCTATCCTATGTAATGTGTTTACACACAAATAATGTCAACATTAGCATGGGAGGGGGATGAATTTAAATTCCACAGCATGTTTCTGAAGCCAAGACGTCAAGGAAAGGCAATCAACATTTTAAACGAGCATACAAGCAACTACACATTCAAAAAGAACTAGTAAATCAGGCCTTTGAATCCACAGCAGCAAAATGAAACTTACAGCTGCATCTGTGAGTGAGTGAGATAGGACAACCAAAGAAGCACAGCGTTTAAAGCAAGTTATTCTTCTCAGTTCTGCCAGGAAAGTATGTAATTAACAACTACTATTTGTAGGACTTTAGCATTGGAACTTACTTGCTGGTAACGTCCTGCTTTCCTGAACTTTTCTTTTAAAATTGATGGTAACCTTGGACTCGTAGCACACTTGTAGCAAACAAGGGGTCATTGCACAACAGACACTCCTAAAGGGTCTTTAAGAACTGCAATTGCAAAAAATAATAAATTAAATAAATAAAAAGCCAGCAACAGCAAAAACACACAGACAAACAGAGTGCTGCACCTGCATTGCTTTGTGCAAACAGTGGAAGTTTGTGGCAGTGTGATAAGCTGCCTGCATCTAGCAAAATGCAGTGCTGGATTAAGTACAACATTTTGCCTGCCTTGCATTAAGCAAACTATGCTGCACAGGAAAAAAAGAAAAGAGAAAAGATCATCTGTTTGCATGTTGTGGTTGCTTTAGAGCTTGCAGTTCTGGACTGAGACCAATAGAGAGATACTGGATACAGGCTCTGGTTTATCGGCAGTGCACATCAATCCCCAAGAGCTTCAAGCAGCGAAGCCTGCAGTAGTGATGAGTAACATGGCTGTCTTTTATTTTAGAATTGTAAATACATATATTGTTTTGTATCTTCCTTTGAAGTACTTCTGGATAATTTTTCAACCAGACCAGTTCTTTTAATGTTCTCATTTGCCACAGTGCCACACAAACCACTGTGCTGACACAGGAATGGACAGGCTGCAATGGAAGTAGAGGTGTAAACAAAATTTGAAGAGAGGACAATTAGATGCGATTTAAACAGCACTGCCACAATTTCTATTGCACTGTCAGTTCACTGACTCATTGTGTGCTTCCCTACCTCAAAAGTGAAGACAAAATCCTGTATCTTGCAACTTTCAATTCATTAATGAAATTTCCAACCTCTGTTTTTCTCCAAAGTGTCATCACCTGGGCCCCCAGCATGAGATCTGAGGACTGATCTGCTACTTAATTTGCAAACTAACCTTGAATTAGATCCGTATTTCAACAGCATAGAGAAAATGATGTTATGGAAATTCATAGGTAGCATGGTGATGTTAAGATGCATTAATTTCTGGTGAGCTGTGACATGGAGCAGTAGTTTCTACCCTTTTGTCTAAGTTTTGTTTGGAGGCTGGTATTCATTTCAATCAGGAGCTCAGGATAAAATTTAGTCAGTGCAACCCATGTCACTAAAGTTTGCCTGATCCTATGCATAGTCCACACGGACTTTGAGTACTCAGCGCGACTGCTTCTCTCACAGCTGGTTTATGGCCTCCTATCTGACTGCACTGCATTGCATCCTTTCCCTGCCAGTGCTGGCACAGGGAGCAGGCTAGCTCTTGCACTTCTCTCTACTTGCTGCTGCTCCCATTTGCTGATCAGCACTCAGCTCCCTGCCATTTCTGCTAGTGGATCTGGTAATGTTTCTCTGGGACATCCTCGTTTCCTCAGGCAAACTATTTCAATTTCATGGGTCCATGTGGAAGACTGTTGGTAGTTGAAATATACATCCCTGCAGTCCCCTGTGACTATGGAGGAGGGCAGGAACTGCCTAGTTCAACCTGTCTTCTCATCATTGCCATGAGCTACCATAGGCACATTTTTGTTTAGCCTGTTTGCTTTTGTTCCTTTTATCCTCTAGTGCAAAACTCACCCCTAGGCTTTTTCTGAAGAACTTATCTTCCTCACCTGGGGCTGTGAATAACATGCAGGGGGAAATCACCAAGCCTATAGGGTAGCAGGGCCAAGGGTGAGCATCTCATTCCTTGTGTGTACTTCTCTTTACCTTGAGAAGTCAAAATTGGCTCTTAGAACTGACAATACAACAGGCTCTTGGAGAAGTTCCTGAGGCAGGGAAAAGACATAAGAGGGAAGCTAGACAGCAGGGTAAAACCTTATACTAGATCATACCAGGCAGAGCAACTCTCTGATTTTGTGTTATGCTTGAATAGTCTGCAGAAGTAAAGCTGGTGCCATGTGACACCAGTCATTTTCTAAGCTGAGGGGAGAGCTACTGTCTAATAGATAAGAATCTTTATCCTGTTACTTTCTGGTGGAACTGAAAACTTCTCTAACATAATTTAAATCTGAATCATCTTTTTCCTTATAGCACAAACTCTGTTTGCTTTGTGCATTGTTGTGCAACAAGTTTCTATAAGCAGTCCTGCAATAGTACTGAAGGTTTTCTGCTACCATTTAAAATGGGGAGTATTTTCCATTCCACAAGCTCCCTGGTTTCCACTCCTTTCAATGTGATTTTGCTTTGCTCCCCTTCTATGCTAGGAGACAATAATAAGGTTCACACACCTTCTGCTCTGGTGCTTGGAAATTTAGCCTGGGTTTAGCTCAGCTGCAGCAAGCTGAGGCGTTTCCCCTTGCATGCCGCCAATTTTCAGTGCGTTCATATGTGGCAGACGCAGCAGGGGACTAATCCCAACAGCAAACATCGTACTCCTTCTGTACTCACACTTTAAAATCAAGAGCAAAAAGTTCTCTTTGAAGCCCCTTTTCTCTGAGCGATCTGGCAAGCTACTATGAACTTCCCAGTCTCCGGCCAGAATTCAAATAGACCTCGGTGCAGCTCAGTGAGTGCAGTGACTGTCCCAGGCACAGCCAGCTCACTAGCCTTCCCATGGCACAGTATCAGAAGGGCACGCTTCTTTTATAAGTAGGAAGCTGATGGATTAAGCACAGCTGCAGCCAACGTTCTTCAGCAAAGTTAACCCACAGTGAACTTACCTATTTTCATCAATCCGGTGTCTCCAATGCCTTATGTTGCAACACAGGCCATTTTGGAAATAAAAAATAAATGATTTAGGGGAATTATTTCTGATCACTGGACATAGGTTGTGCTGGCAAGCCTGACCAGTGGAATAATGTTCAAAAGCTCATGCCCTTTTTGATTTCAATAACAATAGAGACACATTCTGTGTTCAATCTGGAAACAAATGTTGCCCATATTTGGGTCTCAGTGGGAGATGTCCATGTTGAATTTGGCCCAAAGAATCGTGTTGCAAGATGTTCTTTCCCTTTGCCCTGCTCCAAAGCTTGATTCTTGCTATTTGTAGGCAAAAAACAGCTGACAGGGGATCCAGGGAACTACAGGCCAGTCAGCCTCACCTCTGTCCCTGGAAAGGTGATGGAGCAGCTTGTTCTGGATGCCATCTCCCAGCAATTGGAAGAGAAGAAGGTTATCAGGAGTAGTCAGCATGGATTCACCAAGGGGAAATCATGTTTGACCAACCTGGTAGCCTTCTATGATAACATCACTGGCTGGGTAGATGGGGGGAGAGCAGTGGATGTCATCTACCTTGATTTCAGCAAGGCTTTTGACACTGTCTCCCATGACATCCTGATAGCAAAGATGAGAAAATGTGGGATAGATGAGTGGACTGTGAGGTGGGTTGAGAACTGGCTGACTGGCCGAGCTCAGAGGGTAGTGATCAACGGCACAGAGTCCAGCTGGAGGCCTGTAACTAGCGGTGTTCCCCAGGGGTCGGTGCTGGGTCCAGTCCTGTTCAATGTCTTCATCAATGACCTTGATGAGGGGATTGTGTCCACCCTCAGCAAGTTTGCTGATGACACGAAGCTGGGGGGAGTGGCTGACACGCCAGAAGGCTGTGCNTGTGGAAGGAAATATGGAATAATTCTACTGATCTCCTGGGGCTTCTCAGAGCTGGACTGGCATAAGTAAAAACCATGTTTGGTCTCCTGTGTACCATGCTAGGTGGGCATTTTAATAACAAATTCCTTTTTATCAGTTGATTTTTCCTAGGCAGGTCTTTCTTCTTGCTGTGGTTCTGCAGAAGGGAGGTAGAATTCACAACATTACTTCTTTTACAGCTGTTTCCTTTATTGGAATGCTGTAGTAGGAAATCAGATGATGCTTTGTGCAATGATTTTGAACACTTTGAAACCAGGAAAATAAAAAGGCTCACAGGAGAGCATTGGGAAGGAATTTCCGTTCTTTCTCACTTTCACTAGAAGGGGGAAGCTTCTAACAGGACTGATTCAGAAGGGAACCTGAACTCCTTCAGTGTGTACAGATTTTAGCTATCAATGTTGTTCGTTTAGGTTTTTTTGACAAACTCACAGATGGAAAGTACATTTCCTATAGAGAGTGGAGATGAATGACTAGGACATGGTCCTAAAAACTGGAAAGCGCAAGAGTGATTCCTCTCCAAAGAAACAAGGACTTAAACCTGGAGCTTCCACCTCCTCTGGGTGGTCAAGATCCTCAGATATGAGGCTGTCTCGTACAGGAGGACAAAGGGAAAAGGGAGTGTTGTGATTTACTTCTAAACCTTTTTTCCAGACACATCTGCTTCCTGAATTTGACCTGAATTTTTAAGTGGATTGGGATGAACCGAACTTCATTCATGGATGAATTTCCTAGACAGCTGATAATTTTCTATGATACTTCTTTCTCTACGCTACAGCTGCATCCGAACCTTTGGCTCAAAATGAAATTCTTGAGAGCATAGTGTCCTCCTTGTCCTCTGTTACAGCCACAAGAGGCCACAGGACATCACAGATAACAGCTCTGCAGTCAAACTTGAAAGAGGTGGCTTTGCAGTAAACCCTTGTTGCTAACATCTACTGGACTTCACAGAAATTCCCATTTACATCATTGCAGGTAGAAGTACGTAGCATGGGGCCAAAATTTCTCTTTTTGATCTGTTATCTATCTTAGCATTGTCTTGTTTTTCCATACAGGAAGCCCTTAATGGCAGCTTGCTCACAATGCAATACTTCCTAGAGCTGCTGAATAAGTGTGGCTTTGAGTAAGAGCTGCTTGTAGGTCATGATCCATCTGAACCCATTTAGATTGAGAGGTTATTAGAGGTGAACAAAGACAGAAGTACGTTTCTTCACTGTTCTACATAGTTACACTTAAAAAAAAATGAAGTCAAGCAATTTAAGCACCACTGTGGCAACAAAGCTTTATAAAGAGGCTGGATGAGGTCACGGCTCTGTCAGCTTTGACTATGTTGAGGAAAGTGAAGACGTCAGGCATCTTGCGTCTTTCTGTAAATGTTGTACATTTAGTAAAGCTTATGTAAGTAAATAAAACTGTGAAACATTCAGCAGTCACAATGCAATACGCAGCCTTAGCCTTGACAATTCTTAGGGCATTAATGCCAGAGCTCTCAAGCATGCTCCTGGCCTCCCAAACTGTAAATAGTGAGGTATGAGAATAGAGGGGTATGTGAAGAGGCTACTCCTGTGTGGGAGGAGGTAGTACTTTTCTAACACATTATGTGCTGGATTTCAGATGTGTTGAGCTAAAGAGAGCAAGCATTTCTCTGCTTTTGAAGGTTCTACCCTATAGGGCTTAGAAACCCTTCTTGTGCAACTGCCTTTTCAGCTTGCTTGACTACTCACCAAGGTCTTTATTTTTCCTTCCAGGGAAAGGAGGGAGGAGGGGACTTTTTCCCCAGACCCCTTGTTCTCTCTGTTTTGCTTTGAATGTTGTGGTGTGTTTGGTTCCCCCCTCCCAATGTGCTCGGATAACCCAAAAGAAAGAGAAGTCGTTCTTTTTTTTCTTCATCCCTTTTCCCTAAGGAGACAGAGAGGGGAAAAAAAATAAAGACAGATTAAGATGTAAGCTGGCTAGATAAGCCTGGAACTGGGTTTATTACTACTGCTGAATGAGAGTACAAGGATATAAAAGCAAACCTGCTTTACTGGAGCTGGAGTGAGGTTGGTGGGAGACCTGCACTGATTGTGTGCCACTCCGAGAAGGGATGTTTTATTAATTACACATTAACTATGTGCACTGAGGAGGAGGCAGAGGATAAAAATGCAGATGTTTCTGCTGCCCGACAGAATGAAAACCACTCTTGATCCTGTCAAAAGAACATTTTGAATCAAAGGGCTCCACAGAAGTGGAAGAATGAGTTTTGTGGCTGAGTGCAATGGTGCGGCCTTTTAATCATTAAACCCTTTTATAGCGGTAAAATGAACATCCATTGTCATGGCCACTCCAATGGGGCCATCGGAGCTGGTGAAAAGGGAATGCTTTACGAAGGGCACTAAAACAGGACACAACCAGCCCTGCTGCTGGATTTCTAAAGGTAACAACAGCAGTGCATGACAAAGAATGAAAAGACAGCCCAGGTTGGTTTGCTTAAATTACTTTCCTCCCCAAGTCCCTCTTACAAGCTAAACATGCACCAGATATAATGAGCATTAGGACTTCACAGGCTGGCAGTTCCCCTCCTTTGTTTCCTCGGAGTTTTACTGTCTTGGTTTAATTTTTTTTCTGTTCTTTAAGCAAAGGTTCCTTAGGAAAACGGATTGAAATGTTGTTTTATTCTTAATCACTTTCTGCAGTTGTAGTAAAGCCATTAGCATTGTGAGGGGAACGATCCTCTCTTCTTCCAACCACACTACCCCCACCTCTTCAAGCATGCAGGGACGGCAATGCTTTAAGACTGTTTTTCAAATAAAACTTCCTCATCCCATTTTTAGAAAGCAGACATAATTTTAATTTGTCAGGCCATGACCCTGGAGTTTTAGTTATATTCCTTCCTTATCTCTTTCTTCTACTTCCCTTTAATTTCTCAGTAGAAATGATTCAATAAACTACTTCTCACATTAGTCTAGGAAGAATTGAAAGATATATTTCCCAAAGTTCATAGATGCCTTGGAAAACCATATTGTCAGGTTTTTTGGAGCAGAACCTGAAGAGAGAAAAGTAACCTCATTTCATGGGGAGTTTCATATCTAGGTTTTGTTCCAATAGAAAACAAAAAGGAATCAAATCCTGGCCCCTAGGTAATCCATCTGATGGACACCCTGGTACCATGAACCCTGAAATTCTGGACTGTGAAAGAAACTAGCAGAAGATGAAAGCTAAAGATAGCAAGGCTTTCTGGCACTCAGCCAGCCATCCAAATGAGCTGCTGAGGATCTGAGTGCTTTGGGAGCTCCAGCTTTGAGGAAGCGGGAGATCAACTAGTCAGAGACTTTCATACCATTGGCAATTTTCTGAATTTGAATGCCGAACTCTAAACAAGGTCTGGAAAAAAGTCAAAGCAGCTGAATCAGCAGAATGCAACAAAAAAGTCTTCTGATGGAGTATTTTAAAGTGATTCTTTACTAATAGTTTATAGAATTCATGTTGAGAGTTTTATAATTTCTTTGACATTTGGAATTCAAGCGTACTTCAAACAGTATATATATATTAATATGAAACAAAAATAAATGAATAATAAAACTTCTTGGGAGGCTATTTGTGTGCTAACACCACTGTTTAGCTAAGATTACCATTTTACTGTTAGTCAAAGAAGGAAAAAATGCTTTTTCTTATGATACTTGATTAGCGTGTGTTCAGTACAATCTGAAGAACATGCTTCTTACATAAAGGACAGATGCTTGGAGAAAGTCATCAGGAAGGTCCATATGAAGATAAGAACTGTATGGCTCATCATCTACAAGGAGGTTTGATGGGATCATTCCCTGGGAATATTGCTGCATTTGAACAGAGCAGTTGCCAGCACACCTTAGCTGGAGTCAGCTCTTCAAAGGTCTGGAAGGATCCAAAGGATGCAGGGAAGTGCTTCTTTGCAGATTTGTCTCAGCCTTTCTATCAACTAGAGATTTCTCAAAGCCAAATTTTCGTTTTTGGAGGAACCCAAATGGTAGTCCTTAGTTCACTCTGGAAGAGGCTGTATGACTAGCTCAGTACTTTGCTAGAGTGAAAAAGCAAATTGCTGAATAAGGAAGTAGCAAAGTACTAGAGAAAGCACTTAGTACAGAAGTAGCAAAGAAAACAAGTGCTATAAAAATGCTTCTTCCCTGGCAGCAGTCAAAAGGAATTGAGAGACAATTCTGGGTGCAGCTCTGAGAGGTAGAGGGAATCCAGCTGAAAACAGGCCATTACAGCAGACTGGCCTGGTTGGCAGGGTGATCACTGAGCTGCTGGCCGTGGGGGCTGAGTGAACGACTGTGTGGTACTTCGCTATCTGCTGGGTTAAACCACAGCAGTTGATCTGCAGGAAGATGTAAAAAGGGTTATTCAGAAAATATCTTCAGAATGACATGTAACTCAAATGTGCAGGAAGGTGCTCTCTGTGCCCTGTATGCCTGGCTAGATATACACTTCAGGGAAGGGGCTGGACTGCTAAGGTCTCAGATAAAATTGATTCAAGGATTGAACGCAGCCAGGAGATGATAATGAGGTAGGAGAAGATGGTGCCCAGCCCAACTCCCATTCAAAATACTGAAGGCACATCTGGGCAAATTCCACACTGGCACTAGTTGCAAAGGTAAGGAGGTGATAGGGGACTGAGCATAATAAACACTGCCCTCTCAGATGGGCTTCATATGAACAGCATTTAGCAGCAATAATTCAGGTCATTTATCCTGAAATTCTGCACTGTTGCTGATCTAAAGTCATGCTTATAAAAGTTCTACCAGTTTAAAGTATTTCTTGCTTTTCTTGGTTTTCCACGGTAAAGTCAGTGTTGCAATTGTTAGTTTTCTGTTTTGCTTTCTCTGTGCTTTAAGTCGCATTTTTAGAAAAACATTTAGAATTAAAATGTCAGCTACCTATTATTTCAGCATTACTAGTTCCTTGCCTCAGAAACTTCTGGGGCATTGTCATGATGATAGTAGAGGCAATGCAAGAGCACAGTCAAAATGCAATTAATTTAGATCCATTAGTGTGTGACATGCAAGGAGGAAGAATGATTTCCCCTCCCTGCCTGAGCCAATATGTGTGCTTATGCTGAATCACACCGAACTAGCCTTCTGCACCTACTACAGCGCAGCAATGCACCAATTCTTTGTTTTGGCTGTGGTCCATCTACTGAGAAGAGCAGCGCTTTCAGTCTCCTTCATCCTGGCGTCTCCTTGCTCAGATGGCAAAGCACCCACTGCCGGTGGTTGGCTCCAGCAGGTGGATTTCCTTGGCCAGTGCTGAAAAGAAACTGTGTGTCCCTTTACAACTGCTGCTGGCACCAAAATAAGAGGCATGTCATGTCAGTCTGTGCTCCTCCCTCTCTTTTCTCCTACAAATGAAATCATTAGCAATGTCGACATTTCAGTGCTGGTCTGTAAGCATCTGAGCTGGGCACAGCTGTGTGGAGCTGTCCCATTGCTTTGAATTCTTGGGATGTTGCAGATGATGAGCAAGAGTGTGAGGAGCTGGACCAGTGATACAGCAGTGCTCTGCATCCTCATTCAGCCCAAGCTCTGCAGGCAAGCAAACCTGAGTTCTTTTAAATCAGAAGGAGGGAGAGCGGAAATCATGAAGAGAGTAAAATGTACTACATAGAAGTTACAACAAAATATTTTTTCTTGCCTTCCCTAAGTTATATTTATTTAACTGTATTCTCAGTTCCCTGTTCAAGCTAGCCCTGAGTTAAACCACTGAACAGAGTAGTGCTGCTTATTTCGTATAAGGAGTGCATCTAAATCATTTCACACAGTTTTAGTTGGTTCCTGTTAATAACAACGAGTACTGCCACCAGCACACAAAGACATCTATTTGTGATTCTTTTGTTCGTTTGCTACTGCTCCGTATTAATATGCACCACCCTGGACTGGAGGTGTGTGCTGCCTCAATTTGCGAGGAATGGAGCATCTCCGGTTCTGATGGTAATACAACAACAGGGGTGAGGGGCACTGACTCCCTCTTGATTCTAGGTGGTACAAGATGAGGCCACGCATTGCTACGTGCCCATATACATGAAATTTTGATATGGATTTAAACAAAATAATTAAATGTAAAGAAAATAAAAGAAGTAAACAAGGTAAAGAACTACTTAACAAATGATTTCTATTCTGTATTTATAAAATCTTGAGTATCAACACGCCATTTGTGGTGCACATCGTAGGTCAGGTGAGGGCACCTCAGAAATGTTACACTTTGAAATTGGGGTATCTCAGTTTGCTCACCTCACAAACAGAAGGCAGCCCCAGCTTCTGCTAGCCCTGAGAAGCACCCTCCCAAAGCTATGTCAGGGATGCAACAAGTGAGGGTATTGAGAAAGTCACTTGTTTGTAAACAAAGCATTTTACAGTTCCTTGCGAGACATTTTAAGTGAGACTGTGTCACATAAAGTTCCTCTGGGATCTGCTGCAGCAGCAGCAGCCACAGCAGCGCACAAAACAAAGTCACTTCTGCTGCTGCACTTTATTCTGTTGTCATGTTAAAAGCAATGAATTTATTTCCCCCTCTCAGCCCTCCCTCCACTACTGCAGCCCTGCACTAAATCAAAAAAGTAAACTCTCATTCTCATTGTGCAGGGCTTACTTCCAGGCCTCTACAGTTTCCACAGTAACTAATTAGAAATTTGCATCTCTAAGAGAGAATTATTTAATACTGATGTAAGCCCTTTTATTCTCTGGAGCTTGGCCTTTTGCTACTCAACTTCTGGTAGATGTTGGGCCTTAAGGTCATACTGTACAAACTCTGAATGTAGGTGGCCCTAGTCTTGCTTTTTTTATTTCGGATGATTCATATCCTGTGAAGAAAATGCCTTGCCAGGTTTTTGTTGAATGGCATAGATTTGAAAGGCAGCACCCAATTCATTTAGTAGCCATTTGTTTTAAACTGTAACATATTCCCCATTCCTCATTAGCTAACTCTTGTGTAATTGAGTCATGCATTTTTAGCCTTGTTAAACCAATGAAGTTAGGTCACACCAATGCACCTTTCCCATTAGTTCCATTTACTTCCCCTTGCTTTCTGAGTTTGAGCAAGCTTTTATTTTGCGTGACAGCAAAGAAAGCCTCAGCTACTTGACGTGCACAGACATTTGTTTTATAGCTTGGTCGTAGATACTGTAAATCTCAGATACTGTCCCATGGTCTCAGGGAAGACATAAATACTGAGAGAAGAGGAAGTGGAGGCTGGAAATTGAACAAAAGCCTTCCTTCATGTTCATGCTAGAATAAGGCTTTGAACCATTTTTGTCCCAAACCAGCAAGTGCTCCTTACACAGCTGGGCTAGTCACACTTCAGATGGCTTCAGTAGGCTTTGCATAGGTGTTCAAGTGAGTTTGGCAGCTCAGACTCAGCAATTTTTCAGCTATTGCACGTTCATACAAATTATCTGTAAAGAAAGCAGCACAGCTGATACCACCCCTTTCTACCATTACATGAATCTTGTCCAGCCGCCCCTGTCCAAGCCTTATATTGCTGTACCTAAATGGAATGTAGTAGGGTCAATTTTATAATCTTGTAATCCTGTGATTTTAAAATCTTAAAATACAATATATACATAATGAAATCTACTTATATAATCTATGACCATATGTATATATAACCATATGTATATGTAAAAATAAATATATAAATAATAAAAGATTGCACAATCTTAAAACAAAGGAGGAACAGCTATTCTGGCTTTTCTCCTATACAGTTATTTCCAAAGAACACATCATAACTGAAGTGAAATGACTGCATCAGCCGCAATCTTTCTGATTCTAGAGATGCAAGTAATTCATTATTGTAACTCAATTCAATTTTAATTGCAGAGCCACAGAATCACAGAATTATAGGGTTTGGAAGGGACCTCTAGAGATCATCAAGTCCAACCTCCCTGCCAAAGCAGACTCCCTACAGCAGGCCGCACAGGTAGGTGTCCAGACGGGTCTTGAATATCTCCAGGGAAGGAGACTCCACAACCTCCCTCGGCAGCCTGTTCCAGTGCTCCGTCATCTGCACTGCAAAGAAGTTCTTATGCATATTTGTGTGGAACTTCCTATGTTTCAGTTTTTTACCATTGCCCCTTGTCCTGTCACAGCACACCATCGAAGAGTCTGGCCTCATCCCTTTGCCTCCTGCACTTAAGATATTTATAAACACTGACAAGATCCCCTCTCAGTTTTCTCTTCTCCAGACTGAACAGACCCACTTTGCTCAGCCCCTCCTCATAAGGGAGATGCTCCAGGCCCTTTATCATCTTTGCTGTCCTTCGCTGGACTCTTTCCAGGAGAACCCTGTCTGTTTTGTACTGGGGAGCTCAGAACTGGATGCAGTACTCCAGGTGAGGCCTGACCAGGGCAGAGTAGAGGGGGAGGATCACCTCCCTCAACCTGCTGGCTATGCACTCTTTAACGCACCCCAGGATGCCACTGGCCTTCTTGGCCACCAGGGCACACTGCTGGCTCATGGCCAACCTGCTGTCCACCAGGACCCCCAGGTCCTTCTCTGTAGAGCTCCTCTCCAGCAGATCATCCTCCACCCTGTACTGATCCCCACATGCAAGACTCTACACTTGCTTTTGTTAAACATCATCTCATTCCTCTCTGCCCAACTCTCTAGCCTGTCCAGGTCTTGCTGAATGGCAGCACAGCCTTCTGGCGTGTCAGCCACTCCAATTAAGACTGAAAGAAATAGAACTTCAAGAGCATCTCCATTCATCACTGTCTGTAACAGAGCAGCTGTTTGAGAGACATAATGGTTGTGGACTTAAGTAAGTGAATCAGAGACTCCATTTTTTCCTTCTTTCTTCAAAGAACTACTTAATTTAGATGCAAACCTTAAACATTGTGCATTTATTATGGTTCAAGCATTGTGAAAGGCAGCTCATAAACATAGTTATGAGCATCCTGGGTGAGAAACAAGATCCGCCTAGGTCAGTAAACAACTCCAAGAGTCATCAAGATCAAGCGTTTAAAGAGGGGTTGAAGAACAAAAATGCAATACGCTTTCTCTGTGCAGTTCTATGCTACTGTAGGACATCCTTAACAACAGTGATTTTCTTGTGTTTCCTCTTGCATGAATTTGTCCAATGACTTTCTGAACTTTAGTAAAATATTGGCCCTATACCATCCTGTAACAAGGAGTTCTACAGACTAAGTACATATTGAAGAGGCCTCCTTTGAATATATTTTTCTGTGACAAGTACTAGGAGATGAGATTCACCTGATATTTATTCCCATCCACTTCTTCTGACATTGGAAAAACCACCTAGAGCTTTTATCACAAAGACATTCTTCACTATGATTCAGCCCCTTTGCTTGACTGTCTTCTGTCAACAGCAGGCTCTGTCTCTAATATTAATGGCTTTCGATCAGGATCTGCAGCCCTAGTTCTCACAAGCTCACGACTCTTACTGTGACTGAAGGATGCAATGCAGTCCCCTACACCCAAGCATTTAATCCATTTAAGAGGCTTTAGAGCATCCTGTCTGGTTGCCAACTGCTTCTACAGAAGGACCACTGTCTCCTATAGGCCTGTCAACCTGCCTTCAATCTGCCAACCCCTTGTCAGTCCCCTGAAGTGCAGCTTCAGGGCAGCACCTCTCTGCTGATATTTTAAAAGATATTACCGAAATCTTAGCATTTCTTAGTGGCTTTTGCCTGTTGCAGCCTAGAATTCTGCTGGTTTTTCTTCCTCTTACTGACAGATAGGGGAAAAACACACACACAACTAAGCAAATGTTGAGGAGAAGAAGAAGAATGGGACTGGCAGAAATCTGCCACCCTCCTCCTCATAATTCTCAGAGTCAATTTTTGACAACTATCTGCAGGGAAAATATTGTTCTTTTGGATAACCAGCAGATTCCCTGTTCAGAAACAGATAATTATAATAGCAGGGATTAAGTTCATGCTAAGAACTTGTCATTTATTATGTAATCATGCAAACAGCCAGAAGATTTCAACGTTTTCTGGATTTGAAGGGGAAAAAATATCTGACTTTGAATTTTTAAATGGGAAAATACCAATTATAGATACATGAATATGTACAGAGGAAGATAGATATATATACGTACAAACCCGCTCCTATCCCCAGTTTTCTACTGACTTGGTGTGATGACTGTTTAGTAAATTTTGCTCATTTTCAACTAAATAAAAGAACACTGTTGGAATGGAGAGAGGCAAGCAAATGAACAGAGCATTTTAGAAAAATGTTATGATTCCAGATGGACAAATATGGAAAAAATTATTTATATCTGAATGGAAGCTGAATAACTTCTTAATTCTGCTCTGGTCACTTCTCTACTTTGCTAAGATCATTTACTGAAAAGGATGTTTCCACACATGCATGTGAACAAGTGGCTATTTGCTTACACAGGCAAATGATCATAATTAAAGCAAAAAGAAAAAAAGCTCTATTTTGGAATACCTTCTGAAAATCCTCCTTTCCTTCTAAAAATGCTTGCTCATAGCCTGTATGCAAATAAATCACACCTATAAAAATGGTAAATCCCTCCAGAAGAAACTCTCTACCGTGAGTCCTTCATATCATGCTTGCCAGTGAGTGAAAAGAGGAAGAAACATGAAATTCAGGCTGTGCCTGCATCCAGGACACAGCCACTCCTGCCATAGGTGGAAGAGTCCTGAGCTGAGCAGCAGGCTTTCCATCAGTCACTCAGCTGCAATTCCTTAATCACAGAGGTGGTAAAATGGGAGTTTCCCATTAAGAACAATCCATCTTCACACTGTGCCACTTCAGCATCTCCATTTGCGCCAGCTCATGAACGCTTACCTGTTGAGAGCTATTGGCCGGTCAGGTAGATGGGTGGGTGTGGTAACAGAAGGACCAGGCAGCATTACATGGCATCAGGGTCTCTAGAACAAAGCCAGGCAGCCCAGGCACCTGCACATCACAGATAGAAACGGGCTTTGCATTGAAAGGAGAAGGAGATGCGTAACTAAGGGCATCTAATTAGATTAGTAGGGTTTTGTGCCCTGGACTGTGTCATAATTCAGTCAATTAAAACTACGCTTTAATAGCGGGCTCTTTCATGGCACACATCCCAAGGCACCACACAAAATAATAAAATTAACAGCTCATGTAATTATTATGGAAAGACAGCTACTTCTTTCTAGCTAAGATTTTATGCTTTCCACCATGAGCTTGATGATGGCCCTGCTGCCGTCAGTCTTGCCAGGATAAATTCTCCCTCCACCAAGTCTATCTCTGTAAAATCTAGCTAGAAAACAGCTTTTAAGCTCAGATTTTGGGTGAAATTCCAGTTGCTCTCTGTGCTGGGCTCGTTCACAGGCTGGGTGCTTCATCTCCTCGCACGTTCCCCTAACTGGAGCTGTGCGCCATGAGACAGCTGGCCACCAGGGCGGCCCCGTGGCTGACACTCCATTCCAGGACATTTTCCTACCAGGATAGCATGGGATGGGATTTTTAACTGCTTTAACCTGGGAAAATGCTGGTCGAGAGCATCAAAGCCAGGGAGCGATGGGAGATCACACATGCCAAGGATGTTGCTCAGTGAATCTCTAAATATTTCACGAGGCACCAGCTGACACAAGGAGGCCGTTATGTAAATTGTTGTTATTACATTCCAATCCTCCATTTCAGACAGTTCAAGTTGTTGCTCTCATTCAAGTCCTCAGTATAGTTTGCACATGTTGTCAGGAGTAACTGCTGGGAGAAAAAAAGCCCATGAATTAAAAAATCTAAGGCATCTAAACCCCCCTTTTCTCGTCTTTCCTCTGAATAACCAGTATTTAAACTGCTGATTTTCTGTGGAGCCAGTGTTCCTCTGATGAAGGCTGACATGCCAAGGGCTCTTCCTTCACGCTAGGAGTATGAGCAGCTGCCCCACCACACTTCCTTGCCCAGGGAAGCACTGCTGTCCCACTCAGGCTTGGTGCTCCGCCTCTGCTCAGCTGATGTGGGCAAGATGGATTGTTTGGCTGGAGAGGGCCTGGGTGCTTCCCTCCTGCAGCTGGGACAAGCCTTAGGCCTGCAGGGCCTCACTGAGAGCTGTGCAAGCTCTGCAGCAATATTCTGATAAAGTTCAAGGCCGAAATAATAGTTACTAGAAAGCAAACATCATAATCAGGGAAGAAAAAAACCCAACCGCCTGCTACTTGCCACTGGGTCCCAAAGAAATTATGCTGTTCCTCCTTATAAATAATAGGGGTGTGCAACGTGTCATTCCTATTCAGTGTTTGTGGGTTTTTTGGTGCTTATTGATGCTGCATCTGTTTTGTCAGTGCGTCAGCTAATGGAGAAAGTTAATTGTGTTGGTTGTAAGGCCACCTGTCACACACATGCCTCATTTCCATACTAATAGCCCAACAGTGGCAGGCAGTGTGCTCCTCTGCAGCAGCGCACGCAGCCTCTCTGCCAGCCCGGGCCAAATGTGCCTATGCAGCAACTGCAGCCCTCGCCTGCGAATGCCACTAGTGCTGCAGCAGCCCGGCCTGGCACGAGCCCCCACCGGGGGCCTCGCGTGCCTCTCCCCGAGCCTGTTCACCCCGATGGCAGAACCAATGCCAGAAAAGCTATAATTAATGAATATTTTATTTAAACATATGGAAAATTATTCAGCTAAAATAGTGAGAGGTTTCCCTTCCTTCTCCCTCTTTTCATATAGAAGAGTCTGTGAGTGAAGGGATTCATTTTGAACTACCAAGCTCGCTGCCAGTGCCAGAGCCCATGGCTTGTTCATGTTTTCCTCTGCTCTGCAAAGATCCCTCCTAAACCTCGACAGTTTACACCAAAGGAATGCCTCATGGGGTAACACCCCACATCCCGATAATCTGAGGGAAGCTGGCCTTCCTGCTTTTCAAGTCACTGCAGCTGAAATCAGAAATACCATGTACAGGTGTTGGGCCTTCAGAGGAACGTCCTGTGGGCTGAGGAACATGCAGCATGTGATCTGCTGCTCCTTTGCACCCTCTGTCTGCAGGCCTGTGAGATAAAGAAAATGCTTCAGCTGCGAAGTACAGCCTCGTGGTGTGAGCCAGACACAGCAAATGCTGTGCGTGTGCCAGGGTCAGGAATGGACACGTTTGCATCTGTTACTCAGGAAGGACCAGGCCAGAACGTCTGCTGCTGAGCCAGAGCCAGGCGCTGAGGTGAGTAACAGCGCTGGGCAGGTAGAGGTGGGCAGCACCTGCTGCCATTCCTCACCCGGCTGAGAGCAGCTGGGCCTCATCCAGCACAGCAGCGGGTTCTCCTGGTTCTGCACTAAGCCCCTCTGCAGGTGAGGCTGTGAAGGTACCTGCAAGCATTTCTTTGGCCAAACAACCCTGTCTGCCTGGAGAGATGAGTGCAGGTTAGCTTGAGAAAGGCTGTACCTGGTGGTAAGCCAAGGAGCCTTTCAGCCTGGTGTGTCCCATTCTCGCTATGGCTAGTTCTGTGGAGAACTGTTCTTGGAAGTATTTTGGTGTTGAGGTTTTTTTGTTTGTTTTATGCGGCTTGGCTGAGTGAAAGCATCAAGCAAACATTTACAAATTCTACAGCTTTATAACCTGTTCATCTATGAGACAAAGGCTTCCTCTTCAGAATGTGTACAAACTGCTCGTTTGCATTTGGCTGAAGCAAGCGTTATATGGTATAAAAAAGACGCTGCCAGTGCTGCACAGACCGCTATTGTGAGCGCTGTGTGGCCGCTCAGTTCGCTTTGTTGCACACGCGGCTGCTGGAAGCCGTGCTGCCAGGGCAATGGGCCTCCCCTGCCCCTGCTCCAGCAGAGCCGACATCCACCTCCTGAGCGGGCCCGAGGAATTTATCTCCCAAGTCTGCTAACTTCTCCCCATGTGGCTGTTATTCTTTTCCCCATGGAAAGGGCATAAAATTAGCTACAGAAAGGCAGCACAGGCTACGTTGGGACAAAGGGTGTTTCTCAAGGCCTGTATCCAGGCACACGCATCCCCCATCCTCCAGCTACACGTGAAGGTGCGGAACTGATGCACACTGCTATGCCTCTTTCTGCACTCCTGTTTCTAAGGGAAGAGAGCCCAGGAGCACAAGGTGAGCGACCCGAGTAATTTCCAGCAGGTCCCCAGCCCCAGCCCCTATCTGCTCTGTGACCTGGACACAGCCATGGAGGTTATCGGAGCTTTCAGGCAGGGAGTCACAAGCATCCTCTCACATGAATACGACTCCATTTTTCCATTACAACTAGCAGACTGAAATTTTCTGACAATATCTTTTCCAGCATAGTACAGTCTTGGAGATGGAAATCCTCAGTTCCCAACATGAGATTACAGGTTAGAAACTGGCCCAGCACTGCTGCTGGCCTTTCTGTACAGCTGGTAGCTCGATGCCTCGCTTTAACACGTGGCTGTCGGTATCGCTAAGTGAGAGCACATTGGCCAGACTGTGGCCTGTGGCTTCCCACTCGTGCCCTTTTGCCTTCTGAACCAAAAGCTTTCCAGGACGAAGCCTGGCTCCTTCTAGTTTCATGTGTAGATCTAATAAATAGCTTAATTTTGTACACATTTATATAGATATATTAAAAAAAAAGGTGCGTTTATAAACAGCTAATAAAAATACAATGTATTTATAAATACTGAAAACAAATAGGATTTCTAGAAATGGTAAAATAATTGGTTTTGTTTTTTGAAAAATAGCAGTCCAAGCAAAAACAACACGCTTTTTCTGTCTTTCAACTCTTCTGTTTTCTTTCTTGAGAGTTAAGCTAAAGCTGGAAAACTGAGTTTGGGCTTAGCAGAAGTTCACCTTAAATTCTCCCTCCTCCCATCAAAGGAGTATATTTTACTTTTGGTTTTGTTTTTTCCCCAGAAATATTTACATGTGTCTGAGGCAACACAGCAGCTGATGGCATGCTACGCACCCCTCCGCCGCACTGCTCGCTGTGTTTTCTCCACAGACCTCCTGAGACTGCATGATTGCATATATAACCTTGCTCCACACAGTGTCAGTATTGTTCTGATCCTTTCTCTTCCCCCCCATGAGTTTTTATGTTCGGCATATCTTGGCATTGTGAACTCGGGGCTTTCTAAAGGAGGGCTCAATTTACCCCTGATTTACCCCTATAAATCAGCTAATAAACCATTGTCAGTACCGGTGTTGTTACACTTCATGGAGACAATGGGGATGGAATACGCTGGTACAGACAGAGGCGTTCCCATTCTGAGGACTGAAGTGAGCAGGACCCTCTGAATTTTGAGGATGCACAAGGATAGTCTATGGGACAAGAAGAAATTTGCAGGGTGACTTCTACACCTCTGATTTCCACCGCTGCCCACTTAGTACTTATCCTGACAGACTGGTAGGGAAGCCAAGGGAAGCAGCTTGCTTATAAGCGCTCCTCCTGCTTTTATTACCTACGTTGGAACAGGATTCCTCGCTCTGTGGCTTCACCACACCAAGTACAAGTCAATATACCTGCTCAGAAGTTGGGCAAAACCAAAGGCAAGGCTGTGATTAACAGCTGGGGGAGTTTATTTTTCTCTTGGAGACTCGCTATCTAGAAACACTGTGGTTGCTTTGGATAAGCTGAGTGCTGAACCAGTATCTCACAGCCCATCCAGACATGCCAGGAAGGACCTGCTAGGTGGTCTGCAGGGCCACGCTATTAGCAGTGAGACGAGGGGGAACAACCTGGTGCTTCCTCTTCTTTCGGCTGAGCAGGGAAGGCTCAGGTGGGAGAGATGTCACAGCCAAAGGATGTGTCAGCCTCTTTTAACTCCGCACAACGCAGCTCGGGTGCCTGCCAAATCCTAATGCACTGGAACTGAGGGAGATGGAGTGCTGCAGGAAGCATTGTGCGAGCTGCCTCGAGGTGCAGCACCTACAGGAGGAACTTTCCCGCAGTGTCAGGGAACCCTTCCTTCTCCACAGCCGGGATGATGTTTCTCTTATCTTTTCTCTTTTGTTTTTTTTCCTTCACACCCTTGGGCTCTTGGCAGCCGGCCTAGCGCAGTGAAGCACCATGGGGTCCTGATGTTACAGTACGGCGTTTGTTCAGTGAGGAGCAGAAGGGAGATAAGTGTGCTCCTGTTTATGTAAGTGTGATATTGGCTGCGTTGGAATAAAAAGGGGTTGGTGATAATAAGGCTATAAAACATATCCAGAGCTATTAACAATCAATGCCAAGAGCAGAATGGTTGGGATATGCAGTCTCAATACTTCAGACCTCAGGTCTCCTGGTGTCAGGGTGAGACTTACCCTGAAGGCAGCACAGTCTCTGCCGCTTACCCCTGCCCATCACTTTTCCAAAACAGCCAGGACCAGGCACTGCTGCAGGAAGGAGGGCAGATGAGACGGACCTCATATGTGCTTGAGGAGGCAATCGCTGTGCTCTGACACAGGGCTGATGTTGTTTGGTGTCCACACCCACTTTGCAGATGGTCTAAGACAATCCTGTATAAAAACATTATATTACACCTTCCTGAAGTACAAAAATCAGCGATTTGCATTCATCACTGGAGAAGCTTGTAGATTTCCATGCGACAGCCTTGTATCCAACGTAGGTACCGTGCTGTGGAGCAATTTGCGCAATGCCTTGCACAATGCCCAGACACTGTCTGTGATCACTAAGAGCTGGGATTTCATAAGAGCATTTGTCACTGGGCTGTAATTTTATGCACTCGTGTTGTAACAGTAGAAGACCTGTTGACTGCATCCAGTTTCGGAGCTGTAATTTCTTCCTGATGGATATACAGCATTGTGTAGCATTGTGTAATTTTTTTTTTTTTTCTGAACCTGTGTATGGGTTGGGTCTCTGCAGTCACTTGGCAGAGAACAGGTCTTCAGTTTGGACAAATTTCTCAGCCAGGCCCCTCCAATCTAATTATTAACAAGTTTACCACCACACTCTCAAAACAGATGGAGTTTTGCACTGTGTTTTAAAGCATTTATGCCCTAACCACAACATGTGCAGGAATGCTCAGTGTGGGCAGAAGCAGGCTGCTTTCTGCTGCTGAACAGGGGCTCCGTGCCCAGATTGCCTCCTTCCCTTTTCCTTCCCCTTTCCACTGCAGTTTCCCCAGGCCTCAGTGAGCGTTTCCTGAGTTTCCGTTCCCTGAGTTCCCATTCCCTGGGTGTTTGGGAGCATGGGGCTGAATGCTGCGCATCCTGCAGGCTCCGATGTGCTCACATTTTGGGCACCCTGAAGGCAAAATGACATCTGCATTCTCAGCGCTATAGAACGACAGCACAATGCTTTAAAGCCTCTCAGAAAACCTACAGGACAGTTAATATGATTTAAGCCTATATTTAAATTTTATGAGACTCATTTTCAAGGCTAATAACCCAGTTTACTGTGCACAATATCGAATGCAAATTTTATTACTGACTTGGTAAAAACCAAGACGATATTCATTAGCATATCTCAGCACATCACCCTTTTTAGCCAAAAGGTGCACCAGGAGTAACAGTGGGAGTTTTTATATGTGCTGTAAATTACCGTTACTATCTCATTAGATAAACACATTTAAAATCAGGTTATCATTCACTTATATATCAGAAAGTTGTTTGTTCAATTGCAGCTAGTCTCGTATTACAACATATGGTGCATGAAATTCTTAGACTAATAAAATTTCAAGGTACAGGGAGCTAGTGTCTTGGAAAAAACTGTTTCTGCTCAATGAATGGCTCGATATAATCTGTAATTGCTTTGGAACAATTATGCAGCAGGCTGTTTTGTACTTAATAGTATTTACATCCTTGGGTTTATTAGCAACAAAATCTAAGTGGAACTTGTGAAAGAGAAATTAATTTTTCCACTAAAAGATGTAAACTTTTAAGTTAAAGATCCAGCAGATTGTGGAAATCTAAAATATATGCAATAGACTCTAATTTAACTTGTTTCCCCCTGAAATGCTTCCTTATTCTTTCAGATGCCTGTGGTGATTGGATTATCTCATCTGTACCCAAGGAATTCCATGCAAACCCCACTGACCTGAGCTGAAGTCCCCAACACTTCCACCACTCTGGGTAGGTTTGTTTTTTTTTGCTCTACTCTGGTTTTGCCATCTCCTGGAAGTGTTACATAACTATTAGGAAGTGTCCACATACATTCCCTGAGACCAAACTGAAAATTCATGCTCTCGCAAAGTTCAGCCTACTAAGTTTAAGCAAACTGCATGCGATGTGTGAATGTCAGCATTTTGCACTATGCTACATGCTGGCAATTCAGCAAGCAACAAGGTATGCAGTGACATGAAGAGAGGTGTGCTGAATACATAGGAGCTACAATGCAGACAGGCAGGAGCTTCAGGTCCTTGTACTAACACTTTCTTAAATATTCTAACTAACTACAATCCCTGCCTCTGAGTTCAGCTTTACTTACCTGTCTCTTGGGCTGTAACTTGCTAATTTTCCTGTTGCTCTAATTTGCAAGGAACCGCAGTGAATTCCTTGCCAGAGCCCTCACCGCTTTGCACTCATGGTGCCAGCTGTACCCTGGGAGGATTGGTGCATGCAAAATGCTGTGTTACTGCTGTCATCTAGCAGGGTTTGTCAGAGTAACAGTATGATAAAACTTTAACAAAAATCCTCACCCTCTCTGAAAGGGAATATTTCTATCTGTTGCTTTCAAAGGATCTGCGACAAGGGGCTATTGTACGAAAAACCTCCTGCAAAGCCACCCGGCCTTCCTGGCTAGCCCTGATAACAACTCTGTAAGTTGCTAATAAGTACATCCTTGACTGCAAAAACACCTTTACGTTTTGCAGCAACAAAAGCAGGTGTAGCCTGATTTCACTCCCACCGCTCCAAAGTACACAGAGTAAAACCACAAATGACTGCGCGGAGTAAGGCTAGAACACCAGTGGTCTGTGTGTGGAAAATAAATCCCTACATGTGCCCAATGCAGCCTGTCCTACCAAACTCCCCAGCCACTGCTGGACCCCATCCTCACTGCCCGCTGCCCAGCTCGTGGTGGGGGCCAGGAGCATGACTGGGGCCCTTCCAAAACCGACCCTGTTGCCAGCCATGCCTTTGGGCAGCAAGTTGGCTTCTCTGAAACACCCATAAGTGCCTGAGAAGCAGCTCACAAAGCAGATGCTGCCTTATCACATTCCATAAGGATTGTTGCTCTTCAAGGTCCTGCACAACATATCCCCTTCCTGCCAGCAACCCATCCCCTACATTGGAGGTGCCAGGATACTTTGTCTATTCCTTACTTCCCTAAGCAAATTTAGGATTCTCTAAGACTGCCTTCAAGCTACTCCCAACACTTAAGTTTACTTAAATTCCTGTGGAGTAGGAAACCCTTTTTTCTTTGTGTTCGTACAGCACCAAGCAAGCTGAGGGCCAGTTACGATGAGGTCTTCTGGGTCACGCTGCAGTACTGTTAAGAGTATCTGGATGTATTTAGTAGTTAGTCTTTTTAGTATTTAGTATTAATATTTAGTTCCTGGAATGAACAATCTGTTAAATTAAGTTAATATTCTTGCCATTTTATAGTTTCTACTAATGAGTATAAATAGACTGAAAGCAGGTCCCTGCTTTCATACACCTTGCAGGGTATATGAAGATGGCTTTATTGATCAGTCATGGTCTAAAGAGGCTGTTTTTTTCTGAATGAGTTTTGCCTAGATTTTTTTCAATGAGTGTTACCACATCAAGCTGCTCCTGTACATACTAACGAAGGAAGAAGTGAGGCTTAGGAAATGCATCCATTAAGAATGATATCTTTGGCCCTGGGCAATATGGCCAGGCAGGCATCAGCAAGGGTGGGTGTAGGCAGTGAGATGTGGAAAGATTCACAGGCACATGAACCAGCTATAGCACTCTGCACAGTGGTAATGGAAGCTAAAATCCCTAAATATTTGTGCTGTCCCCCTTGGCTGCAACCTTCCATCTTTCACAATCATGCAAGTCCCCAGCCCAGTTCCATTTTTGCACTAATAAAAATGATGACACCTCTGTTTCTTTTTTCCCCCAGCACATACAGATTGGGTAGTGTTTGAATTTTTTAGTTATACCACTAGAACCAGATACTTACAATACTCTGCCACAAATCACCAGGATATCAAAGTATTTGATTTCTCTTTCAGAATGACACACAAATATGAAAGATGAAGAGATCCAAATTTGATCAAGAGGTACATGTAGGTTATCAAACTGGGCAAGATTATCATATACTATAATCCCCTGTCCCCTCTTAGAAAACAACCAACATGTGGAAAGGAACAAAAGAAGTCTGAAGAAACGTTTGGAGTTTTACTCACTAAACAGCTATCTTGCAATTGCAATGATTTAGTGGTTAGTTTATGTTCTGAAGTAGAAATCCATGCTTATCACAATTTTTGTTTCTGTAACCTGAGGTGCTGTTCTTGTTTGTTTCATTATTCTATTCTTCCAAGATAACTAAGTCCACACAAAGTGCACTGTCTCCCACACCATTCTGAGAGAACCTGACTTAGGTTAGTGCTAAATTTGCCATCTTTCTTTCCATTACAGAAAGAAGTGCTATCTATCTAATCTCTTTACAGAATTATTCTTATTTGATATTTGCTTATTCTTTAAACAAAATATATTAATATTCTCAGGGATCTGGAAAGCCCCAGATTTTTTGGTCTTCCTTCCTAGGTTTTCTTTTAGACCTTTGTTATTCTCAGGATGGCAGGGTGAGTAATGGTCTAACATTCATTAACACATATTAATAACCCTTAATAAAAACTAATTTACCTGAGAAACCACACTGATTTTTCTTCAATGTTTTTTTGAAATGGCTGCCTTCCTGTCTGAAGCTTTGCTTAATTCTTTAGGACTGGATTTGTTCTCTTTTTGCTTTCCCTTAGTGACTTGGAAGACGAGCAGAGCTCTTTGGGGAGGGGGGAATGATGCTCATCTGGTGTCCTTAGTTTCCTGCTTCCAACTCTAAGAAGAACCGAGGCCAAAATAATGTCCTCTTTCTCACCAGAGGCAGCCATAGTCGGTACCCACCTGGTTAAGCCCTTGCAAAGCAAGAGAGGTCTGAGCTGGACATCATGGGGAGAAAACAGTGTCTTGTGAAGCTGCTGAGGGGTTATGATGGCTAACACCGCATATGAAGATGTAATGATGACGATGACCATTGCTTACTTCAGCTGCACGAATGATGAAGGATGAAAACACCATGCAAAGTATAAGCCTGGAAGGAACCTCGAGAAGCTGTTGGGATTGGTAACCCTCTGACGCAGGAGCTGACAGAGCAGGCTGTCAGCTCTTTAGCTACACGGAAGGCTGGATGCCTATACAGACCTCAGAGAAGCTTGGTTGTTACAGAAAGCCAAATGCTCATCTGACACAAAATCCCAGATCTGGAGACAGCCATCTGCTATGATGATAACAATAGCAGAAGTCTTACAGTTGCTGATTGAAATAAAATAGTGTAAAAACTGTATAAAGCCTTTTATGGAGGCTGTAAGAAGTGTAAGAAGTGAGAAGTGCAGAAGCTAGTTGGCAGGATGCGACAGTTTGGGCACCTTGTGAGGGGTGACAAAGTGCAAGCGGCTTGGCAGTGGCACGGAGGAGAGGAATAACTAGTGAGAAGCCAAGGCCAGACAGGTGCAAGAACCAAATTGTCGGTTCTTTTCAAGTGGAAAATTGTACCAGTAATAGCTGCGCTGAGTTTCTCTTGCCTCTAGAAATTGTTCAGTGAGCTGACCATTTGTCACCACAAAAAGGCTTGCTGTCTTAGAAATAAGAGGGGCTGGTGATCACAGTCTAGTCCTCAAAAAAGCGTAACACAGTTTTGGTATGACCATGTGCCAGCACAGTATTTCAGACACTGAAATGACAGATGGTGTTTATAGTCAGAACTGACATTGTTTTGTGATAATGCTTAAAATTATATTGTTCATAATTCAAACAGAAAATACTTCATTTGGCTTGAGGCACTGAAATTGTTGCTGGTCTGATTGCTCTAACCCATTTCACCCATATATATTTCCGTCCTGAAGGAGCATAGAAGCAAGTTTGTGCATACTTGAGAAAAGGAAGAAAACAGTGATGCTATGAAGACTACCAGTTGTTTAAAATGCAAGAATCAAAAATGCAAAGCAATGCTAACTGAAGATGTAGGTGTACTGTTTCTTTGCAGAAATCAGATTTGTATGTATATTAAGGCTTATTACATGAAAATTACAAAAATGTGCAATGTTCCCTTTTTATAAAGCTGCACATCGCCTTGCAACCTGTGACTTAGCGGGGGCAGTTCTTTGGAAATCTCTCTCTTTTCTCTTTTATTTTATTTTATTTTATTAATTTCTATTCATCTTATAAGGTAGATTAAAGCAAAGAAACAACCTCTTGATCCAACACTTGTGCCAACACTTGGATGGAAGCGAGGGGAAGGCTCCCTGTCAGTGCTGTGGCTTGGGAGCCACTAAGTGTTTGTACTGAACGCTGAATATCACCAAGTTCTTCTGCTTCCATTCAGGTTTAGAAATGAGATCTAAGCAATAGCTCCCAGGCTTCCCTACTTCAGACTTGCTATTGCGGGAACGCTGAGCTGTAACTGATAGTGAGTGGTGCCCCATGCCAGATGGTCAGCTGGCCGTGGTAAGGTGCCCCATGCCACCGCTCTTGTGAGGAGCTGAGCACTGGAGTGTAGCAACCAGGATGGATGCAGACACATAATCTTGACACAAGAGCAGACTAGTTTAGGCATTTCTTGAGTATGAAGGTGTATAGGTGAGTGGGTGAAGGAGCCAAAACGACCAAAATCAACATGACTGAACTGCCTGTGGTCTTTTTTCCTATCACTGGAGACTCTTCCTCACAGGAATGAATGGGACAAGGTGGAAATAACTGCTCAGGGGACTCACTCACCCTTCTCTTAGACAGCCTCTCACCTGTCCTACGAGAGGCTGCATTTCTGTATGCCAAACCATACTTTAAAACATGAAGATTACAGGAGTTTTCTCACTTCTTTTATGTCACTTCTTCAAAGACAGACAGACTCACTGCTAGGAAGTGCTTTCTTTCCTTTGATCAGCTTCACCGTGCTGTCTACAGAAATGGACACTTATGGGCAATGTACATAACCTTAGTGAGAAAGACAATTTTAGAAGTCCAAAAATCCCAAAGTTTCAAGGTTTTTCAATCTATATCTGCCAAGCCATTACCCTCATACCACCAGCTGTGTAGGATTTTTATTTTGGCACACAGTGTAGTGAACTCTTTGTGTGATGTTAGGTTTTCTTTCTCAAGACTGGAATTAACCCTCCATGCTGGGTTCAGAAGAAGTATCTTAGTTTCATTTGGAGTCTGAAGTTTGAAGCAGGGTGGTTCTTGTTGGCAGTTCCCAGTTGAGCAAAGGATTTTTTTGATGTTCAAAACCCGTGTGCAAACATAGTTCCTAACCATATCTGTCTGTCTGTCTGTATCTGTCCATCTGTCCATCTATCCATCCATCTATCCAGTTCTTTATTTTGGTGGATGTCCTCAGTATTTTATTCACTGAAATAGCCAGGTAGAGATCAGAGGAGATCCTGGGAAAGCTTAGTGACCAAGTGTTAAGGCAAACCTCTGCAATCCCAAAGAAGAAGGCCACACTGCCATGCCTGATCCTCTCAGCCTGATGTGAGGTGTGACTGGAGTCTCCCCTGTGTGAGGGCTGGGTGCTCCTGGGGAAAGGGCCTGAGGGAGAGAGGAGGAGAAATGGGAGCTAGCACGGGAACACCTTCTTCCACAGAAATTGTTCTGCTTTCTGAAGTTCCCAGGGGTCGATTGCACTTGGTGGGAGGAGGGAGTACAGCTCCTAGCAAATCAACTTCCCCTCCCCTTCTCTCTGCCCTGAGGGTTCCCAGGTCAAGTGTCCCTGCTAGGGAATCCCCACGCTCTTCTGGCTTCCCAGAACCCCCTGCCAAGGGGTTTTCCACCAGATGGACAGCATGGTCAGACCTTTTTTTTTTTTTTTTTTTGTCCAGTTTATTAACTTTAGATATATACATAGAATTCATCATCGTCTAAAGAAAACAGTCAATAAACAACAGGATCAACTTTACCCATCTTCAACAAACGTCTCCAAAGGAACAAGTACTGTCACAGCTAACCACGAATATAAAAGATTAGGGGGAAAAAACAGGGAAAAAAAAAGCTTTATTTTGTACTCTTAGTAGCTGAATAGCAAGAGAGTGACTCCAAGTTTTAAATCATTTTGGCACTCTAAATAGTAACTGGAAATGTTTTTTTTTCTTTTAATTTTACAACGTTTTTAAAACTGGAGTTGAATTTCCCAGCATTTGTCTTGCTGCTGCACTGCTGAGGGCCATCCCCTCTTCCTCCAGCTGAAATTTCTCACAGCTCCCTCGCTGCACTTGACACTGAGCAAATTCTGTGTAGGAAATGCAGGCACGGTTAGGAGCTTCACGTGGTAATAGCAAGCAGCAGCACGTGGAGTAAAAGCGATCTGCCCTTTGTTGCTGGTGGGGGCTGGCAAGGCTGAGCGCCAGTGACCACGGCTGCACCAGCAGCAGCGCCGCCCACCACCGTGTGGACAGACGGACGGGTGGATGGACACACAGAAATCCAAGGCATCTAATTAAGACCCCCTCATGGAAAAGCTGTGGCTAGGTAAACAAAACTGTTTAAAGCATGTTCGTCATTAAAGTGTCCCCCGACAGCAGGATGCGGCAGCAGGCTCGGTGACAGAAGGGAGAAGAAGAGAGGCATATGGCCCCCAGCTCCGTCCCCTGCTGACAAGCTGCCTCGCTGCAAGCCCCCTTTTCTCTGTCTTCCTTGCGTGCAGCAGATTGCAATGGCCCAACTTCCCCATCTGTATCCCAGGCCCATGTCCCCGACAATGTGGCAGCCATGCAGCTTCGTCGTGGCCGGGAGCGGGAGGAGGAGGGGGGAGATATTAGCAACCAATAATCACAATGCTATCCATAATGCATTGTCTCTGCAAGATTACATGGTATATTTCCAGTGGGGATTAGCCCATCCATCACAGGCCTTTATTGGCCTTTTTTTTGTTGTATAAAGCCCAAACACTGTCGTAAAATTCTAAACCGCTTAATTGCTGTGCTGTAAAAATTTGCATATCAGAGATATGTCATTCCTTCGTTAAATGGCACTAGGCATTTGTTACAAGGTCCTAACAATCGTGCCAGAGCACCTCAGAAAAAGGTCACCCCTTGGCATTATGCAAAGTTCTCCTCTGAATTCTAATCTGCAGCAATTACGGGTTTAAATATATTGCAACTTAATGGATTTCGATTTTGTGCAATTCAAACTCCCTGGGCACACGGTCTCCTTGTTCTGTGTGATCAGACTGGGTAAGCAATGTGGTCATGGTGGCACGATCTCTGTTTCTATATGGCCTGCAAGCTGCCTCCCGAAAGATTTCATCACAAACCACAATGTGAGTGAGCTCTGGTGCAAATTTTCCTCGTTGGACAAGTATTTATGGTTAGGTCTTAATTTCTTAGATTAATGACAAGTTTTGTAGAGACTACGACAGCCATTGCATTGCCACTTTAAGTATTCATCATTAAAAGCAAACTAAAGTTAGATGTTTATCCGTGTGTGGTAACAAAAAGGATCATTATAATAATGAGCAGTAATATCATTCTTTTAACCCATGGATCTGAAAGATGTGCTTTACAAAAGGAAGAAAATATTGTCCTGATTTTCCTCACAGAGAAACAGGCTTGGGAGACCCCAGCTGCAGAAGAATACCTGCGAAGGACTGCTCTCAAGGACATATCAGCAGGTCCTCAACATGCAGCCAGGTCCTCACTCTCTTAACTGCTGCAGACATCCCCCAGACATGATATCAATCCACACATTAATTTTTCAGTTTTTCCCATACTGCGAGAGTATGTTTATCCCAGACCACTTCACTGCCATGCAGCACAACTTCACAATAATTGCACGGTGGCAGAGGTGTGAGAGTTCATTTCTCTCAAACAGATCCTAGAAGGAAGAGGGATGTTTTTTCCTGTGCAGTAACAGAGAATGTGGTTTCTCATCTTGTCAGGAACCTGTAAACCAAGAAGGTGATTGGAGCAGCCCATACAGATTTGGAGATCAAATCCTCTGTTGCAGCACCTGGAGGAGAGCCCCAGTATAACAGGAGAGTTCTTTGCAAGCTGCGTTATAAAAGTAGGTGAAAGCAAGGAGAAAATCTGGGCCGTGTGTACACGGCACCTGGGCTCGAGCTGACTGGCATGTGCTGAGGCAGCACAAGCTATTCTGGAGATGGCTAAAGTCAGAGGAAGTGCCCATCACAGTGAAGACCCAAAGCAACACAAGCTTCCTTTAATCACCCAGCCACTCTCTCTTTCTCCCAGCTCTATCCCCACTTCCTAGTCCTCTGTGGCTCTACATGGGATACAAACTACATTGCCTCTAGACCGGTGAGATATTGGCATTGCTCATCCTATAAATGTGCTCAGATTCAGCCTATGCATGTGCTTGTGGATGTGATTAAGGGAGATGCTTCACCTTCCAAGGGACTGCCACACTTGCTTTCTGCAGTGACTAAAAAGTTCACAGACTTAAGGAACGCTTCAGAATAGAAGACACTTCTGGGGGTCATCTGGCCCAACCCCTGCTCAAACAGGGACACCCAGAGCAGGGTGCCCAGGATCATGTCCAGGCAGCTTTCGAAGATCTCTAAAGAAGAGACTTTTGGGCTCTTCAGCAAACGTATTCCAGTAGGTGTGCTCCAAACACACTGGCAAGGTAAAATACACTTTTAAGCTTTTGAAGGTGTAGCAGTACCTACAAAGAGTTCAAGCCAGGTCCCCTTCTCCAAATAAGTTTTCTAGTCAGTGACACATCTCCTCACCCCAGAGATAGGTTGGAGAGGAGGAGGTGGCTAATGACTTCAGTTCCTCTCTGTGTGCAAGGGGTAAATGTTAATCTCTGCTTAAATCGTATCAGCCTTTCAAGTCTTCCGCAAGGCAGACAGGTAACTCTGCCATCCAGCCAAAATGAATGTGTCACAAACATTATTCCCGCAGGAGGAATAAGGATGTGCCACATAACCTGAAAATATTGCAGAAACTCACATGCCTTCCTTAGCAGAAAGCAAGATGCAGAGTTAACACACTGTTCCTACTAGAATCAAAGTGATTCTTGCCTTCAAGGTATCTCATTTATCTTATTAACCCAGCCCAGGGACCCAAGGAAGCTGGTATCATACTGCATCACCTCAGGAGAATTTCTTCTAACGCTCCTATTTCAGCAAGTCATTTATGTCTTCTAGTATCTCTCTTACATATTTGCTTCTCAGACATTTTTCTCCCTACTGATTAGCACATTTTTCAGGCATGTACCTCTTACTGGTGCAGTAAGCACTCATACTTTAAAATCAACCTTACATCATATTTAATCATCACACTGCGGTGGTTTTATTATTATCACATTTTAATCTGGCAGGTGGTTTATTAACCAGGAAGAATTCTAACAGGAAACCCAAACGCTCTAACATAATAAAAACATCATATCTTTGTTTTTCTTTTTAATTAACAACTAACATCAATGCAAACTTCTTGTCCTACATGTGAACTCAGCTACAGTCAATTCACTTTTATCTGCGCTCTTGATTAAGAAGGCCTCCTATGAAGTAGCCCTGTGTACCTATCCTGGAAGAGATTTCAGCCCCTGTCCTTATGATGATGAAAACCTCTCCCTCCATGGAACCAGTGCAACCAGTTGTGGGGCTGCAAATCAATCCCATACAGGGAGAAAACCCTTTAAAAAGCCAGCCAGGGAGGAGTTAACCCAGGTTATTTCAGATGTCAGTGGCTGGGAATCTCACAAGCTAGAGTATTTTGTATCCATCAGCCTGTGCCTCTTCCCCAGCTGATATCTGTTCTTGACAGGAGTTGAAGCAATATCTGATTTGGTCAAGGTTTTCCAGCATTTCAGTGGCTGGAAATGAGACCAGAGTTCTGCACAGCAGCACACTGTATGACACCACAGGCCATTTCCTTTCTTCCTCCTCCACTCTGGAGAAGCTTCCAGACCTTGGAAGCAGGTTCCCCAAATCCAAGGCACAGAGCTCAGCAGACGATGGCGTGGGCTCTTCAAGCGACAGAGCTGCAGGTCACTTTGCCAGCCATTCTCCCTGAAGAGCTGTCTGTCCACTGACGTTTATATCTGCCTTGGAAATACATTTGTTACCACAGCCCATCTTCTAGTCCATCCTTTGCTTCTCTCTCTCTTTTATATTCAGCCAGTACCAGACTCAGAGGAGTCTTCTCGCTGCCTTCAGGGAGGTTTGAGATAGGGCTAAGCAATCTATAAATGCAATTTATTTTACCCTTATTGAGCATTATTAATGTTTCTATTAGGACTGAACAAATTATGTAATAACGTGTCGTTTTCTCTGGCTTGATTCATTATTCAAAATTACCCAGACAATAATTTATGAGAATTATTCTGCAATTAATTTGCCATGAATTTCTTGCAAATATACACAGTATATTTGCAACAGTATCTGAATTCTCTTGGTTGGTTACAAAGGTCTGCTGCATGCTGACACCAGCTAAGTGCAAATTTTAGGGATTGTCCACATACGAATTTGGGTTACTTTTATTAAATTAGTGCGCAGCCCTATGTGAGATCTTTGAATTTGCTTTCAATGGCTCAGCATGAACTTATTTCTAACTGAATTACATTAAATCAATACAATTTGGGTTCACATCAGAATAATTTCCGTGTGCTATTTGCACTGTTTTAAGCAAATCAGAGTAAGGCCACAGATGTAGTTAAGTGTCTTCAGCTTTGCACATAAATAAAGTACTTTGATCCAGGTTTTTGATGTGACAGTTCCATGTTGTGATACCAACACCTGTTTCTCAGGCTTTTTGTCCAGTAGTCGTTTTAAAGTAATGCTTTATGATCTGTCCCGAAGTCTTTTGAAATCAATGGAAAAGTTCCCTCAACATTTATGAAGTTTTTGGAAGAGGCCCAGGATGAATACCAGTCCCAGTGAACTTCATTGCAAGACTAATCAAAGAGCAAGGAAACCAAACAGGGAAGCAGCAGCCCTGTAAAACCTACAAATTATTCTCACAGTCGTGAGCTGGCTGTGTCTATTCTACTTGATTCAGGAGGTCAGGAGTGGGTACAAATTGCCACCAGCAGGCTGCTGACCACAGGTAAGGCCCAGCCTGCAGCATGGCGCAGCGGGCACAGGGCCTCAGGCACAGCAGCAGGGCCAAGGGGAGCTGTTGGGAACCCTCCAGTGGTGCAGAGTGCTCCTTCACGTTTCCATTTGCAGCCAAATCTGCATCTACCACGTTTTCATTAATAAGGTGGCTTAATAAGGACTTTCTTTAAGAAATAAAGTGGCTGTTTTATTAAGTGCACCTTGAGTATGTGCACTGGACCTTTCTTAACTTCCTGGGAGTAAAAGCATTAACAGTCCAGTTAATTAACATTAACAAAAATACCATGGCATTAAGAAGCCAGACCTATTACAAGCCCTTGAGGATACCCTTCATTCCTTTAACACAAACATACTCCTCCTCCTACTAGTCTAGCAATTAATAACCTTTTAAGAGCATTAAAGACTTTGCCATCATATCTTTGGTTTCTTTAAAGCCACTTGCTCAATGCACGTACATGCTCATCTCATGCACAAGTAAAAGGCAGCAAGTTGGGAGGCAGCGAAGATGCAGAAAATAAATAAATGAATAGAGGACAGAGAGTTAAGCAGGTCAGGGGTGCTGGAAGAAGGCCTGCCCCATGCTGCCACCAGGCACCAGCTTTCCAGGCCAAGGCGGATCGCCACCTCACGCTCGCTGCCCAGCGTCTCTGCTCCACCCTCTTACCATTCAGTTAAACGGCCCTACCACAGCAACCTAGGGTACTTCCACTGATAATTAACTAGAACTGAGTTCATTAGGTAAAATAGGGGGTGAGCAGGCATGTGAATGCCATTGCAGCCTCTGATATGGAAAGTGAAGGTGATCCATAATCCATCAGAGCACTGGGTGGGCTAAAGGCTCACATATTACAGCAGTCACCAAACTGTAAAAATATAATAATAAAGTTCCACAACTGTCCTATTAACATACCAGATTTGATTTGGCTCCATTATATTTCATCAAATAGTTTACAAAGCACCCAGCATAAACCATCATCATAATTGTAATCATATATTTGGTGATTTAACGTGTACACCATAATGTACCATTAGTTACACAAATAACTAATAATTTGCTAATGACAATATTATGTTAAGTCAGTTTAGGGGCAATTAAAGTGAGTGATATTTACATATGCCTAATGAATCACAGTCGATGGCAGATTAAGAGATTCTAATGAATATTCATCCAGACATTCGCAACCAGCTTCACAGTTTATAAACTGAATTATGGTTGATTTGCCCTTTTAAAAATGAATATGTGAGTATCTTCTGCATGGGAAGAATGAACAATTGGGGCTGATTGTAAAATTTTTTTTTAAGCAATGTACTGGTCAGGACACAAAACATTTTTATGCACTCTCATACCCTTGGCTTCTCAGCTCTTTTTATATCACATATCAGCATTGATGAACTATCTCCATTTTCATTCCTACCCACGACATGAAATATAGAAATTGTTTTGTGTTGAATTAAATGCAATCGAAGTTTTATGCAGCCTCACTAAGGAAATAATTACACAGGTAGCCTGCTTTCCCTAGCCAGAGTAGGCAAACTCTCACCGCTCTATGTTAACAACATTCTGCTGATAAAGGGGGCCTTTATGCATGCTCACTTGAGTCTTACATATTTTCTTTTTTGGTATTTGATGAAAAAATTGGGAACATTAAAATAATAATTTAATGTGAAAAACATCATTCACATTTTCATTTTATTTTTCATGACAATTACTTTTCAACAACTAGAACAAAATCCAGTTCAGGTCTTCAGCGCTTTTAAATAACAGAGATTCTACAGTTTCCTCAGTGGTCTGCTTCCTTCTTATATGAATTTCCTTTATTCAGTGTTTTATTTATTGATTGATTTTCTATATTCTAAGCCCTCCACTGTCCATAGCCAACAAGATTAATTTATAGTCAACTAGTTATTTCATTCTCACCTTCATAATTCTTACTCCTAAAAGGAATTAAGCTATAGTAACTTCAGAACTCTCAGAGCCTGAACTTTATTGTCATCACATTGCATTGAGACCGTTGCCTTCACTTTATTACATTGCCAGCTCCAGTGCATCTGCTTGCTTTACCTCTGCCAGTTTGCTTCATATGAGTACAGACACAATCTTGACCACCCTTTCTGCTGTCATGTGAAATACTTAGAAACATCCATCGCTTAGATTTAGCAACCTCAACTGTTATGTAATGCAGAAGTTGGGAGAAGCCTCATGAATAACTAACTTCATTTTCCGTTCAAACACTGATCACCTTTGAGCTTAAGTAGGCTCTACGCTTGTTTTCAAAGACGGGGCTTTTTCCTTCTTTGCTGTCTGTAAGAGAAGTTACCAATCTCTCTCACCTTCACTGCCTCAAAACCATGGACCTTGCAACCATTACAGCCTTACAACCATTGCTCTGAGGAGCATTCTTAAGGAATCAGGTGCAACTGGTTCCCATTTTAGGATTTACTGACTTTACCATGTATTTCTGGATTGAAAATCTCTCTAAAATACATGGATCCCAATTTTTCAGATTAAATACTTCTGTGATCCTTCCTTTGCCACTCACAGCGCGGACAAGTCTCATCTTGCCAGTCAAAACCTACATTAATATCTGTGAAAGCACCACAAATATCATGAGAACATCACGTATATAGGGTGACATTTTACAGTTCATAATAGGTATAGCCTGTAATGAGGGCTAACAGCACTTGCTAACATCAACACCATCAGGATTTCATCAATAAACTCCAAGCCCAGTATTGCTGTGGCCTGTATTCCTGGAACATTTAAAAGGTGCAGCCATTTCACAGGGCTACATTGCTCATGGACAACAAACACAGAAAAAGAGGAAGAGAACTCTTTCCTTAGGAGATTTACTGCTTAAACACCACCACCCCTCTTCTCTCTTTCTCTCTCTCTTTATTCTGTTGTTGTTTTGTTTTTGTTGCCTAACTTCTCACATATTCAGCAGTCCAGAAAACTCCAGGATTTCATCCTAAAATGCAAATTGAATGATCATGGGTCAGACTTAATAGAAGCAGAGTAGCCTAGTGAATGATCCCCACTGTACAGGCTAAGAGACCAAAAAGCAATGACCACTTGTTTTACAAGAAAACTGTTCAGAAAAGAATCAAAATGAGTTGGCTACAGAAACACAAGAAACAGCTCTTTTTTGTGCAAAGGAAGGCATCTGGGGTCTTTCCTGTCTTATCTTATCCAATGCTTTGTTTTTAACCTCTAATTTGTAAGGAGTTGCACAGAAGCACTTAGGTATGACAGTAACGATAGCAATTTACTGTAGCCCATGACAGAATGGCATTAGAACAAAGGTTAAAACCAAACAAACAGCAGATAAAATCATTGGCCTGCTGAGAAATTTTTACTCAGGTCTGAAGCGGTTAAAGTATACTTAATTGTATTTACCCTAAATAATATCATTTGTCCTGAGCTTCGCGAGAGCTCTGTGGCCCCTGACCATGCCTCCTTCTTCATCCCACCCTCAGGAACCCACTGCAAGCTTGGGAACTAATTATGATCACATATAAAGAAGGGGAACCTGCAAGAGCACTGCTACGGCTGCCCCTAAAATCTCTGGATATAGGGAGATGAGAGAAGCAAAAGAAGCCGTGCTCGGTGCTTGAAACCAGTGATGCCTTTCAACACATGCGGGGCTCTGAACAACTGCAACAAGAAGCTTAGGAGAAGAGCTAGTTTGGCTTAACATCTGAGCCACAGATGAGCATTATTTCAACAGGTGTAATCCTACAGTTCTCTCTGTCTGCTACAACAAATGAGAAAACTGACAGGCATTTAATGAACCTCATCCTAACCTGTGTGGAATAATCTTCCAGCTAATCTTCTAACTGGTTTCCATCCATCTAGCAACAGCAGTGCTTAAATCTCTTGTTTGCACTTTACTAGCTGCAGATTGTAAATGTTTTATGAGCCGCTGAGCTTGCAGCATTACTATTTTATTAGAACGCTGAATATCTCGTGTTCATTGCTGTCTTACCAGCAAATTTTATCGAAACAAAAATTGCCTCCATACTTCTTGTGAATGACAATTTGGTAGTCTGACGGATGCTGTTGTTTCAGCTTGTTTTGCATCAACAGTTTGGAAATAGCCCCTCTGCCTAGCTGAGACGCAACAGCGCACCTGTGCTAATGCCAAGAAAAATACATTCTCATCATGAGTATATCTGATTTGGCTTCTGAAAAAGGAGCAGAGGTCCTGTCAGTCTCTGGTTTTGGTGTTAAGCACATGTGAGAGATTCTCTTGCCCCCAGAACGAAGAAAATTTATTCCTGTGTTGAATGTGTGCTCCCCACAGTGTTTGTTCTTCCTCAGAAAGGCACCGCAGCGTTACTGAATAGATAAACAGGACTGTTTCAGAGAGTAGCCACAGCTGGACTGGTGTGACATCAAATGCTGACCCATTCAGATGTCTGGGATGTAGGACCGTCCTCTCCGTGCCCTGCTCATTTCTCACAAATCACACCTACCTTTGGTAGGGATGTTCTGGGTGCACAGCTTCTATGCACCCACACTGAGAGGTGCCAGCAGCCCTGCAGCTGTACGGAGCAGCAGAGACTGGGACAGCCAAGCACTTTATGAAAGGGAAAGGGAGCTAGGAACAGATCTCCCTGCTGAAGGAATAAATCACAAGTTAGCTTTCCCAGTTATCGCCTACCTGTGGACTTCGCTATAGTGAAGGATGATCAAGAACCAGTTCTCTTATCCGGGTCTGGATTTCATTAAGGTGTGTCTTTACCCATGTCTAGGCTCTGCTTCAAACAGCTGCTGAAATCCCTGACCAGCCTGTCTCCTTCTGCAGTGTGATGGAGGGAGCAGTGTAGACCATTGCTGTTTCATTTCCTTTCACGCCTTAGACATGAGCACGAGGAATGACTAGTGAAGGATCCAAGATCCTCTACAGTTCTGGAACACAGAACTGGGAGCTGCCTCAGCCCAAAAATGAAGCTCTGAAGGATGACAAAGCCAGGGGAGTGGTGTGGGTAGCAATGCACCCCACCTGTCAGTGTGATCAACACCTCATCCTCTCCCTACAGCAGCCATAGCCACACCATCTACCACAGTTCCCACACCTGGCTGCCAGCTGAGCACTTCCACTTCTGCAAACTCATCTCCTGCCCTGCTCTGCCACAGGAACAGCTTCTTCCTGGACGTGTACGAGACTGTAACAAACCCACTCAGAAGCAAAGTCAAAACAGTGCTCAGGGTGGTTCTGGTTCCGTGCATTTATGAAGTTCCCTATTCTGCATCAGGAGAAAACCGGTGTGAGATTCTCTGCTGATTTCCCGTAGCAGCACCAGTCTGGTTTCCATGCTGAAGTTAAGATCTGCATGCAAACGGCTGAGTGCTGCTGAATGGAGCAGCTCTGCTGTTTGTCGGCAGCGAGTAGCGGGCAGGGCCAGCATTATGTGTACTGTAGCAATGCATTCTCTCCAGGGACAGCTTTGGTGTTTGCAGGCACACTGCAGTGAGGGTCGGGCTGGAAGCTTTGATGTCAGATGCCGAGGAGCTGCTGCTTCCTGGGCACTGCGAGGAGACAAAGCTGCTACCGCCACCCAGAGCTAACCTCCAGCACACCCCGTGAAAGAACTGTTCTTTTCCAGCTCCTCCATCGACTCTCCAGAGCCAAACCCCGAGCCCGAGCCCAGCAGCCGCTGCCCTGNAAACGCGGTTGTGTTAGCTCAGAACATCCCTTTCAGTCTGCTCAGAAAAGCCGCTCTGTAAACGCTTTGTTCTCCTGCGGCGGGGGAAAACCATTGGCACCCGCTCTCCAGACAGAACCCTGCAAAAACAAAAGTACACCGAGGGCTAACATCAAGGAAATGCCTCCAGCTGCCATTCTCTTTATTAAAAGGAGTAAAGAAAGAAAAGAACACAAATAAAAGCCCTTCCAGCTCCTTCAGCTTTTTAAACCGCACACCCATGTAGCTCCCAAGAGCCCTTCCCTGACCACGAGCCCGGCTACAGCTGGAGCAGCCTCGTGCTGCTTCTCCCCAGTCAGAGTGCATGTGGTCGGGGTAACGCTGCCTCCAAGTGCTGCTTGATGGCCGAGGTTGCAGAAGAGCTCAGGGAGCACCACAGCCAATGGCATCCCGCTGGACCCCGCTGTTCTCTGCAGGCTGGACAGGGGAGTGAGGCACGTAGATCCAAGTCCTTAGGAACTGCACAGCAAATGGAAGCGATCCAGGCCGAGGGCGAGTTCTAGACCATCCTGATGCAGCAACATGCCCCAATCTTCTGCCCCAGCACCAGGGCTTGCCGTGCTCCACCAGGCCCCTTTTCCATACAGTGTGGTGACGTACAGCTCTGGGCCAACCAGCAGCCTGGGGCACAGACCCCAGCACCACAGCTCCCTCCCAGCCCACAGCAGGCACCCGCAGCACCAGTACACCTGTGCTGCCCCACACCTGGCTGCTCACAGCACAGCTCTGCCACAAGGCTCTGGGTTTAGGGCTGGACCGCAGAGTGCACACCCACATGGCCTCCCATCGTGCTTGGTGGCATCCGAGAGACCCCACCTCATCTCACAGTGCTCCATCTCACAGCAGATCCTTGAATAACCCGTGCATAGGACAGACTTAATTGCAGGCCACCTGAGCTTTTCAGTGTTGCCCAAGTGCCTGCCAGGACAGGAGCTCTGCAGCCTGTGGGCAGTTTATGGAGATGAGGGACAGAGGCTCGTGGTACAGGGAACTGATAGCAACTTGTCTGAGATTCCTGCTTGCTGCAGATGGGCCCAGGTTTCAAGAGATGCCTGCTACACTTCTGCTGATAGATCCTAATGTTCACCACTTCTGCAACTAGGCACAGTGCAGCCTCTTCTGATGCAGATCTGCTTGGTGGTCTGTAGGTTTCTCTGACAATCATAGTGATGGTTCCTACAACCAGCAGGAAACGCAGGTCAGGGAACTAGCGAGGGGTTTTTCCAGAGCTGGAGAGTTCATGAGGCAAGGGCTCAGGTTTGAGCCAGTGCTGCAGGCAGGTTAGGAGGTGTCAGGAAATTTCATGTACACATCACAGCAAAAGCTTCTGTGGTGATGCATTTTATTCACTGCTCTTTGCTCCGATGACAGTTTTGTGGCTAGAGTCACGCTGCAAGATATTATTTGGTGATAAATGTTGCAGATACAAAAGACACGATTTTCCAGTCTTCCAGCCTCTGGCAGCTTCCTTTACACTTTTTCCTCATGTGATCTGATGTCTATGAATCACGCAAGGCTTCGCCGGTTTCTCTGAAGATAAGTAGACTGGGGGCACTGTGGTGTTTGCAGTGCAGTAATGTGACAGTTCACACTTCCTTCTGCCTAAGTTTCCACTTTGTGAAATCCTTGTTTTGTACACATGCTCTGTCAGTGTGTTACAGGCCAAACATGATTTATTGGTTGGTCACAGAATGTGAGAGAACAGATTTTACAGTGTACAGCATGAGCTGAAGCAGGAACACAAGTTGTACAAAGGGCTGTGCAGTCTCATTGAGCACTGTGTAAACTTTGCACGGAGTTATGTGTCCTGAGTTCTATCAGTAGCTTTGTTTTTCCCACCAAGAAGGCAAAGCCAGCACCACCTGTCCATGACACCTCAGTGCAATTGCTCCCAAGAACAGTCTTCTCCATCAAGTGCAGACCCAGGCTATCTGGATCTAAAAACAGGATGAAGAACTGTGAGCAGGTGCCCTCACAGGGGGCTGCTACCCAGGGACCACAGTCACACAGTGGTGTGCTCGCCAGCCACGAAGCAAAACAGCCGCTGACGTTCCTGGAAAACCTCTTGTGAACCTGAATTTTCTGCCAACATTTTTCCACCAAGAAAAGCCCCAAGCCCCGCAGTCCTTACGAGCCTTAGCATTTCCTAGATCTCTCCCAAGCCGGGTTTTCATCAATGTGCCTCATATTCCAGGGCAGAAAATTTTACTGCCTCAGAAACCACATTTCTCTCTCAGTTCTCCATTAGACTAATTAATGCCACATTACTAGATTTCTGGATTTAATTACAGCTATCTACAAGTATATTTAGAGCTAGGATGAGGAGGCCAGATCTTGTTTTGGTTGGATCTTTGTTCTGCGAACACGTGGATGATTTGGCTGGCATGGGAACAAAATAAATTGAGCAAGGATGGAGGGGAGGTGAAGGGTTAGAAAAACGGTTGCTTTTTAGGATGCAATTTAACTGAGAACTGAAGTATGCACTTTAGTCCATCCCTATTCAGGCCCACATTCAGAAAAGCAATTAGGCACTTAATTAACTTCAAGCACACGGGCTGTTAAGCATGTGTCTAAGTGGTTTGTTGAAAAGGGATAGCATTAAAAGCATGCTTAAAATTAAGCACATACGCTCAGCTAATTTCCTTGCCAGCTAAGCGCACTTTCTAATCATTATGGACCAAATTCAGCAACGGCAGAATGACATAATTCGGAACTACAGCAAGGTCAAACTCAGTTGTCCTTAGAGATCCTCGGGAACTAAGCTTGAGAGCAAACAAGAAATGAGACAGGTACCATGAACTGCAGCTGCAGCACTCTGAGGTGGTATCGTGTGTGGGGTATGCACAGCCTTTTATGGGAGCGGAGTATGTCTTTCCCATCTTATTAACATTCACAAGGAATTTAATATTTTTTCTGCTTCAGGACAGAGTTAAACAAGTCTAAATGGGCATGTTTCTGCTCAAAATAAAAAGATTGAGTTTTATATTTTTAGTGTTTATAAGAGCTTACATTTCAAAGCAAATTGCTTAAAATGAGGAAGATTTTTTTTTCGGAGAAAGGCATTAAAGGCAGTCAAAAATTTTCCATCAAAGCTTATAATTTCCTTCAAAATTGTACTGGGAGAAAATGATTTTTTTTTTTTAATGAAGTGGGCATTCCATTAAAAAAATCACTAATTTTCTTTAAGTTCTATTTTTCAGTTCTGCTAATTAATAACTGGAAAAAAAAATATATAAGAGCGCTGGAACACACCATCCCTTTTGCCTTCTTATCCTAATTTGGGCACTGTAAACCCCCGAAGAGTTTTGCCAAGAAAAAAAATCCCAATTCACAAATCAAAATCAGGTCAACTGAGGCGCCGGATCCTATGCATTTTCTAAAATTACGTGCGTACCTCCAGGCACTGATGAAAAACAATTCCAGTTCCTGGAAACACACTGAGCCTTAGCGGGGCAGGCAGACGTGCCTAGGAGCTCCAGTGCCCCTGCCTTGCCCCCACGCTCACCTCTTGCTCATCCTGGCTGCCTCAGGCTGGGGGCTTTGGGAAGGGGAAGGCAGAGACCCCCCACAGCAGGGGAACAGGGAGACAGGGAGGTGGACACTTCCTCGCTCTCCCTTGATCTGGGTCTGACCCACTGGACCTTGCCCAGGGGATGACTTCAGAGCTGGTAGGCTCTGTGTTTGTTTCTTCCCCTGTGGCCCTCAGACAGGGAGGAGAAGGTGGCCTCATGCTCAGGGAGCCCCAGGGGATGCCTGACATAAGGATGCCCAGGGAAAGAGGCTGAGGGTGGGGAGGAAGGTACCGAATGCATGGAAACCCCATCTGGCTTGGGGAATGGTGACATGAAAGCAGATCGATAACTTTTGCTGTTTGGTTGGCAAAAGTTTTCATATTTTACCCCCATAAACAGGCCTGGGTTTTAGTAAGCTCCCTGATTCTAAGAACACTGATATTGCAACACATAACTTTTGAAGATCTAGGAAGCTTATTTCCCAAAGCTAGCCTAGATTTGGGAAGCTAAACCTTGATTTTGGTTGTAGACTTTTGTAGTCTTTTATTAATATGTTATATGATTTAAGTATTTAATTGAACCTGTGATATTAGTAAATGTAACCACAGTTCCCAAGCCATACTGTGACTTCAGGGAAAGGCTGTTTTGCTCATACCTGTTAACAGGGTATAGCAACAAACTCAGTGCTCACGTCTCACCTGCTTTACCAGTGCATGGGAGAGCCAAGAGTGGGGCCCTGCAACTGTTCCCTAACCCTGCACCCTGCAAATCTCTGCTGCCACTGCACGCAGACACCATCCGTGGGCACATGGGGAAGGTGCATGATGCACCTGTGGAAAGTGGAGGTACATGACAGTGGCATTGCCATTCGTTGTTAGTATGATTATTTAGGGCTTAAAAATCAAGGAGAACCATTAACAAGAACATATCATATATTGGCCCTGTTGGTCTTCAAAGGGCAGAGGCTGTTTTTGAGGTGTGCCTTAGTGCTAGTGCTGTCCCAGCTGGTCACACTAGAAATCCCCTGGAGTCTCTTAGCAATGCCGCATGGCTGTCAGGAATGACGGGTAATTCCAGGACTCCTGAGACACGTTGTAGTAATATCTTGTCTTCTTCTGGGAAGATTTACAGGCCTGCTAAATGTTTCCACAAACTTTTATGGAAAACACAAGGCTGAAAATTGAGTGAACAAACACCATTCTAATCCAGAAAATGACTCAAAAGTATGTTTTCTTTTCTTAATGATTAACACAGGAAGCTCTTTCTTCTCTGGTGGTAAGCAATGGAGCCAGAATGTAAATCATAACTCAGAACAGTGCAAGGACAAGGTCAGAAATCTGATGATTATCATTATAATGTCTTCAATTTCCTCTGAGCACTCCCTGGGAAATTGTTAGGATCGTCCCCTTGCTTGAAAAGTACCACATTTCTGGTGGTGTCACAAATGGCAGTTGGGTTTGGGTAGGAAAATCAGTTCGTGGTTTATTTAATATGATGCTGTCACGTGTGTGACTGGTGTATGAGGCAACTTTGAGTTAAAAATAATTTTACATATTTTTACATGTGAATCTCAGACACACACACGTTCCTTCTTGAAATCACCTTTTCTGCAAGGCAGGGTCCAATGAGAGTTTCAGACTCATGTGACAGTACTATCTTTTAGTGCTGTCAAATTGTATTTGTATGTAGACTAACAGGATGGATTTACAGCCAGAATATGTCTATAAAATATTCTTTACAAGGGAAAGTGGTTCCCAGCAGCTCCTTGAAACTTTCTGCACATTATTGCTCTAATGGCAGTAGGGGGGGAATTCTTGAGACAAGCAATTGCCTTTTCCCTTTAAGTGGTAAAATTTATTACAAAATTTCAGCAATGTGAAAAAAAACCAGACTGTCTCTAAAGGAAGTGCTGAAACAGAGGTTACGTCCCCATCTGCTTGAAAAGCTATCTGCAAGCACTACGTATTTAGATACTACTACAGATCTGCAGCTCATGTTGCAGTGACACACAGATACGGGACAAACACTTTTTTCTTCCTTTTTGAGAGAGGTTGTGGTGGTTATGGTTAAGGAAAGGGCATTCTCTCTTCCAAGTTTGTTTAAGTGTTCTTTTCTAGTGAAAATACTCAGCACACGATGCAGACACATCTTGGTTCAGAGCTGTTCAGAAGGCCCCCGCCAGTTCATCTGAGGTCATTTTATCCCCCGATCCTTTCCACCAGTGTGACGGAGGCAGCACAGAATGTCCCTGGTGGTGTGCTGCCAGCCTCGTGGGAAGTCAGACCAGTGCAAATTGCCGGGTTTGTCCTGGAGCGTCTCCAGGAGAAATCACCCTCAAATTTATGCCACTATTTTGGTGTGAATTGTTTGCAATGGAACCAGGAGTTTACCATGTACTTTTGTGCTCTATTGTCGACATAAAAGGAAGTATCAAACTTCCACTACTTATTGGCAAAATGAATAGAAATATCAAAGGGGAAGTCCAAGATGCTTTATTTTCCCCTTCAAAGTCGTTACTTCATAGCCCAAATAAGCAAACAGCTTTCAGAGAGTCAGCCACTGATTTGCCCAAGGATGAAAGCACATCTCTTCCCACAGCAAAGGCACAAGAGCCGATGTGGGTTTTAATGGTGCCCCGCAGTGCCAGGACACCCACCTCCCAGCCCCTCCCAGCATGCACACAGCTGTGCCCATGCCAGCTGACGTCTGCCACAAGACTTCTCGTGGCTGCAGTAGGGTGGCACAGTACTCCAGGTACACCGTGAGCTGATGGTATCTGTGACCACAGGACAACCAGCATGGCTGCAACCAGTCCCTCTGATGGTTAAAAGGAAGAAAAAGGATTGTACCTTCAGGAAGAGCAGTGTCTATCTAGATAGCCAACGTACAGGCTCAGAAAGTCCTATAGACCCTTCAGAGGGAAGTTCTTTACTTAGAGAGTGGTGAGGTGCTGGCACAGGCTGCCCAGAGAGGTTGTGGATGCTCCATCCCTGGAGGTGTTCAAGGCCAGGTTGGATGGAGTCCTGGGCAGTCTGATCCAGTACCAGATCTCGAGGTTGGCGGCCCTGCCTATGGCAGGGGGGTTGGAACTTGATGATCCTTGGGGTCCCTTCCAACCCAGGCCATTCTATGATTCTGTGACCCTGATAAGTAAACACCGGAGAGCCAATCTCTGCCAGCACACAGGGTCAGAGTGCATGCATGCCCCTGCTGTCCCAGTTCACAGCTGGTTTATGAGCTCTCACTGCCTGATGTGGTGGTTGGAGCCAGCTGAGGAGCTGCAGACATCTATGTGTGGGGAGGAAAGTAGTGAGGGTGGTACTCAGGTCCTGGAGCTGGGCAAGGGCTAGACCTGCAACCCTTGGCAGCCATCTGCCTCTGCAGGATAGAAAGCTCCGGTTTGAATCCCTTCTTTTCAGATCTGCATAGTCCAAATCCAGGCTGAAGGGCAGTGCTGGGATCAGAAAGCAGTCACATGAGGGCATTGGTCTTCTCATGGACCTGCAAGGAGAGGAAGTTAACTCTTCTCCAAAAAGTCTGGTGATAGCTGGTGCAAAAGGCTGTGCTTAGATATCCAATAAAAGGGCACTCCTGTGTCTGCTCTGCCCCATTCCCCTTGGCACATCAAAGGGGTCACCAAAATGAACCCAGCACCATTTGCACCAGCCCAGGAACTGCAGTCAGCCCCCCTCTGCGCCCCTGCACTCAGCCCCAGCGGTGCTCTGCATGTGGTGCTGTGCCCATGACATTTCATTCTGGGCTTTCTAGGAAAGAGCATCAGGTGGTGGTGAAGCCCCACTGTGCTGGGAGGCAGGCTGGCACCAGCAGGGAGATTGGAGCTCAGAGAGCAGGAGGGCTGGTGCGGTTAACTCGCGCAGCAGCTCTGGGAGGGGTTGCTTGCAGGCTCCTGTGCAGAAACTGCATTTACATAGAGGTGAGAGACAAACCAAAGGACTTCCTGTTTTCCAAATCTCCCACAATGCTGGGAAGGCAGAGACAGGGAGAAAGGCTTCAGCACAGGGGCTCTAGGCTTTTCCTGCCCTTGTCTGGGGCTTGCTGTATACCTGGGCACCTCAAGGCTCAGTGAGGCTACAGCCGTTTAGCCTCTCCTGAGTCTGGGTGTGGAGTTTGGTGCCAGGATTCAACTCAATACTCGCTCCAGGAGCAGAGCAGGCACTGGCACAGACCCTCAGGGAATGCAGCAATCGCTCTTCTCACAGCTGGTTCCTCCCACTGCTGGCACCGAGCTCCTTAGGGCAGCTCAGCAGCCCCATGGCGGGGAGCAACCACCAGCTCATCCAGACCATGCTACTGCCTGGGCTGAAATGCTTTCTAGCAAGAAGCCACTACACCAGCAAACTGCTGGCAAACTAAAAAGCAAAGTGCCTTTCCTATTTCTGCACTGAATCCAAGTTACCCTGTCGTGTCATAAACCCAGCTTCTCCAGCAAGCATGTGTCTTTTGGTGCTGTACTGGGCTGTTGCTTAGACACTTGTATTAAAATGTGTGGAGGCTCACTTTTACTAATTGAGCATTTTAGCTATTTCTGCTTCCCTCTTTACAATTCAGAGCCAGCTCCTAAAGTGCAGCTCCTAATAGACCCGTCTTGGGCCCACCAAAATCTGGCCAAGTGTCAGTGCTGTGTGCAAGAGGAGGTTCTCCAGGCTCTCCCAGGCTGTGCAGGTCCCTGTCTGGATGTAGGGATGGCTCTGGTTCCAGTCACCTCCCCCAGGCAGAGCCACGGGAACCAGGCTGATGCAAGAGCGACAGGAACCACTGTGCCCCTGCCAGCACAGATCCTCTTCTCCTTGTAACCCACCACCAGCAGCAAAATCCTGCCCTCGAGGGCTCTCCCTATGGCTTTCATCCTCCTTCTCACATCTCCATGAGTTTCTCTCCCTTCACATCTTCATGTGATGATTTTTGCTCCCACTTTCAAGGCACCAAAACTCAGTTTTCTCTAAACTCCATCAAAAAAAAAAAAAAAAAAGTTATTTCTCTTGGTCAGACACCACCAAAAGCTCAGGTGGGTGCAAGTGTAGGTGACAGCACTGATGCAACTTCCCTGCATTCCTCAGTGACCTGTGGCCACAGGCACTCACTTTTGGGTCTGCCCTCCTTCCCTGCAGGGGCCGTACCTGTAAGGAAACAGCTTCGCTTTGATAATATGTCCTGTTAACAGGATCATGGGGAAGAACCATAAAACATCTTCTTTCCCTTTGATATTTGTGACTGTGGAGCATCTCGGCTATAGGCAGTAAAATAATAGCAATGTTGAGTCTGTGGCAAGCAAACAGCAGACCCAAGGTTTCTCGCTACAGGCTATGCAGCCTCACCGGCTCAGCCAGGCGTGCCTGGCCAGCACCTGCATGCTTGCTTTGTTGTTGTTGTGAGGTACCTGAGTCAGTCAAACTTGCAGGGAGCTGATCTGCAACTGGACAAGGGCTTCAGACACTGTAGAAAAGAGCCCCATCTCGGATTACAGCAATCACGGCCTCCCTTCAGATGTGGGATATTCAAAGTGCTGAGAGTCCTGGACTTTCCCACAGATTCCTCTGGAATGTAAATAATCTTCAGATCCCCAACCAGGTGCCAGCAGACTCCTTGGGGTTGCTGAAGGGGAAGTCCTCATGACATATTCACACTAAGTAATAATAATAATGATGATTACGGTGCTTTTTTGTGTTTTGGTAGGTTTGGTTTTGTTGTTGTTTTTGTTTTATTCCTCTTGGGAGGATGCTAGCCTGGGAAAAACAGTAGCTGTCAGAAGAGAATGTTACTGAGAACAGGTCAACTTAAATTAGGGTGTGTAGAATGTTGGTAACAAAGAGGTCTGGGCTGTGATGCCCTGACAAAGCACAGGAATGTTTCCTTTGGCTTGAAGGGGAGACATGAAACAGATGTTCTAGATGAAGGTCCTGGCACTGCAAGTGACAAGCGTCTCCAGCTACATGGGTATGAACTCTGGAGATTAACAAAGCCACACACAGCAACTTTGGCTCGGTTTTTACCCTGTGCACAGAGAGAGGACGGTCAGCATCAAGGCTCTGGTCTCGGTTCTGGCCCTGCCTTCCTGGCTGACCTTGAGAAAGTCATTTCACCACTCATGCTTCAGTTTCTCCAGATGCAAAAATGAGGACACCAGCTTGCCTCGCCAACAGGCTGAGCCCAGTGGGCAGCATCATAATCCTTTATTGACACCTTCCAACACGGCCATGAATGTGTTTACACTGGCATTGCTCCTTCAGCGGGGTGTGACAGAGGCATGCTGTGAGTGGCAGGGCCAGCAGGGACAGGGTGAGGAGTCCCTGCCAGCTTTGTTCCTATGCCTCCTGCAAGGGCAGCAGAAGTGCTGCCTGAAAGGTATGCTGGCAAGTGCTGAAATGTGCCTCGGGAAATTCTTCGAATGTCTTTCTTTATTGTAAAACATGCCAAGCCTCTGTGTCTTTAAACGATTTCTGTGTTGCTCATCTCTTCCTTTTTTCATTTTCTTTCCCTCTCTGAGCGTTTCCTGTGGGCCTCCTGGCTGCTTCTTCCTTTAACCTCTCCCTCCTGCTCTGACTTCCCCTTTTTCCAGTCTCTCCCAGCCAGCAGCCCTTCAGAGCCAGACTTCAGGTTTTGCAGCCCTTTGGCCAAGTGTGTCCCCTCATCTGTAAGGCAGTGCCCAGTCCAGGGCTGTGGGATGACTCAAGTCCTGCTGTAGTGCCACCAGGGACACCTTCTGTCCCTCACAGGGGCTGTTTGGGACAGCGGAGTGGTGGCTGAGCCCCTGCTCTGGGCAACAGCGGGGAGTGTAGCCCTATGGCACAGGGAAATTGCAGAGGCTGCAGCAAATTGCCAGGCCTGGGTGTCTGCCCCTGGGCAGGGCAGGGCAGGGCAGGGCAGGGCAGGCAGCAGAAAAAAATCCCTCCTGTGCCAAAGGTGCGGCTCCACTCTGGTGAGGGAGGAGTGCAAGGGCAGTCCTGCCAGCGCTGCTGCGGAGACAGCAGGGAGGAGGGAGGCCCTGAACTGGGAAGCCAGGAGATGAGATCCAGATCCCAAAGCTCAAAGGGTCTGTGGGATCGCTCATACAGGGGGCATGGGATCTACACTCAGGCACGTGGAGCAAAGCACAGCTCCAGCTCCAGCACCCACAGGGACGGGGCAGCGCTGGACAGCTGCAGCGCATCCAACTCTGGAAAACTGCCAGAGGCGTGTTCTCATTTTTTTTATCCCATTTTGCTTTTTTTTTTTCTTTTAATATAAGCAAAAGAGTTCTTTTCTGCTGAAGGAAAACACTAACAAAACAAAAGAGGGCACCGGGGGACACAGGAGGAAGCATGTGGCGAGGCGTGATGGCCCTTGACACAAAGGTTCTATTTTTGATGACACTTAATATAGTCCTGAAAAAAAACTCCTCACTGTTAAGACATACATTCTTGCTGTCCTTAAGGACATCCTGATTTTATGGGCAGCTGAGCAGGGTGGTCCTCTGGCACCTAACAATGATATTTCACTACCAGATCCCAGATACATCCATTAGTATTCAGTGCTGAGATCAGTCTGTCCCTCAGCAAAGCTCTTTCTGTCAGTGCTGCAGAATGAGTTTCTGTTTCCAAATTGCAGGCAACTGTGGCAAAGGTTTCTTGCCAACAGGAAAGCAATATTTTTAGGAATCTGGAATCAGGATTGCAGGAGCTGAAGGAAGTTAAGCCATATCAGTATGAGGTCCATCCAGGAGGTGTATCAGTTAAATAACTGGTAAGTACACGCAGAAAGATCAAAGTCTCTTTCTCAGATGAATAACCATGATTCACACAGCTGGGAGGTGCAATGAAATGACTCTACCTAGCTAGCTATCACTTGTTAGGCAGAAAGAAAGCATTCTTTTAGACTGAAATTAAGGAGTCCCTTTTGTTCCACCAATGTTTAAAGTACTACCCTGTAGCAATCCAATGGCAGGTGAAGTAGGAAGAGGAACAGTATGTTCTTGACAGAACAAATAAGTCACAGTTCCCTCAGACCATCAGAAAGGGAAGTAAGCACAGCTGGAATCACAAACAGAGCCAGGGGAAATCACCGCTTCGTTTCCACCTCCCCCTTCCCCACTTCACCCGGCAGCAGGCCTGCGTGTGCAGGCCGAGGGGCAGAAACATGCACGTGGGCTTTCCAGCCCAGTGTGACAGACCAGCCGACTGGGAAAGCAAAGCAAGGTGAGCTTTGCCTCTGCTGTGTCCAAGATCAAAATCCTGTGGTGTTTCTGAGCCGCCCCAGCAGCTGAGAACTCACATTCCCCCCCCAGTCTGCATGCTGAGGGATTTCCCAAAACACGGAGGAGCCTGTGGTAGCAACCACCGGGTGCGATGGCCGCTGGTGGCCCTGCAGCACCAAGCGTCTTCTGTGAAGGAAAGCTGCTTAGGTATAAAAGCAGCATGGCCCCAGCAAATTTCTCTGCCTTCCAGAGCCTGGGACAAGACTGGGAAAAGTACCCGTAGTGGCCACACCCTGAGCACTTCTGCCAACACCTGCTCAGGGGAGGACATGGGGCTTCCTCCCTCCTCCCCACAATCCACTTCCCAGGTGCCCCTTCAGGGGCTTATCCCCACATCTGCTCTCCTGCCTTCCTTCCCCTCCAGCCTACCTTCAACTCTTCTTTCTATAGCAGAGAAAAATCACATGGGAAGTTAACAAGGGAAGATGAGCAGAGCTGTGCTTTGGTTGTTGCTGTGCTAAGGAGCAGCAGTGAATGGCCTTTGTGCCTCTGAACAAGGCAGGGAGATTTGAGGCCTTGCTGAACAAATGTTCAGGCTTGCAGGTATCCTTCAACCCCCCTGCTTTCTGGAAATGTAATTCCCTTCTGCAAGCGAAGGGACTGTGACTATTGCCATGCAGTTTCCTTCAAGTGCCTGGTACAAGAGGTGATGGTTGAAGCCCAGGTACGTTGACACATGTCCAGCTGAGCTGGCTGGGCTGCCAGGCTGGGGCTGGCAATTCTTTTTCTGGGCTCTGAGTTGCAGAATAAATCAAGGCACAGCCTGCGATGCCCTGCGCTGCCACACAGGGTCTCTGGAGGCTTGAGCAGCCCGGGAAGAGACACTGGACTGCTCCCTCAGATAAAGCCATCCGCAGCAGCTCTTTTATACAGAAAAAAAGCCCTGCTTTCACAGCTTGGTTCCCGTGCCAGCTGCAAGAACCCTTAGCTGGGTTCTGCACAGATTGGTGTCAACCTGAAGCACCTCCCAGAACATTTCAGAGCAAAATGTATACGCGAGAGGAGGTAGAATTGGCCCCAGATTTGGTGCCTCTCCACCTCACAGCCCTTCCCACTAGGCCCCATAACTGCCCATGGATGCCAGGCCATGCAAGGAGTCCAGGTCTGGGGGCCCTCCCCTCGCTGTTCCCTGGGGTGACACAGACACATGTGGGAACATGAGCTGAAGAGGAAGGCATGCACATCATGAAGTGAAGATCAGAAGACGTGGGAGGCAAGAGGCCAGCAGTGGGGCTGCCCTGTGATGGAGCCAGGACTGGGCTCACATTCCTCGCACAAGCAGTGCTGAGTCCCTGGGCCTCAGGCGCTCTGGCCTCCTCAGCATGTAAATAAAGGTGTTTGTTTTATGTTCATTTTATATTTATTTCATCCTCAACCACACACGCCCTGCTTGGCTCCCATGCTCCCACCCCTGCAGAAGACAAGATGGAAGGTTACTGATAGCATCTGCTTTTAGGCACCTGGCTGATGCAGCAGCCTGAAGGTGGGACACTCCATGCCCTGCACCATCAGAGGAGAAGTGATGTTGAGCCCTGGGTCCCGTTGTCTTGCCCCTAGCAGGTTACTGGTCTCCCAGGCCAGGCTTCCACCATCACTGTGAAATTTCTCTGTGGTTAATGTGAACAGATCTCCCTGCCCCATGCCCCTCCAGGGCAGCTGCTTGTGGAATTTCCCACTAATGGAGAAGGGGAGAACTTCTCCCCTGTTTTCCTCCACTTTCCAGCTGTATTTATTTATAGCAGACTGTAGACTCTGGGCACCATCTGCTGATTCCCTGTTAGTGGCACACACGTGTGGCCTGCAGCCTTCCCCTTGTCCTTACAGTCTGAGATGAGCAGTTGCCAGATGCTGGGTGGGTACAGGATGAGAGTTAGGAGCAACGGTCATTACTGCTGTGCCGGGTCACCCCAGAAAGTCTACACCAGGGACACATACAAGCCCCATGTGTACTCATCAGGAGGCTTGCAAGCCTTTGCCAATGCTCCTGCCAAATTACACAATGCTGCCATTGCTGCAGGGACAGCAGGGCCTGTGCCTTTTCCACGTGCCCGAGTGTAAAAAAACAAGTGCATGCACTCTGGAGTGCAGGTTTGGGAAGGAAAAGATGAAGTGGCATAGAGCCCCGATGGGAAGGAGGAGAGACATCTCGCATGCAGAAGCACGGTGCAATTGTGGTGTGGGAAGATATCAGCAGAAGGTCAGTGCTACCTGACACAAAACCTTCAGCCTCCAGGTCCAATCTTGTCATGCCCAAGTGACTGCTTTGAGATGAGTTTTTTAGGAACAAGGAGGAGATTGCAGCCAAAACCATTTCCAAGAGTGAGTCCGGGGAATGAGCACTGTTTAGCCTAGACTGTTGGCAGACATCTTATTTTGGAAAAGCTGCAGTGCCCCAACATGCTGCAACAGAGCTTCACGTCTAGCAGGGAGATGGCTTTCAGTCAGAGAAGGGAATTTTGCTGTTCTTGGAACAATCTGCCCAAATTTGGTCAAGTTGTAGAAGCTTTTGTAGAAATTTCAGATCGTGTGTCCTCATGAGAAAATTCACTGGATTTCACAGCTCAGTTCCCCAGGGACTGTCTGCACTGAGCATGCTTAGTACCAGGATTCAAGGCCGTTGCAGACTGGCACTGGATTAAAACTGTGAGTAGGGGTGCTGACACCCCGAAGGTCCCTGGCTTCTTCTGCGAGGCCTGTGCAGCACAGGGAAGGCAGACATCTATCTGAATGCAGATGGGCCAACCTCCGAAGTAGGCGGGGAGGGGGGTGGAACAAGTAGGGATGAAAGCCTGGGAGTCAGGAGCAGACGTCAGACACGGACCACGTGCAGAGTGTGTCACTTCTCATGTGCCAAAGGCTAAGACTGTTAATGACAGTGCTACAGCCTCTTTACATAACCACCAAGTCTGTGTCTGCCTCTCCTTCCCACTTTATCTTCCATTCCATGCCACCTCCTCCTCTTTCTGTCATTTCCTGTCCCCCTTCCCTTCTGACTTTGGCCACTGTCCTTCCTCTGCCTTTCTCATAACATCAACAACTTGCTGCCAGGACCTGGGATTGCTAAACTATTTATTCCTTCATTCTCACACTGCCACACTACCTTCCAGTGCAAGTCCAGCCTTCCCCCACACACCACATCTAACGTTTACAGCACATGGGTTTCTTTAAGTGCTGTTCTCCCTCCAGCATTGCTGAGTCCTCACTCAAACCTTCACCCAGCTTTGCCCAACTTGCAGCCCATCGGCACAGATGGTAACATATATGCTCTTACATGCTCTCAGTTCTCCCTTCCTGGGTCTCGAAGTTACCAGTTCTCCCTAATCCATCTGGGACCACCCTTCTTCCATGGCAAAGTCTCTCCCAGCTTGTCACTTCTGCATCTCCAGGAGTGTTCCTCCTGGGCTTAGGGCTGTGAGAAATGCTTGATGGCCAATAACGTAGGCTCAGGCAGGTGAATGGCCCTTTATTGACACTTAGCAAAGCGAGTGACCTAGCAGGTAGGCACACCAAGCAGGAATGTTCAGCAGTTTTTATTCTCCCCCTGCCCTGGTTCCTCATTGGTTGAGTACTTCAGGGCTTACAGTCCACAACCTATCCAATACTGCCAAATGTCCTGCACCTGATTACAACTTGGGTATGATTCCTTCCAATTCTCCTCTCCTCTTTGCTTCACGGTCGGTGTAAGCATTGTCCCTTTTTCTGAGTAACCTTTGAGCAAATTCAGGCCTCAGAGTCAATTAGCTGGTCCTGCTCCTGGTACCCTTCAGAAGCACGGGCTCTCTGGCCTTGTTCCCAAGAATTAGCCCAAACTATATCCTGTTTTGATGTGATACGCTGTGTTTAAACTGGCCTTCTTGGTCACAGTATTCTGTTTACACCATCTTGACACACACAGTATCATAAATAAGGTACAGCACGTTCTGCAGCAAGGAATCCTTCTCCTACAATCTTAGAGAGCAGAACAGCACATATCCAAATGAAGGATACAGATACAGAAGAGAAGACGATAGAAGTAAAAACCGATCTTATACTCTCTAGCTTGGAGGGGGAATCTCTAAGGGCACTTTGGGGTCCTGTGGGAGACATTTGAGGGGGTTTCAGGTATGTTCTAGAGTCTTCGGGGAAGGTTAGGGAAATCCGGAGACAGGAAGGAGGGTCCTGCAAAAAAAACCATCCTACTATTTCTTACAGGGCCCCTTCGAGTGAGTCTATGACCAAGCTGCCTTCCTGTGTTATGAATTAATATTCGTGTTCTTCCTTTCTGCCCTATTCTTATGTAAGCATTTCTGCATCTCTAACTTCATTTCTTCTTGTTTCTGCCTCTCCACCTGTGTAGATTCAGACATAAAAGAAACTGCTCATAACAGCAGTTTTTAACTGCCTTTTTTTCCCCTCTCCCCAGTGACCCTTGCCTACCTCTCTGTCTCCCTGGCACAAATTTATGCTGTCATTTCTTCTCAGCTTCTCAGGCTGACTGTTACTTAAGGCATTGGAGACAACCTAACCCCTCAGGGCTGTGGGCAGGGGGTCTTGTCTCACTCCATCCTCTCCAGCAGGTGCTGTTCCCTTGAAGAGCGTCAGCAGCTGCCATCGCACTGGACTTTTCTGCAGGCCAGTTCAACTTACTAACCTTACAGAAAATATCTCATGGCTTTTCACAAGGGATGGAACACCTCCCCTCCGAGGACAGGCTGAGAGAGCCAGGGCTGTTCAGCCTGGAGAAGAGACAGCTCCAGGGAGACCTGAGAGTGGCCTTTCAGTGTCTGAAGGGGGGGGAGTACAAGAAAGAAGGGGACAGACTCTTTGGTAGTGTCTGTGGTGATAGGACAAGTGGAAATGGTTTCGAACTAAAAGAGGGGAGATTTAGGTTGGATATATAAGGAAAAAGTCTTTATGATAAGGGTGGTGAAGCACTAGAACAGGTTGCCCAGAGAGGCTGTGGGAGACTTGTCCCTGGAGACATTCAAGGTCAGGCTGGACAGGGCTCTGAGCAACCTGATCATTGCAGGGGAGTTGGACCAGATGGCCTTTAAAGGTCCCTTCCAACTCAAATGATTCTATGATTCTATTATTTTAGTTTGACTTTTTCCTGCGGGGTTTTATCAGGCTGAATTTACAATAGTGAATTGAAAGCCAGTGGAACAGGGGCAGAGGCAGCATCTGGCTATGAAGGGAAGGGAGAGAGTGGGTGGAGGAGTGGGACCTTCCTCTTTCAGTGGCCACAAGCTATGACAGTGGTTCAAGCCACTGACTGTAACTTCATCCTCTCTTTCCTCTGGCTCTTTTCTTCACATTACAAGCGTGTCTCCACCTCAAAGAACAACAGCCTCAATTCCTTTTGCTTTTTCAGTTAACACCTCCAGCTTTCTTGCCCTTTTAGCTCACTGGCAAATGGTTTTTACATTTGCTCCAGTCTGGAGTCTCCAAACCCGGCTGAGTTTCTGACCACTTCCACCCTAGCTAAACCTCATTCATTCACAGCTGCCTTGGTCTGCCCACCCGTCTGCGTGCAGCCAGCGGTGTTTGTGCAGCCCTTTCCTCCAGCCTTCGCCAGTTCTTGTCTCCCCATCTTCCCTCCCCTCCACAACTTCAGTCACAATGGATGGGTGACATTCAGGCCTGTAATGTTATCATTAGAAAGCTCTCCCCATGTTTTCCCATCCAAGATAAATACAAATTACACTGTGTAGAATACATGAATACTTGAACAAATTCTTTTGCACCACAATTTTATCAGGAATGTGTCAGCTTGCCCAGATGGCAGGCTCTCACAGCAACTTATTCAAAGATAGCCACAGTTTTCCATCTACAAGACATAGATTATGCTAGCATTTCTGCTGTTAAGGGAAAAGCAGAATAAAGTGTCCTTGCAAAATAAACTGAATTTCAGAAGAGTCTAAATAATCTAAGAAGGTCCCTGCAAAACATGACAAAGAAAAAGCTGAGAAGAAAGAGTTTTGTTCACAAGGATCTAGTTCAACAAACTTATCTTGTGACAAATGGCAGGAGAGGCCAGCTTAGTGCCTGCTGATGGGGCCTGGTTGCTTAACAAGATCAAGAGGAAGGAGACAGACTAACTAAATAAAAATTGTGCAAAACCACAAGCTCTGAATCCAGAATACAATGTCTGTATGAATAAAGAAAACAAAAGGGGGGTACCTATTTGGGGGGGATGAGCACGTGGTAGGCGACCTGAGAAGAATGTAACCCCAAGTACCTTAGCCAATGGGGAAAGGGGGAGGCCAGTATAGCGTCGGGGTTTAGGGATAAACAGGGGTCTGTGTACCCCAACAATTTGAGAGACCCTACAGGGAAATGCCGCAGTAGACTCTCCCTCTAGTCAAATAAAGTTATTTTTCAGGACTCCCCTGTCTCTTCTTTGAACATTAAGTTCTGGCAATGAGATTTTTCTGTACATGCTGGTAGATTAAGATACTTAAAGGTTGTACAGGAGGAACTGTATCTTGTAAAACTGAAGAGGATCAATATCTTATTTCATTATGGGAAGCAAATCTAAGTAAAAAGGAGCTTATATCAATGTAACTGTGCTTTTGGTGGCATAACTATGTTAGCAAAAATAATCTTATTTCTAAATGACAATAATGTTGGAAATATTTCATATGTAAGTGGGTCTTACAGATTTATTTGCCCTGGGGTTTTATACTCATCATTCTGGCTCATGGTACATTGCACCAAGTCAGGTACATACCATGCCAAATTGCTCTGTCATTGGCCTGTGTGCACATTTGAATACTCAGGCAACGCTGGGCACTCTCAGCAGACCTGTAAATTCAGGTTTGGAAACACACAGCCCTCTGACACTCCCTGGGGCAATGCCTTGAAGAGTATTTTCGTAAAGAAGCGTAGGATTTCTGTACAGTGTCAGAATATCATAAGGGTTCATGTGTGGGCCTGACATTTCCTTTTTTCATCCTACGTTTGCTTTTGGTACTACTGAAAAAAAAAACCTTTTCATTTCCTTATATTTTTCCTCTTTCCATCATCACTGTGGATCCCACTTGGATCAGCAGAATTTGCATATCTGTCTTAGTCCAGCTGCATTATCCTTCCGCAGCAGTTGAGAAGTGCTGGTTGGGATCAGAATAGCAGCAATGACTGAAGACTGACACAGCATCTCTCAGGAAAACGCTTGCTGGAGACACAGGGAGCAGCAGAGATTCACTTCCACATTAACAGGTGTAAGCTGACTGCTAAATGTGCTTCTGAAAGGCCAGCAGTAATTCCTCACGGCTGGGCTGAACCTCAGATGAGACCAAACCCTTCCTGTTATTGCAGAGCGCTGGGCACTGGGTCGACAATCTGAGGCACAGGGGAAGTCCTGGCAATGAGACAGCAGCCACAGCTGGACACCGTCTTCTGAGCGTCAAAGTACTACATCCAGTTGCAGAGCTGTCCACCTAAGGGGAGCTGTCAAAGCCAGTGCTGTGTCCTGCACTGTGGTGCTTCTTGTTTTCCGTATGAATGGAAAAAGACAAAAAACATACCTTACAAGCTCCCACTTCAGATATTTTTGGTGATATTTTGTTTGGTGCATTAGTATCTATTCCAAAAAGCACAGATTTGTTTTACATCTTGAGAGAGACTCATTTTCCTGTAATTAGGACAAAGAATGAAAGTAAACACAGAAAGCAGAGAGAAGTACATGGAGGTTTCTGTGGAGGCATGAGGCCCCAAGGATTTGCTTCCCCTTTCTTTTGAGCCCTAATTTGAGTCACTGTTGCAAGACTATGAAGGTTGACCTTACCCTGTACACTAGTATCACTGGGAATAAGCACAGAGAGTTGTTCATATTTCAGTGGGTAGCGAAAGGAATGTGGTAGGAGTTCCCTAGAAAAAAATATTTACAGAGATTGGCTTGCTTTGGGACAACTGTATAGCTACAGAAATGGCTCGTACGGCTCCTTGCAAGCCCACATTTTAAGTAAAGGAAGCTTATAGGTGTGGTATCAGCAAGGGAATATAGCAGTAATTTCAAGTACCCTTGCAACACTCTCGGAGGTGATGAAGCCCTACAGGAGGCAGGCACTGCCTGTGGCTCCAGAGTCTGTTGATACACAGCAGCTCACAGGGATGGTCCCCACAAATCTTATCATAAAAAGCCACATTGTGCTGGAAGCAGTCAAGTGAACTTCCTCAGCATCTCAGAGAAAAGACCTAAGAGCATCTTCCAGAAAACAATGAAGAAATAACAAGGACAAAGGGAGTATTTTTGAATATTTGGACAAGATACTTCACTAGAAAGCAAGGAGAAATACCCACATATTTAAAAAGAAATCAGACAGGACTGCACTGCAAATGGCTCCTTCCTTGCTTACATTGGCCTCAGGACCAGCTCCATCGTGTTTCAAAGAGATCCTGTGTCTCCACAAGCTTTCTGTTTGTTTCATCACCACATCTCTGACCTCCTCTTCACTGCAGCCTTCAGAGGTTGCTCCCTTGGTTCATGCTGGGTTTTTTGCAATGACAACAAGGGTGGAGGCCAATTCCCCACCTCTGTTTCCACCCTCAATGATAATTTCTGCTCCCTATATCCCTGGCATTGCATCCCAGCACTCTGCTGCTGTTTGCTCGTGTCCTCAACCCCAACACCTGAGTCCCTTAGCTCTTCCCTTCTGCAGGCTGAGGAGACTGAGGATTGAGCCAGGGAGAGGAGGTTTAGGCAGTGAACTCCATTCTTCTGCCTTCTTGGGAAGCTGGGAAGCAAGCAGAAAGATTTCCAAGAGTGTTGGTAAGTCATAAAGAGGGATTAAACAGGACAGTGAAGTATCTTGGCCAGGGTAGGTGAAAGTTGTAACCTCAGCAGTCAATATTGCATGAAAAGAGGATGATAAGGTTGTGGCTGGACAGCCGTCAGGACAGGCATCAGTCTGACGTCTCAACCCTGGCACTGTCCTGATAGCCAGAAGGGACGCTGCACTTGGTGTTTTTCTGGGGTGCTTTCCATCAGCTGGCAGAAAAGTATCATTTTTCCAGCAGAAAGAAAGTGCAAAAGCGTGCACAAAGCACAAATACTTGTGTAACTATGTTTTTCCCCAGTTTATGGTGCAGTGGGTTCTGTTTATATAGGCTTCTCTCGTTACCTTAGGTTAAAGCCCTAGAGAGCAGCTGTTGTCAGTACTCAGGTACAGTTGGAGCCAGAGATGTTGGTCCATGGCCTAAGGTCTCCAGCCCAAGTCTCAAATCTAATTTTCTAGGCTACTTTTTTTCTTTGCCTTTTTTCCTGTTACAGCCCAGGTAGGACACTGTTCTTACTGACAAGCTTATTGCATGGTGAATCCCCATTGACAGTTATTCCTGATTCCCTAGGAAAAACAAAACAGTAATCTGTGCTTCCCTAAGGCTGTGACTCTTAAGCTGCATTTCTTAGACACATGATTATTTGTGAGTATCTACTTGCATCTGAAAGTGCCTGCGCAGGCAAGTGACTGCCACTCAGTGCCTTTTCACTTGAATTTGGCAGCCCCCATTTGTTCAGGTTTCTTTGTCAAAGACACACAATCAAAATCCCCCTCTCAGCCAGTAGCTCAAGACATGCCTTGTCAGCTGGAGACTGCTGTGCAAGTGGATGAGGTGCCTCTTGCCCTTGTTTACACTAACACTAACCAGGCTTCTTGCCTTCCATGTGGAAATTACTGAAAGTTTGTCTAGCTAGGGCTAGCCTGACTCTCAGGAAAGGTAAGAAGAGTGGTAGAGGTGTGAGCTCCATTTCTGCAAGTAAAAGCATGCTTGGTGCATTCTGAGGGGGTGGGGTGCAGCCGAGCCGCTTTCATTTCTGCGGACAGATTGCAGTTGTAGCTGAGTCACCCCAGTGCTCACGCTTGTCCTTGGGAGGTGGGCCAGGAGTGCCCAATCTCCCCAATCCCCCGCGCTGCATCCTGATGCTTCCCCATGCCCAACGGCTGAGACACCTACCACATACCACACCACAGCAAGCTGAGAGGAGGGGAAATTCCAGGAGTGATGTGGGAGAGAGCAGGATGGGGCATGCAGCTGGGTCCCAGGACAACCCTGCTGGCTCATTTCCTCCTCCGACTGAGGATTGGGGGTTGCTCTGAAATGGGATAGCTCGGCTCTTGCCAGCCTGCCAGTGTCTCATTGTTGGAGTCTCGTTCGGGTAGATGGCTCTAGCCCAGTGCCTGGCTACCCAGGTGCTATGGGACACCAGTAGAGCCGCAGGAAGGTCACCCAGGGATGGGCAGGAGTGAGAACTCCCCTTCCAACAGTGTCCCATGTGGATACACCACACTCAGAGTAGTGTAAATTTCCTCAGGGCCTTAGCCAAATGCAGGCCTTTCTCACATCCCTAAGTCAATGAGAATTGGGGTCACAGTGTCATTTCCAGGAAGCTTTCTAGATCTTGCCCTTTGATGATGAGATAAGATCACTGACACATATGACAAAAACAGTGAGATCGGATGCTGTTCTGGCTGCGCTGTCAGCCCCTCATCTAGCCCATGAGCTAACTCAGCTCCTGCCATGACTCCCAGCCCCTGTACATCCAGCCTGGATGCACACCACTTCATTTCCTTGTCCTCTGGGGACGGGACAGCTGGTTCCCTCTCACACAATCTCAATGAGGAGAATGGCTCATCCCCAGATGGCCTGACAAGGTGGTATGGGCAATCTTCCTCCTTTGGCCCACAACATCCTCCAGCACTGTCCCTCACAGGCACTCTCAGGCACCAGCTTCTGCATGGCCTCGTGCCACATGGCATGGTGTGTAGCAGCCCAGGGTATCCTCAGCTTCATGCTATCAAAGTAACTGCAGAGATGCAACCCTCGTGTTCCTTCAGACACTGTGAGCTGAGAAAACACAGAATAAACATTAATCACGTCCAAAAGCTCCAGCTGCACTGCATGGAGCCCACAGGACACCCACAGACAAGTGCTCTCTGACCTGGGTGCGGTCACCATACTCTGACCCTGAGCAGCATGAGCACAGCCATGGCACCAGCTGGCTGGGGCAGATATCACACAGACACTGGTGAAAATATGTTTAGCAGAGCATCACAGCCCACAGTGTCCCTGGTGTTCTCACTTCTCTTCAGGAGGCAGAGTTGTCAATATTTCATGACATCACCAGGTGCAATGCTGCTGCTTTCCAAATATAATTGCTGGTTGCATGCTTATAACCTGTAGGAACATTAATTTTTAGTTATTGGCACAACTTAGCTACTGATGAAGGGTACTTTTTACTTTGTTTGTTTTCATAGCCATTTGCTTGCCATAATTAATTAACCACAGTACTATCTTCATTAATAGAGAAAACTTTCTCTTTCAAGATGAGTGCCTGGAAGGTAAATCACCACTTGTGCCAAGGAATATTGTCAGGGGGCACACCTTCACTTTTTTCAGTGTTTACCACACAGAAAAGGGCAGAGCTGGCAACAAAAATAAGGGTTTATGTATCTTCTTTTTAATGAGATGCTGTGCCCTGCAAACAGTATTTAATGGTGCTTATTGTAAAGTGCAGCACATAACACCTTTCTGTGTGGGTAGAATTGCTTCATGAAGAACAAGAGGCATTTGCATACAAAGGTGTGATACAAATGAAGATATTTCAAAAAAGAAAAAAAGAAAGAAAGAAAAAATAGAAAGAAAAAGGAGGATAATACATGCCAGCTATACCCTTCTGATCTCTTTGCTTGTTGCTATATCCATCATTTTTTCCATATCCTCTTCATGACTAAGGATGCTTCCATAAAATATCATGCTATCTTAATGGGACAGGAAAAATGACCAATGCCAGTGATCATAACTAGAGAAGAGCCCCAGCTGCTGGCTGAGTGAAACCAGATAGCGAGATGGCGTTTGTTTGGCTGGCACCTCGCAGCAGGACGTGTGGTTGAGGTGCCTGGCCGGGAGGTGGGCATGGTGTGATACAGCTGTCTGACAGCTCACCCAGGGGCTCAGGAGCCATCTGTGCTGCAGCACACCCTGCATTGACGCATTGTTGATCCTGGCTAGGATGCACCCAAAGGACAAACTGGCAATTATCTTCTATCGGGGGAATCCCAGGCCATTACTTCTATGGGCCCTTTTCTATAGAAGCCTGGGATGAAGGTGCTAAAGATCTTATCCTCACTATGTATTTGTGCATGTGGGTAGGGTGCAGGGCCACCAAGCTGCAGTGAAGACCAGGACACCTGATAGCCATTGCAAAGAGCTCAGAGGGAGCAGAAAAATAAGTGCTATGGATAATCTGGTGAAAATATCATAACTACAAAACTAAACCACAGCCCTGATAATTGTGTATAATGCCTAACATCTGGGAGGGAGACTTGGATTTCCTTTCTATGAAACCACAGCACTCTGCTAAATCAGAGGGAAAATTCCCACCAGAAAGAAGGAGAGGTTTCCTACTGTGGGGCCAGAAAAGTATCTGAGGAATTATATTGGATGACTCACAGAAATGTTAACTCCAAGAGCCAGAAAGAACAGCCCAGCATCACCTCAGCAAGTTCAGGGCTGTAGTAATTTGACACTGCAAACTCATTTGTTACTCTGTCATACAGCCAAATTCTTTTGCCTGGTTTAGGCAGAACTTCATTTCAGCCTAACAGAAGACCTTTTAATCTTTGTCAGCAAGATCTCCAGGTTTTCCCCCTTGGTGCTAAGGTGTTTGGTCTCCAAACGAATCCATTCTCTCCCTAGAGTTAAACTGAGTAGCTGGAGCATGAATTCCTGTCACATCACAAAAAATCTGCTTGCTTAGAGCTTTTCTGTGCACTGACAAAAATGTTATTTTCTTCATCTTTTCTCTCTCTCTGTACCCTTTTTTTCAAAAGCAGATTTTCTCCTTTATCAAGGAGATCAGCTAGAAAAGCACAGTCTAGTTCTCCAAGCTCATTTGAGCATTTTCAGAGGAAGTATGTTTACTTAATTTTCTTCACACGTTGTATGTGCTACTGCTTGATCGGTGCTGTAATTGGTAGAAAAGGGTACAGTCTGAGGAAAAAAACCATACAAACATATGTATCTTGTCTTAAACATCTATGTGACGGAAACAGAAGTGAACCTGAAAAATGCATTCCTTCACAGCAGCCACTCCATAGCTACCACTTAATTCTTGCTGCTTAGGCACAGCATCAGGCCTAGACCACTTGTGCCAAGGCAGGAGGCTTGCTGACCCTCTGCAGGTGATGAGATCATGCATAGTGAAGGAAAGAAGTGTTTTCAGTGGTGGCGGCTCAGCCAGTTGCTGGTGCCCTGGGATGGAATCCAGAGCTCCCAGGAAGCATGAGAGGGGTGCCCTGCTCCCATCGCTCCTTTGGGGTGGCGGGATGAATGTGGCTGTAACCTCATTTTCCCAACACAATCCAGTGTTGCTGTTCTCAGGAAATATGGGTGGTGACTGCAATGTGCCCTGTTTCACAACCAGAGAGAAACATCTCTGCCCTCACCTCTGACTAAAGGACAACACATTTCCCACTCTTGGGTCTGAGGCTGAAACAACACAGCTCTTGAAGATATTTTTTCCTGATTTCTCTACTGTGCAGGAGTGGCCAGTCTTCTGACACTGCTGTGCCTTGCTCTCACTGAGCACCCCTGGGTGACATTGCATGAAGGACAGTAGGGAAACATGGCTGAAAAGGAGCTAACCATGCACTCCCAACTGGAACTCCTGGCACTGGTAGTGAGTGGTGGAGTGGAAGTGGAGAGGGTCATTCTTGAGACACTTTAAAGCCAACAATGCGAAAGTGCTGGGTTTCCTGCACAGCTCACCGGATGCCAATCTCAGCAGTGACAGCCTTCCCAGGCAGCTGGCAGTGCCCCTCTTCCATCTGGTGAGTGAGTCAAAGTCACCAAAGGGGAACATGGATCCACAAGGCAGCTCCAGCATAGGCAACACCACGGCAGGCTCCACTGCTGTCTGAAAATGTGAAATGTGAAAGAAATACTCTCACTGGAGAGTAGAGCAACCAGGTACTCTACTTGTCATTCCTGCCTGGTGACACAGCATGTTAGGCAACTGATTTACCAATTTGGTACTAACTTCTGTCTCATTCCTACATTTCCATCACCATCTTGCAAGCCTGGCAGTTCCAGGCAGGCACAGGTGGACCGTGCAGTCGGACGCATGGACTGGACCAGGACTGGTCTGGCAGCAGCACATCGAGTAGTGACTCCAGGCTCAGCTGCTCCACGTGAATGAACGGGACGGGTGAAATCCTAGATCTCATTGGTCCCACAGGGTTGTATTTTTCCTGGAAAGTCTAAAAACAAAATCTGCTACTGTGAGTTATTTCCGTTTCCCAGTTCTTTCTCTTTCTGTTTTCTATTTTGAGAATTTCTTCCAGTTACACAGTCTTCAGTTACTGGAGTTTAGAAGGAAGAATTTCTTACTCAGAAGCGTGACTTCACCTTTAAAGGTACCCGACTAATGACGCAGAGAAGTAGGTCCCTTTCCAAAGAGAATTAACATGATCAGCCAGTCACCCAAAATTTCCTGCAAAGGATAGGGAAGTGAGGGTGAAGGAAACAGAAAGTGGAAGGAGTTACAGGAAAGACAAAAGACTAAAAAAAAACTCAACAAAAATTGGTTTTTCTGTGACAATCTGCCAAGAAATGTTGAGGTTGCGGAGAATGGAAACACATATTTGCTGCTTTCCATGATGAGGCTGTTTTCTCCATTAAAAACATTTTCCATGGAAAATGTTTATGAATTCCTACCCGTCTCTTCTTTTCTAGGCAACTGGTCCCTGAGGATTTCATGTTGCCCTAACAAGGACATTTTAATACAAATCCTCTCACTATACTTCTCATTCAGGTACTCAAACATTCACAAAGCTTGAGCGTTTCTTATGCCAACATGGAACCATTCCTACTTCCTATAAAGTGGCAAAAAAAACCCATTTTCAATTAGAACCGGTAGTGCTCATTTTTCCTCTTTTTGCCAGCAGGGATGTGAAAAGGATTCACATACAGGATTCCTTCAGCGAACGCTTCATTAATTGTTTTTTAATCCATTTTCTGATCTTTCAACTTTGTGATCCTAAGTTGGGGAAAACGCTACAGCAGTGAACTCTTTGTCTGCTAAACTTCAGCTTTTCATATGTCACTAGGGACAGTGTTAAATTGCATTGGTGTTCTTTATCCTGGTCTTTCTCACCTGCTCTGTAGCTTTGCTGATGGTGAGAGGGATTTGAAAGTTGCGACAGAAAAAAGAAAATGAAACATGGCCCGAAGGTGCTCACACAGAATACAGTCAGCAAAGTCTGGGTAAGTCATTGAAGACCAACGTGCACAAATAAATGTTTTACTTGGACAACTGTTGCTATGTATTTTTTCCTTATAACTCCTTAATCTGATCCAGGACATGAGCATTTTTACTTCCATTTCTAAACCATGATGACACATTGCTGCTCAATTTATCATAACGTTGAAGATACTTTTCACAACCAGAAAGAAAAAAAAACAAAATTCACATGATATTTCAAGTTTTACTTCAATGTTTCCCATGTAAAAAAAGGGAGGATTCTTCCCAAAATAAAAAAAAAAATCCCAAATGCAAGGATTGATTTTGTCAAAATCTCATTTCTTATTGGGAACATTTTTAAGTGGATGTATTTTGAGCTTTTTAATGGTGATCTTGAAATCTTTCTGTTTTGGGGAGCAGACTCAACTGAGGGTAATGAAACTTCCCTGAATATTTTTTGAGAGATGCATAGAAGGCAAGGTAATCTGCGCCAGTGCTGTAATCACAGTCCCAGCAAAAGCTGGATTACTCCACCACAACTTGCCATGAACCACAAAGCTAACCAGTTCAGTTGGCTTAGAACAGATATAAACGTTTTGTTTATTGCCAGTGCTTGTTCAGTGTCAGTTACCATGACTGATGGGTGTATTTCCTATTGCCAGCACTCATAGTTACATCTTCATTGCACAAGCAGCCAACACAAATGCTCTTCATCTTCTGCTGCTCCTCTGCCTTTACCACATACTCCTCCCTGAATCCTTCACTCAGCTCTTGTTCCATATTCAGCACAGACCTTACTGTATCTGTTTGCATTTGTTTTTCCTTTCCTGCACTGTTCTCCTTCTAGATCCTTTCTGAGGTCTCAGCTCTACGTATCACGCATCTTCTGTTCTCCCTCAACTCTCACCCAGTTGACTTCAGCACCCATTGGCAGGGCTGCTCTGCTGGCACTCCAATGCCTGCCAGAATCATTTTCACTCCTGGAGCTGGGCCACTGGCCTCTCCCATATAGTACAAGTCCTCAGGAGCTGGGCTGGACAGGCGCAGTAATAGCAGTCAGCATGCCAGAAATGAGAAGTAGAGCTCTGCCATCAGTCAGGTATTTACATAGATGCTTGAGGTAGCTGCCTCCTCAATACTGAGCCATGGCACTCCTTTTGGCACTGTGGCATCACCTTGCAAAACTCAGCACAGACCATGTTCTCTATCAGAAATAACATCCAGATTTTTCACTCATCTTTTCTGCTTTGCAAAAGAAGGGATTGAAATCTCAGGAAGTATGAACACAGAGATGGGAAAATCTTGTTTGAATTCCACAAATAGTGTGTCCTTTTTAGAAGAAACCAGAGACATTTTCCAGCTCTTCAGGAAAAAAAAAGTACAGAGGAAAGGGCTTTGCGGGGACTGGGGGAAACTCTAGATCTTGTTTCTGCTTCCTTTTTAGGTCTGTACTGTAAGGAACTCCGGGCACATCCATACAAGGAGGTTGTGCTGACTTAACTAAAGTCCATTTTAAAATTATTTTTAAGCTTGGCAAGCTCTGGAAAAATCCAACCAGGACAGATGAAGATGCTACTGACTCATTCGGTTCACCGAGAACCAAAGTTCCATTCCCATAAGGGAGTAGGCAGAAGATAACAGTGCCTAAATCTGAGCACAACGTTACTGTGCTCTACACCTTGGATACCTTGGCATGACAAATGGAGACTCTCTAGGCACCCCAGAATGTCAAGCAGTGACTTAGGATGCCTAAGGCAGAAGCAGGACATAGATCTGATATCTCTTTGAAGTGGGAGAAAGGTCTGCTGGAAAAGCAGAGCAGCAAGCTGCCAGTGCTGACATCTTAAATTGCTGTGACGAATGTCACCAAGGCTCAGTTCTCAGATACTTGCTCTTACTTAAACTAAGACTCCTTTCTCATTCTCATCCTACTAGGTTAAATGTGGTTTGCACCAGTTTGGCTTGCAATCCCATTTCACTGCAAATTACGCCCAGGCACTGCTAACAGCAGTTCTAGTGATCGCAACATTAAAGATGGAGTTCTTTTTGTCAGTAGATCTCCAGGAGCTCTGCAGTGGGAGTATCATTATTTCCATTCATAAGAGTGAGTAAATTGGACACAAAAAGTCTGCAAACAGCACTACTCAAGACCATTTCTTAATTTTTTATGGTTGTTGGTATATGACAGTTTCTACCTTTGCTTGAACCACGTTCTGAACACGGCTAATGAAAACAAAGCAGTGCCATTTGTGGTGCAGCTCTCTGAAATCTGACAGAAATAAATTTAAGGGATGAAAAGATTTCCTTTGCTGACCCTCAAGACAACAGTGCAGTTATCCTAAAGTGACAGAAACCAGGAACCTTGCTAGGTTTCCCTTCAGGGTGAAGCATGCCTGTGCAGCATCTCTCAGACGTGCAGATGGGAACCACCACCCCAGTAACAGCCCTGCTGACAAGCAACACTCCTGACAGGAGGGTTCTGCTGTCCTCCTGTCTCCCACCAATCTCTGCTCCAGCCCTAAAGCACACACACATCCAGCAGGAGAACACTCCTCCACAGCATGCACCTTTATGTTTGCTTGGGTCTTTCATGAGCTATTATGTATTAACTATAGGTAGAATGTCTGTGCTTAAGCCAAACACTGACCTTCCTCTAAGACTTCTCCATAGTTTATGTGCCTACAGTATTTTTCATATCTTCTTTCTTCTTAAGAAACCGTATTTAGGTCACGGTAGCTTATCTGCTAGCAGTGCATATGTGGGCCACAGTACCTTATCTGCCACCACTGTACATTTCCTTACAGGCAGCTGGAATTGCTGACAGTCTGTCTAACAGAGCAAGAAAGAATATCTTAGGCTGACGGTTCATGCTTACTTCACAGGACAACTGCACAGGAGGAAGTGCAGCCCCCAACAGAAGTGCAGCAATATGGCAGACGGTTTAGGCTGCTTCCTGCAGTTCAGGCATCACTTAAAGGGGAACTGTGGAATCAACGCGAGGGAGTTTCCTTTGTTTCTACCTTTGGCTTCTCTTCAGTCACTGCTTAGTGTTTTGCTTTTGATTAATAGACCACCATGCCTTTGCAATCCACAGGACTCAATGAAGATGAGGAACTCCTGTCCACATCCTGTATCATAAGTGTTTTAGCTGTTCCCCTTTAATCAGCTGCATACTTATTGAGGAGGAGTTTGAACTGCTTTGTTTTTCTACCTGATCTAATCCATTGAGTATCCTGACAGTCAGTACCAGGATTTCTTCCTGGCTTTTTGAATTATGGTGAACTTTCACATCTTTTCTTCCTTATTCTTCACGCATTTATATTATTTTCATTCATTCTTTTACAAGAATAGATATTACAAGGAAAACAAAGGAAAGCAAAAAAGGAAAACAAAAGCTGTATTTTTGCAATCTTTACCCTAAAACTACTGACATACTCAGTAGGGGCTGACACATCCCCTCACCAGCACAAACCCTGATGCACAGCCCCAGCATTCAAAACACCTGCTGGGACAAGAAGAGAAAAAGGTAGGGAGAGGGCTAAGTGCTGTAGATGAAGCTTTTCAGTGTTTTGATGGTTAGCACAGCAAACTGCAGGCTGGCTTCACCCATCACTCAGGCTGGCACAGGACCTGCCAGCACTGCCGCTCCTGCAGGCTGGACACTCAGCCTTGCTCTGGGCACTACAGCAGGGCCAATGCTCTTGGGAGGGCTGTGCCCAAACCCATCCTCCCGACCAAGTTATAGATCTTATCATCAGGCTCACAATACATTCCAGAGCTGCCCTGGAGCTGCCTTGTGACATAGCAGTGATGGTGGCACTATGCCACACAAATATGTAGCTAACCATGACAGCACTGCAGTTTTGCACGCTGCTGTTCTGGCAGTGCAGGCAGATGTGCCCTAAGGGACTCCTGCCAGCAGCTCTGGTAAGGTCAGGCTCTGTTTCCTCCGAACTCATGTCTAGCGTTGTTGTCTTCCTGAACGTTGTTCACTGCCTCACTCAGGCACTGATGTTACCAACCCCTGATTTTATGAAACGCTGGATGTCTGCAGAGGTTGTTTCTAGAGGGTTGATTGGATGTAAGCTCTCTTACAGTTGTCACAAAAAAGTCTTACTTGACAGCCTGTGTAGCTTAAATGATTGTCTTGCGATACAAACCACAGAAAGTATATGTCTACATTCTGAAAAACTCCCTCTTCACATTCACAGATCTGTCACTATCACTGAAAAAAGGAACGCTTGAGTATTCTCATCCCTAAACACTAGTGTCAGTTCCCTCTTTAAACTCCAGAGTTTTATGTCCTGCCCATATTAGGACAGCCACTCAAGTATTGTTTTAACTCCTCCTGCCTGAACCATCATGATGCAAACCCGCACCAGTAGGCATGTCAATGCCAGCAGAGCAGGAAAATCTGCAGGCCTCCACTGTGCCTCCTTGCTTGGCTCCCATTGTGGGAAATGACAGCACCCTGAATTCCACGGAGCAACCAGCACCATCTCCATATAACCTGAGCTGTGTTACGCCAGCTGACTAATGCCTTTCTGCTGGAGAAAAGCGAGGTGGGTTTGGTGGGCTTTTCAGTGGGCTCCCCTCACAAGGGCCTCCCCCTGCAGATCCTACAAGAAAGGGGAAACGTTCAAAACTGCTCATGTTATACTTATGTAGAATTGCCCTCTCAAGGGAAAAAAAAAAAAGAGAGAGAAAGAAATCTGCCTATGTCCTTCACAGGGGCTTTGGAATCAAAACTGAGTCACTGTTTGGTTTGTATTATATCATGCTGAGCTGTGCCCAAGAGCATCCCTTGAGGTTTGAAACCTGGAAGGCTTTTTCCTGCTCCTGATGAATAATTCTCTGTCAGTGGGAGCTGGGGCTGAGGGACTGTCCTCTTTGGCAGACCACGGCTCACCTGCATCTAGAGACAAGCTGCACTCCTACAGCCTCCAGCACCTCACAGACCCTTCATCCCTGGCTAAGAGGCCTCCTTGGCATACAGCACCCCCAAGGCCCTTCACTCCCAGCTAACGGGCCTCCTGGAGCCAGCCAGGAACTGGCCAGGGTGCCACAGTGTCTGGGAACTGCCTGGGGGGCTCCCCAAATTGGGGAAGACAGGTCAGAGCCCATCAGTCAGGGCTTATCCCACTCCAGCCAGGAGCATCTTCCTGAGGATGGGACTTTGGGTTATATGTGGGCACGGAACCAGGCCTGGTGAGGAGGGTCAGGGTCAGACATCTTGCTGGGATGTCCAGGCAGGGACACGGTAAGGTGTTTGACATGATATTTTGTCTTTCCCTTGCTCCACATGAGTCTATTTTCTATCTCCACTTGGGAGTTTTATTTAAGGGGCTCCCTGCTAGGAACCTAGGACATACCCTTATAGCTGAGCCACCATCCCACAGCTTGGCTCTGTGTTTTAGGTCTGGGAGGAATGCTGTGGAGGCAGACAAGCACTGCAGCCACTTACCTCAGCAGCTTTACTTCTAGTAAGCCCCAGTGATTGTGTCTGTCTGTCCCTCCTGCCTTCCCCCAGAAGCATGCTGCCAGCTCACCTGCAGCCTGCAGGCCAGTGCCAGCCATGGATCTCAGGGGCAGGAACTGTGAAGGAAATTGAATTACGAGAAATTTTTAATAGGCAGTTTGTCAGGGTAATCCAGGGGGCAGATAGGAACTGTCACAGGATAGTGGGCTTCCTCAGGCACCTTCACCTTCACATTTGCGGAGAAGGGGCACCTTACAAAACAAGACCATCACGAGATGAGCTCAGGCCAGCGCTTACGGCCACAAGACCTTGCAGCCCTGTACAGAAGGAGGCTTCACAAGCTCCAAGCTTCCCAAGTGCTAAATGCTAACACACAGCACTGGCTACCCTAGCTACCCTAGCTTGCCTTTCTGAGCCCCCAGTGAAGGAGATGAGACTTGAGGGGCTGCATTTACACTCCTACCACCTGCATTATGCCCTTAGGTCTCCACTTCTTGTCTGCTGGTAAGTGGAGCTGGGAATAGAGTAGGTTTGATAAAGTCAACCTGATCCTAGTACTTAGCACGCTGTGTATGTGAACGGAATTAATACCACATTTGTCTTACAGAGTTCAAGTCTGCAGAGAGCCTGTGGTAGCTCTTGCCTTTTGGCACGATGCTCTCTTGCGAGAATGCAGGTAGCTTCATGGCACCAAGTACTCCTGTATCCCACAACTAATTCAGAAAGTCACCGGTTTTTCTTGCCTTGTGACAGACAGACAGCCACGTCACTGCATGTCATCTTCTTTTTCCGGCGCACACTCAGTTCGCTCTGTACTTTCCAGTTTTGCTGGGGCTATTGGCCTCCTGCACACACTCCGTCAGCTGACGCTGAGTCAGCCTGGGCGGCTGGGCAGGACTTTCTGAGAACGCCCACCAAAGCCATGGCTGCCGGCGGGTCTGGGCTCATCCTGAGAAGCTGTGTACCTTTCCTCCCCTGAGCTGCAAACTTTCACTGAGGGTGAACTCGGTGACAGGAGCTGCCAGTCCCACCGCAGCACAGGAAAAAAAAAAAAAAAAAAAACCCAACCAGAAACCAACTTAACAACTTCCAAGAATAACAGAGGAGCATTTTTCTTTTTAATTCATCTTTTTCATGAATGAATTATTCATTCAGTTGTGGTAACTCTTGCATTCTTAAAAAAAAAAAAAAACACAAACAACAATGTGGTGACTGCTATTGTCTCCCAGTGGCACCGAGATCTGCAGGGCAGGGACAGGCCAGCCAAGAGCTTCTGAGTTGCAAGGAAGAATCATGATGCAACTGCACCATTCAGCACAGCAGCTGTCCCACAGACAACCTCCCACTCTTGGAGCTTAAAATATAACCATTTGCACACAAACAGGTTAGGAACTGAAATGTCCCAAATAATAGCAATTATTTTAACGCTGTGGTATAATATTTTGTATTCCAGAGAGGTTAAAACTCAAATTCTGGCCAGGCCTGCTTTCTGCCTTGTCTCCACGTGTATTAGAAGTGGACCTACCAGGGGTATCCCACTGGGCACATCTTGCTTTGCCCTACCAGGTTCCTGTTCCTCTCTTGGCACCTACCATGCTCAGGCACTCCTGCCTGTCTGGCCCATTTTCACTACACAGCAGTGGGTGCTAAGGCAAGGGCTGCACCATCCTTTCTGCTCAGTGCTCCCTCACTCCAGCTGGTGCCTTGTGGATGATCATTTTTGGCTTAGGGTGTTTAACAGTGCCTTTTCTGTCTTCAGCTGCTGCTGCTTATACGTGGCAGCACCACCAGCACCCTGCCCACCACCACCACGCACAGAAGTACCCTTCTCATACGCCTTCTCCACCCCCATGGGTCTGCAGAGCCCTGCAGTTTCTGCACCCTCCTAGCCCCTTGGCTCACAACCTGATCAGCTGCAAGGTTAGTGTGTTAATCCCCCAATTGGTGTGACTGGGAGGTTCATTTCTTGTCTTTATCTTTCACCTTAGAAGTCCTTGATCAGATAATGTAGGAATAAAGATTCTCACATGTTCATAAATTAGCCTGACTGACTAGACTTAGTTCCACTCACTACCTCCCTCTCTTATATTCTTTGTTGCCTTGGAAAAGGCTCTTGACCCTTAAAGGAGCAGACGCTCTCCTTCCACATACTCCTACATCAAGTAAATCCTAGATATAGGATCACGGGGTATCAGGCTGGAGAAGCTGTCAGGAGGCCTCCGTTCCAGCCTCCTGCCCACAGCAGGCTCAGCTGTGAGCTCAGGCCAGGTCGCTCAGAACTGTGTCCTAAAAACCTCCAAGGACAGAGACTGCACAGCCTCGCTGGGCCTCATCCCTGCTTGACAGTCCTCATGGTGAACTGTCTCCTTAGAACCACTTTGAACCTCATTTCTTTGAACCTTCAATTTCTGCCTCTTCTCTCTCATCTTCCCCCCAAATACCACTGTAAAGATCCTGGCACTCTCTTCCTGCTGACCTCCCCATAGGTGCTGGGGGCTGCTGTTAGGTCCCCCAAAGATATCTCTGCTGAACTGGACCCTGTCCCCAGCTTGATGGCTCTCCACTGAACACAGTCCAACTTATCAATGTTTTTCCTGTATTTAGGGGGAAGAAGAATGTACAAAACTGGATGCAGCATTCTAGATGTGGTCTGGTGAGTGCTGAGTGTATCTCTCCTCTTCACCTACTGGTTCTTTTCCTTTTAACACAGCCTCCCTTGCTGTAATCACACATTTCTGGCTTGCGTTCAGCTTGCTGCCTGCCCCAGCCCTCTCCAGCAGAGTTGCTCTCCAGCCAGTCAGTCCTCCCCTACAAGGATGAACAAGGGGCTCACCCTCCTCAGGTGCACGACTTTGCACTTCTTGAATTTCATGAGGTTCACCCTGTCCATCCATGCTGCCGGCCTACCTATGGCCTTCTGAATCGTGGCCCTGCCTTCCAACATCCTTACATTTGCATTGGATTCGCTGGTTCCTACTTTCTTCAGCTGTTCTGCAAATCCAGAAACAGCTAGAAAATGCAAACATTCTCTTTAAGCCAGCCCTGCAAACAGTCACAGCACATGACACTTTGTTTGCAGTGACACTTCCAAATTGAAAGTACTTGCAACAATGGAGTGCCTTGAGTGTCCAAGTAAGAATTAAGTTTTTGCAGAATGAAATATGCATCTTTTCTCTTGCTTCCACTGACAAAACACAGCACTGTTTCTTAATTATAGACAGCAGAATACTGCAGGCAGCACAGTCCTCATCTTAACTGAAAATACTATGAGGTGTCTGTTTTGGGGAGCTCTACAAGAGTTTATTACTAAAGCAGTGCTCAGAGAAGGACAGACCTGGAATGCAGGGAGAAATGCTGTCTGCCCTGGTTTCCTCTGAATAACACCTGGAGCCACCTCCCTAAACAATATGTCAAAAATAAAAGGACAGCCAGGCAAGCCCCTTGGTTCTGCTCTCAGCAGTTCTCAGAGAAGCTCCTCACCAGCCCACGGTTATCATTCTGGTCTGTCACCAGAAAACAGCACACGTGGCATGACCTTTCCCTGGCGTGCCATCCAGCACATGCAATACAGCGCCAGCTCCAGCCACGCAATGAGCTGTTCCAAGTCTTTCAGCCTGGAATTAGGAACGGTTTACCATATTCTCCGTATTTACCAAAAAGAGGAATTATCTGATTTAGCCATGCTGCTGCCCCCTCACCGATAACCTATCCATCCCAGAGGTCTGTGTTTATTTTTATAACGTGCTTGTGACCTGACAGGATTCAACCCACTTGAAACCTAAAGGTTTAATGGTGAGCCTGTGGGTGGAAGCAACTCCCACTACAAGAATTTCACAGTAGCAGAGTGCCTGAAACTTACTCCCTCTCCCTCCTGCGCACACTTACCTCACCCACTCTGTGTGATCAAAATGGCTGCAGGGGGGGCATTCCCTTCCCACAGATGCTTCACACTGTGACCATGAGCAAACCTTATCACATGCACACAGGACTGAGGAAACAAAGCAAGAGGCAGCGGGTGAGACAGGTTGCTGGTTATTTCTAGACCAGAGGGCTCTGCGCGCAGCCTCACTGAACAGGAAGCCAAACGACGTCAGCGGAGTTGCACTCCTATGAAAACAATGTAAATGAGATCAGCCCTTGGCATCAGCTGCAGCAAGTGACATGAGCCCTCTGGCGCGGCTGGCAATCACCTAAATCATACGTATGTCTGCCAGTTTCAAAACGTGATAATCAAAAAAAGAGAAAAATCTCTTTCCTGCTTAGAGCTGAGATCTATGTAAGCAGAAGTACGTGTCCTTAAAGGAACAGTCCTTCTGTGATACTGCTAGAAGCAGAGCTATGGTTGCAATTCAGCAGTTGCGGAACATTTGTCGAAGCAGTAGAAAAGACAGAAAATCAGTGTAAAGTAAACATAAGCAAACCATCAGACATGCAAAAACTGCTCATTAAAAATTAGCCATTATTTGTCCATCTGCAATCAGTAGCCACTCTTGCAACAAAGCTGATGACTTCTCCTAGTGGAAATGACCCACTTTCATCTGCCCGGTGTTGCTGGTCTTATGGTAAAGTCACCAGGACTCTCTGGTAGAAAATATCTTTGTTTCAGATATTACAAAATATCAGTTTTGAACTGGTTGTTGTTGGGAAGTGAAAAGCAACAGTGGCTTTCCCTGGTCACACAACTACAAATCACTTTCAGTAAAGTGTCAGTTGACTCTTGTGAAATTGCCACATTCTCGATGCACAAGATCAAGATGTATTAAGGGGTATTGGTAGATATGCAGTATGAATAATTCAAGTGGTTTTGTATGCTTTTCCCCTCCATTATGTAATTCCAAAAAAAGACTGACAAATGCAAAATTCTTGACAGCTTACAGAGAGATACAGGAATGAGTGAATATACAAGTGGATGTGCAATACACACGTATCTATTTAAAGTTGGCACCTGAGGACAGAATTTTTCTGGGTAAGGTTGCCACCTTGGGAAGAGAAGATACATAAAGGAGTTGCTATGCAGGCAGTGGCTGCAGAGTACCATCCACAGCAGCAAAAGGCACTGGCTTATCTGAAACAAGCAAAAGCAGTCCAGTGGAATCTTTAGCAGGACAAGACAGTGTGAGAAAGTGAGAATCTGCATCATTACCAGGCAGGTAATAAAATCATTTTCCAGCTGGGTTCAGAACCCACACGGTGGTAATAAAATAACATAGCTGTGCTATTCACTTCACTTGAGCTGCTCTGATTTATTGAGGATCTGACTCTTTGCTTAAATATTGATAAGAAGAAATAAAAGACAAGTCTATAGGACAAGAAAGTGTATGGGACCAGATCTCATGTTCTCTGAAGGCTTTCAAAAGAAACACCAACCTCACCTGTGGTTGTTTCTGGAGCAAACTGAGATATAATACATTTTGCTGGCACCACTGTGGAAGGAACGTGACTCCCCTCACACCGCTCCCAGCCTTGCTGTGCCCACCTGGCCTCACCACCATGGTGATCACGGAGCCCGTGTGCCATGGGGCATGCTTGGACATCACTGCACAGCTGGAGTGAAACCAACCAACAGCCGCTAGGAATTACTCTTTCAACCATTTGGCACACAGTCAAAGTAAGGAATACGCCAGACTTCTACAGTGCTCGTCACCCAGGGCATGACGGCAGGAGTGTTTGGGGATGGGCAGATGAGGACAAGGTCACCGAATGGGACCGCTGCCCTGCCACCGCCCTCGCAGTGACTCAGCTACCCATGCACACTCTAAACTGTGTCCATCACGACAGCCTCCAGCTTCACTGCAGTCACATGAACTGTAAGAGTGAGGTGGTGCCTGGGCTGGCAGCCCTGCCTGGGTCTGCGCCAGCAGCAGTGACAGCAAGAGTCAGTGCAGGGGGGTGTACGGCTGGGTGCTGCTGCTGCTGGTCACAAGCACTACACTGGGACGCTCATGACACCCACTCACAGTGGTGGCTTTCCTAGCTTTTCACTATAAAGATGGAGAGCAAAGTCTGAAGCTAGATACTTGCACAACAAATACTTAATTTCCCCACATTTCTTTAACTGGAAAGAGAATCCTTCACTTTCTAAAAACTGGAAGTGCTTGGTGCAAAATGATGCTGATACTACTTGGCTCCAACTGCAGAGCACACAGGTTAACGATCTGCATGTTAAACATGAGGAGCCACCTTAGTAACACTAAGGAGACACTGGAACAGATTGGCAAGAGAGTGAGAAAGCTTTCTCCCTGTCACTGCAGGTGTTTAACAGGTAACATGGTCATCTATGAGGAACAATGCATCCTGCCTCCGCGCAGCGGCCAGACAGACAGCCTGAGTGCTGGGCTTCTTATGACCCAACAGAAACTGGTAACCTGCTACTGCAGAGCAGGCTGTAGCCTCCCCTGATGCTAAGAAGTGCCAAAACCTTGGGTTTTTGTTGCGATGCGAAGGCTCGGACAAACACTAGACGACCAATATGACCAAGTGAATGCCGATTTATTGCAGCTAACACAGATTCTTTTATAATTATTTGTTATCTTGCAAGAGACACACGGCTATTAGTGATTGGTTAAAGACAGTGAAACACGCGTTAGCAGTTCATTTCTAACTGGTTATTGACAGCTGTTGGGAAGTGAAATGTTATTGAGAAAACAGTTCCTGTTATCGCATTCGGGAGTCGTTCTTATTTCAGGATGTTCTTATTTTTGGCTGTTTTCTGACCTTGTCTTTGGCACGTACCTCAGATCCTGACTTTATCTTCTGCACGCACCCCAGCATTGTATTCATACCAATCATCTCTGCTTAGATTTCTGCATTGTCCATAATTGCTGGATTGCTCACATGTCCGTTGTTGTACAAAAATTCTCCCACAGGTTTTAATATCATGAAAAAGGCGGTAACTATGCAGCAACACAGTTTATCTAACATCAGGCAGAGGTAAAGGTAAAGGATGAGCAATGACTCAGAAAGAATAATGCTGCTTCCTGAATCATTGCATCCATTGCTGCCACATTACCATCCACAGCACCCTGAAATTTCCTTTGTCTCCCATCCTTCAGCAGGCCCAAGGCAGTTTATCTGCTGCTGTGTGGCAGTATGATGACCTGTGGACAGGTAAGGCTGTGGACAGGTACAGGCAGTAGATTTGGCTAGGGTTATTTCTCAGTTACGAGTGTTGTGTTTAATTGCTAGGGAATAACATTCTCTGGTATGCCAGGAAACACTTTCACTTCTCTTGACAATGGTCACTTTTCTCAGACGTCAGCCACATGGATAAAAGCTGTGGCTTCCTCCAGAAGGCAAGCAAAACGGGTGTTGCTAAGGTAACTCAGACCATCTCTCTCCTTATCTAAGAATTACAGCTATCACTACGCGTGTGCAGCTGACCTCAGCCCCGGTGCATAGTAACACAACACAACACTACACGTCATCATACTGCAGATCGTGGCATGCCAGTGTTGTGTTCTGCCTCCAAGCTGCCTGCCAGTTCCTCTTCCTTGTGCACCGCTGTCATCCTCATTGCTCAGAAGCCTTGACGAAGGAGATCAGCATCAGGATTTTCATTCAACAGATAAGGAAACCGACTCAGAGAGATGTCACAACAAATCCAAGAGTACAACCCAGGTCTTGGACACCAAGAGCCAGCAGAGAGTCCTCATGAAGACATACTGCTATGTCACCATAATAAAACACTGTCCCACCTTGGTGAAGGGGTTGAGCTGAGGAAACAGCCTAGATCTCAAGAGATAAACTGCTGCTGTTTAAGCAGCAACACCCTCCTGGGGCTCTGTGCCTGCTCTGGGGAGGCAAATACGCTCACCCAAATGCACATGGCATCTTCTGGAAGCATAATCTGCTACCTACTTTCCTGACAGTAGGGGGATAGGACGTGGAGGGAGGGCACACTCCCCAACAGCTGTCTGCTGTCCTAATCCTCAGCTGTGGTATCCCCTCCTTAGGGCCTCTAGATGCTGTCCTACATAAAAGCACAGCCTCAGGATGGTCTCTGACAGACATCAGGCCAGGCACAGAAAACATTCAGCTTGGTCTGTGTGTGCCAGCCAGTGAAGTTTTAAGGCAACCTCACACACCAAGACACTTGTCCCTCTGCAATCTGTCCCATGAAGTCCAAGGGAAGCCATCACAACCATTTTCTGTGCTTCTTATTGAAACACTTTTCTAGGAAAACCATTACAGCAGTGGTAGCGTCTCATAATTCAGCTGAACTGCTTCACATCTGTTAAGACTCCTTTTTTACCATGAGGGCTAGAGAACACAGTCTGTATACAGTGGCCCACCTCCCACTTACCACTCCTTCTGCTCTACCCTCTGATTATATCCTGTCACTGAATAAGGTCTCAGTCCCTTCACATGTGCTTATCTTTACATGATGTGATCAACACAACTAAGAGCATGAAGAAGGCAGACAGATCCCAAGCCCAAGGCAGAAAAGTCTGAAGACAGAACTGGTCTCCCTAATGTATGTGTGCAAGAGCAAGCAGTTAGAAAGCATCCTTGATCCCAGCACTCTGGGAAATTTTCTAATAATTGTATTCATATATGCACAGAAAATGTGGATATCCACAGAAAATGTGGATATTCAGAATACCTTGAATTCTTGGGAGACTGGGACACCCTCCTTCCCCCTTTAGATTTGTGTGGGGTGCTGCACACAGTTTTGTGTACTGTGTATTTATAATTACTTAAGAGACCACCACCACCTTTTGAATGTAGCTGAGGGGCTCAATTTCCAATTGAACAGATTTTCCCAGGGACATTCTCCCAAAAGTTTTACTTGTGTGTAACAGAAATTTACATAAGAATGTTTGAGCAGTTTTAAAGGCTTTCCCTACCCACTTGCTAAGCTGAGAGCTAGTGGCTTCCTGTTAAGGAAACATTTAGTCTGCTCTTGTCTTTGTTAGTCAAGTCTGGCATTCCCCTCCACAAAAAAAGAGATAAAAAAAAAGAAGATAGTGCTGAAAAGAAAGCACTCAAGCGAGTCTAAATTAGCCCATACCTGTGTAGCAGTTACCGTGCGTGGGCGCATCATCCCGCGTCTGGTATATGAAGTGGGCTGAGATGACTGACCGCTAACACTCACCACTTCCAGAGCCCATCTATTTCTAATAACACAGAGGCTTTCATTCCCACGGGGGCTTTTCATCCCAGTTTGCATGTATCTTTTTTACTCCAGTTTACTCCAGAGCAGCAGTAAGGATGGGCCTTTCCCCTGAATACGTAGCAGAAGACAGAAACACAACGTACCAGTGACTTCAATCTTCAAATAGCTACGCAAGTGAACCAGATAAGTTCCTTTTGGGGTGATACTGATCACGTAACTAGGGTGAAGAAAATAGGTTGGGTGTCAACAGCTGTTCCTAAGCAACAGCTGATCTATTGTGGCGACTAACAGGTTTGAAAAGGACAGATGAGGTTAAGAGAAGTAACATCTGCAGTGGCAGATCTGTGATTTGTGGAGAAAGTCAGTCACAAATGTTCTATCGTGCCAGTGTGCTGTGGAAACAAAGGGAGACAACAGGAAAGGATGAAAGTGGTTTGACCTTCTTTCTTAGATCTGCATCTCTTAACTATTTTAAGTTTGTAAGCGTGCACCTGTCAGAAGAAGAACACTGTTGCTTAAAGCCACAACAATAGCAACTTTGCAGCTTAGCCCTTGTCACCATGATGCAGCGTCACCGACTTGAGTCACTGTGCAACTTTCCAAGATACTTCAGCAGCATGTAACAACAGCAGACTATGCCCCACTAGGAAATAAAAGCAGGATAATTACACTTGTTCTTCCTCCACCCATGGCCGCCTTGTACTATGGGCCAGGGGCAGCCCTCACAAGGTGAAACTGCTCTGTCGTGACTGCTAGGCAGGCAAATGCCAAGGGCAGCAGCATTGTTAAACATTTGTGTTCACAAAGCATGGAGCTCAAGTGCCTCAGCAACCCAGAAAAAATCCTTGCCAACGCACACTCAGAGGCACACTCTTGTCTTCATGGGGCAAAACATCCAAAATGAGTGCTCGTCTCGCTGGCTTTCATTTGGCATTGTGCTTTTGAGAGGTGCTTACACAGATCCAATTCTTCTACAGCATTGCATACATTTCTTTTGAAGCCTCGTCCTTCAGTTTCTTTCAGGTGTTGAATGCATGGTACACATAAAATAAGACATCCCAAAATAATCAGTCATCTCTAGAGATCTGAGTGGCAAAGGCAGCTGTTTAAAAATCATTACTAGCTGCATTATATTAAAAAAGAATATAAAAGATATATAAAAAGAATATATATATAAAAGAATAAAAAAGATATATTTCCATATATCCCCCTAATATTGCTATTTTTGTCTATGCCAAATTCAGTTGAAAACATATCTTTTCAAATATGTTTATTACTTGATTTGGTCATTTTGGGTGCTATTGAAAGTGAGTGCAGTTTTCTCATGATCTACAACTGCAGATACAGGCCCTACAGAGAGCAGCTATGCTTCCTTCTCCTTTGAGTGAGTTAATAGGGTTCTCTCTACGAGTCTATAAAAGGCCGTGTATGTCGATAAAGAGACTTTATATTCAATGTCTAGTCACATAGGTCTATTCCATTTCAGCTAATTGGATTTCAGGATGCATTTGACATTTCCATGTTCCAACAGCCTTCCAACTAGAATCAGTCCCAACTTTAAAAAAAAAAAAAAAAAAGCAAAAAGAGTCACTTTGGTCATGAGACAACCACAGATTTTTGGCCAGTAACTATAAATGAGGGATGTGATGTTCTTCCTGAAACAGCACAATTTTTGCTTCAGACACTGTTTGTCACGAAAAAGCTGACTTCTGTCACTATAATTTATCCTTTCGTGTGCTATAGAAGCACACAGCACCTTCAATCCCTTGTAAATTTGTCTACCCTGGAAGTAGATGGCTCCCGGTCCTTAACTCTACTACTACAAACACATGAAGATGGAACTGTTCAAAAATACCAATGTGATTTTGAAGCTTACACCACTTTTTTAACATACGTACTCAGCACCTCAGTTTCCATTTCCTTTTTTACCAGTAGAAACATGCTGATGAAAGGTGATTTTCTGACAACACAGTTGTGCTGGTGAAAGTTCAGGTGTGTAGCTATAGTAAATACTTTTTATTAATTGTCAGCTGTTGAATTGCTGCAAGTTACATTGGTATGAAACAATATTTTGTATGTGTTTATTTATAAATACACTTGTGTTTGTTTATGTGTTGATACACTCACACTACCCAGTAAATGCCAAAAGTGTTCTCGTAACAGATCTTTTTGAACTGTATTACTGTTTCCATGTTCTCTTCAGGATCTCAACATATCCAGGCTTCCACTCATACCCACGTCATCCTCCATGCCACAGATCCCAGTCCTATTGGCGGTGCTTGCTGTGAGCAAATCCTAGTACACCATCACAACAAACACAGCAGAGAATCAGTTGTCTAAATGAGATACATGCTGTGGTTGTGGTAAAGAAAAATCATACACCAAAGTCCGCAGCATTTTCTGCTCACAGCTAATACTAAACATTTTCAAGTAGTTGATCTCAGCCCCACAATTTCAACTGCTGTTAGAATTACATTCGAAAAAAAAAGAGCAGAATCAGTACAATTGCTTTATTTAGTGACTCTGCTTTCTTGAATTTGCATTAGAAAGGCTGGAGATGCTTCTGTATTTATTATTAATTCCACAGCGTAATTAAAGAAAGCTCCAGTCTTATTTTGAAGCCATATGGCTTCACAATATACAAAAATACATAATATAAAATGAATACAGAGGAGGTAAAACATTGCCCTCTCTGCTCTGAATACAGCATATGTTAAAGAGAAATTCATGCCTGAGATCAAGAGAAGTCCCTGCTGAAGAGAGCCACCAGGTAACTAATGTATACTGAGTTTTAAAATGTTACTGACAAATGCTCCAGATGACATCAAACGCATTACTCTGAATCTACAGACTACTGACTTTTAGAACAAATTTCACTCCAATCTTATTTTCATGGTAGAGAAGGAAACACAACACATTCAAAGTTGTGGGATATTTTTCCTTCAGAAATGAAATGTTTCTGTACCCAACAGAGTGACTGGACCACAGACCTATGCTCGGTTTGGGGCTTTTATCTTTTCACCATTGACTTCTTGATAATTAGCGACCCACATTTGCAGAGGGTTTCATTTACTCCCCCTGCTGCCAACTGGCCTCACAGATTCCTGTGACTCACAGAAATTTTTAAAAAACAAACCACCAGATGTGTGATTTTAGAAGTATCAGTTATGGTTTCATTATCAGTTATTAGAGGGGATTCCACATACCCTCAGCGCAATGGAAAGGAGTACCCCTTTGTTTAAGGCACAAGTAAACGTCAGTTCTAGGAAATTTTCTTTCATTCCAAAGCTATACCCCCAGTCCGTGCCCCTGACTTGGAGCTGTTATATTGACACAATAAATTCTTTAGATTACATCAAACCAGACCCATGCAAACTCCACACATTTCTGTAAAAGTTGCTTTAAAATTTCCCTCAGCATCAGGCCTGGACTTCTCCTCTAACATGCTCAGTGTTCACAAACAACCCTTCATCCCAGACCTGTCCCTAATTATGTTAAATAGCAAGGCAAACACCAGATTCCAAGGTAAACTGAAGGTTTGTGTTTACTTATGCAGTGTTTCTAATCCAACGTGACAGGAAAAAAGTGCGTATCTTGTTTGATCTTTAGCAGAAAGAGCAAAATGCAGGGATTTGTGGTGTATCTTTAATGCTTATTTGAAAACTTGATGGTTCAGTAAAATGTTTCTCTGCAAATCCTGCTATGAAACAGAGCCAAGATATTAATTAAAATTACTGCACCAATAACATTATTATTCACCAATATAGTATAGTATATTACAAAGCAAGCCCCATGCACCTTGCATTACAGTCAGAGAGAAATGTCCGTGCCACCAGAGCTGGCTAGCACAAGTTTATGTTGTACACAGAAATGTGCATCAGACAAACCTAACAATCAAGTTAGGAAATCCCAGAGTTCGTCACCTTTGCAGGTCTATTTCAGTTGCTCTGTGTCTTAGAACAAAGTCCTCTGACAATTTCATATTAACTTTTTCCACCCCACTGCCATCTCTGCATGCAGAGGCTGCGGACCCACTCATTTGGTGAGTGGCTGATTTGGTCTTTCATGGTGTGAGGTAAAGCCTCACACTTTACCTACTACTCAAAATTGGCTCTGAAAATAAAATTACTCAGAGATTCTTGGTCTGGCCTCATCGCTAAAGCATCCGAGCATTTCTGCACATTAGCTAATCTTTGTTCGTAAGTCCTGCAGCATGAGGGGGTGGGACAATCCACATTTTACACACAGGGAACTGAAGCACAAAGTGATTAAGGTCAAAAGTTTCCATTACTTCTGTGTACTCCCTAGGACCCGATTTCTCAGTTTACTCGGTGCTATACTTTCTGTCTTAAAAGCACAGCACGCATTACCTCAGCTACAGCTGTGAGAACTCAGCACTCCTTCACATTGGACCCGAAATCTCCACTCACACATGCGTAATACAAGGAACACCCAGTCAGTCACCACCTCTGACAAGGTAGATTTCAAAAATTTGCCCGGCACCACACAGAAATTTTGCGGCAAAGAAGAGGATACAGTACAATTTCCCAGGGCAGCATAGAGCTGCCTTCACCACCAGGCTGTGGTTGCCTTCCCTGCACCTTCAGCACGCACCTCTGGTGATGCAGCGAGCAAGAGAGAGGTCCTGGGCACACAGGGGATGGATGACCTGTGTGCTCTGCCTCACACCCCTGCCTGCCCCAGGACAAATGTTTCATGCACAGTGAAGGAGACAAGCACTCTCTTGGATTACACTTGGTGACTTTAGCGTTCTTTGAATCCAGGGAGAGTGATGGGAAGTATGAGACACAAAGAAGAAAAAGAATTCCATCATGCAACTTCATATTAATCGCACCCTCTGCCCAGATGGTTCATTTGCAGCCCACTGCACAGACCCCTGTCTACTGGGCTAGCGGAGGAGATCTCCAGCCTTCATTAGGCATGTCATTGCTCAGCTGGCATCACGGACGATCTCTGTTGTAGGAATGGCAAAGTTCATGGAGCTTGAACACCACTCCAGGCTCAACCACATACTGCACAGGGGAGCACTTTTCTTCCAACTCCCTCCCTTTTCTCCTTTCCATTCCTCAGTCCTCCCTATGTTTCTTTCTTACCCCTCCAATTTTGTCCTCTTAAGCTTTCAGTCTCCATTCCTAAGGCTTCTCCACTGAGCTCTGATCTCCGTCCTTTACCAAGTTCCAGTCCTCTTTTCTAGCCATCTTGGCTTACTTTTCATTTACTCATAATATCAGCCATTTTGCTGATAACCTCCACCTTCCCTGTGCTGGTTACCTTAGTCTCTTCCCTAGGCTCCTCCTATCACTTCCCCACTCAGTTCCTTGTTCTACACGATCTTTTTTTCTCCAGTCAAAACAACTTGAGAACTTTTCTTATCCTATATTTTATCTCCTAGTAAGAGTTCACTCTTTTTCCATCAATGATTTCCCAGAACTCGCTTCTGTTCCGGTACCACTGATTAGTGAGTTGCTTGACTGCATCTCTGCCCTTGTGCAGCTTCACAGCTCCAGATCCCCCGTCTCCTACAGAAACTGTTCAGAGTTCCCAGTTCACTTCCCTCAGTTCTGAAATTCAGTCTTAAACTTCAGATGCAGACCACCAAGTCTCAGCTAATGCTCAGTTAACACTGGGCTCTTCCCAAGTCACAGATGGGTATTACCTTCTTCTTCCAGGCGGGCTAGCAAGATGAAAGCCACTAAAAGCATTGTATCATTTACATTGCCTCCCACCTCGATGTGAACTATTGGGGTAGTCATTGCAGTAGGTCCAGCCTTGCCCTACTGCTCTGGGCTGCAGCAAACCCTCTCAGGATCACCCTGCACAGTAGCATCCTGTGGGTAACATGGGACCCGTGAGGAGATGGCGTAGCTCTGTCACACTGTGAGGAGCGCACAGTCACAGGATGGCAACTTACATGAGTAAAGCTGCTTTGGTTTGGTGGAATATTAATGGGAAAAAAATTAATAAAAAGTGGTTTGATCTAGAGGAAAAGGCCATTTTTTCTGTTTCTTTTATTAACCCGAACATTTACATTTAACTGAAAACCTGGTAAAAGTTTTCTCTGACCTCAGTTAGCTTTCTGTAGCAGTGTCAAGCACATTCTGCATGTGTCACCTCCCCTGGGGGGAATTACCACTTCCACTTGTGTTCACCCTGAAAGATTTTCCAGGTGCAAGTGTTTGATCTGATTTCTGATGGTTTCAGGTCAACTAGACAACATTTCCTGGATAGCAGGCAAGCAAGTTGTTCCCAGAAAGCAACATGGACAAGCCAAAGCATGGGGTGAGCTTCACAGCACATGGTCCAGAGACAGCTTCAGCCAGGAGAGAGGGAGGCTCTTCGTACCTGGTCTGGTCCTGCATCACACAGCCAGCAGTTGAGGGCCACCTGCACCTCGTGTCACTGGAGCACTGTGGTACAGTCACCACGAGAAGCTAAGGGGAATTTACATGTGGTCCCACATTACAGAACCACCTGAAGTTTGTTCTTAAAAAGCTCGCATTACAGTGTACTAGCATTAGGCTTGGACTGACATTTCCTTGAGTTGCAAACAGCACATTCCTGACACAAGTTTTTCCATTGCCATGTGTTTGTACTCCAAAGAACAGGTCATAAGAGCAAATTAAAGAAAAAGTTGATGAATATTTTATTTTAAACAGGCAAAATGACTCCCCCCCACTCAGCCTTCTCTTTACAAAAGAATGAACTACTTTTAGTTAGGCTTTCCCTCTTTCCTAACCCCCTCCCCAAATTTGGTGCGGAGACCAACATCAGACACTTCATCCAAAAAATACATGCTTTAACAAACACAGAAAAAAAAAACACACAGGAAAACGAGTTTTAACACCAGTGATGTCAAGAACTTTAATTTTGCCCAACATTAATTATAATTAAGATACAAGGCTGAAACACGTGCTTTAATTTCATTAGAGAGACGTTGCATCAATTTTTTAAAAACAATTATTGTAATGGCTTAACATCAAGGCGATATGCTGAGTACAGAACTAAAGCAAGAAATGGGTAAATGTGCGTAGGTGCCTGTCATCTGCAAAAATGCTCATGAAACGGGGAGTGTTTGATTAGGGGATTTACCTTTGATGAGCAATTCACACGTTAAATTAGCTATGGACTACAACAGCATTGTGGGTTTTTTATGCACAGTTCAGTGGAAGTAGGTAAACTGCTGCAGAGCTTTGCTAGAATCATGCAGGACTTCATCGGCAGGAGTCACCTTCTCTGACAGGGATTGCTTCCATTCCAGGAAGTTTCTCCAGAGTTTGCAAGCTCTCATTTTGAACTTTGAAGTAACAGCATTGCTCTACTTTGGCCTGTTGTAAACCCTTCCCATGCTAGTGCCACCTGTTCTATCTATATAGAAACTATTCTCTCTGCAAAACAGGAGGTCAGAGGTAATCCTAGCTTCATTAATCCCCAGTTGTGATACACATGTCAAGCAACCGAGGGAGAAGAACAGATCTTCCTTCTGCAGCCTCCACAAGAATCTAACACAAAAGCAAAGAGTGGAGAGATTACTTCCTCCCTGTATCTCTGCATCTACCATAGAAAGAGTAAAGAGAGACCAGAGAGGCACCTGCTCCTACAGTAGATCGTGTGCCTACAACCAGAAGAGTAAACAGTCATAGGATTACACAGACTCTAAGCAAACATCCTTCCAGGAGCCCAGCCCTGGTCTGTGGGCAGGGTTTGCTAATGACTGCTCTTCCAGATGGAGGCATTTACAACACACAATTGCTCAGGCTGAGCGTACTCTGGCCCATACAGGCCAGATGCTGTAACCACTTCACAGTGTACTGAGCTAGCCTCACAGACACTAAGACATCGTCCCTAGAACTGATGATCATGAAGCACTACAAGAACTGACAGAAGCTCATAGCTCCATTTCACTTTTCACCACACTGGAGTGAAAAATATTGCTCCCCTCTTGGGATGTGGATTCTGAATCACGGTTATAGCTGTTCACTGTGCTGCTAGATCTGCATGATGCTCTGGTATAATTGCTTTCCTGCTCAGGTAAGGGCACTGCTGGGGCAGGCAGACTTGTGCCTACATTGTCCTACCAACCCCGACAGCCAGGAGCTGAAGGAGTGCGCTGTGGGTTAACCTGGCAGCAGCTCTGCACCAGGCAGATACTCGCTCACATCTCCGCTGGGATGAGGGACAGAATTGGAAAGGTAAAAGTGAGAGAAATCATGGGCTGCAATAAAGACAGGTCACTAGGTAAAGCAAAAGCTGTGTGCAGAAGCAAAGCAAAACAAAGAAATCACTGCTTCCCACAGGCAGGCAGATGTTCAGATGCTTCCAGGAAAGCAGGACTCAGCACATGTAACAGTTTCTTGGGAAGACAAATACCAGCACTCCAAATGTTTCCTCTCCTCCTTCAGTTTTATTGCTAACAATGACGCCATACAGAATGGGACATCCCTTTGATCAGCCTGAGTCAGCTGTCTTGGCTGTGTCCTCTCCCATCTCCTCTCCAGCAGGACAGCAGGAGGAGCAGAGAAGTCCTTGGCACTGCATAAGCCCTGCTTTGCAACAGCTAAACCATCAGCGTGCTATCATCACTATTTTTATCAAAAATCCAAAATACAGCATCATACAAGCCTCTATGAATAAAATTAACTGTATCCCAGCCAAAGCCATGACAGAGAGCAATGCAGGCAGAGCTGAGCAGCATCAATATATACTGCAGACTGGTTGCAGGCACATATAAGAACAGAAAGGCATAAAGATTCAGACGACCATTAATAAGAGATGAAAAGCTATTGCTGAGAGTGTCAAAGAGAATAAATTAATGGGTAACCTGTGAAAACTGCTCTCTACTCACTCTATACTCTGTAGATTTCACTCCAGAGTTTTTAACACTGTTGTTTGCACTCTGCTGCCTCTGTCATCTTAAGATTACAGCTTCTATGTTCCACTTCTCTATCATCTGTGCACGTGTACACAGGTGTGTATGCTTAATGGAATATACAGGCCATGTATTACTTTCATGATAGTAGAATTACTATTCACAGTCAGAGAAATCTAGTCCTGCACTCTGCATTGACAATGTTTCAGTCAGAGTCACTGCATGCAGGAAATTGCATGCTGAGCAATCTGTTTTCCACTTCTGGTCACTCAATTCCCTACTGTCTTGCAGATCTGTACATCACCAAGAGCCTTGTTTCTGTTAACATATACCATGTTTAGTAACTTGTTTTCCCTCCACCGGGCGTTTCTAAACACTTTGATACTTGAGTTACACACGTTGTTCTGTATTTCCTCAGAAGATGATGTGACACAATGCAATTTCTTTGATACTCAGAGAAATCCTCTCTTTTCTTCTTGTAAACTGGAATCGTCCCTAAAATGCAGCCATTTCTTCATGTGAATATCACACCTAACTTAATTTAGGCCAAGAAACGATAGGATGCCATAAACCCACAGAAATTGCAAGGAGAAATCCGTGTACACAGATATAATTGGCCTCAATGAAACATTTCAAGCCAATATAGCGAGTGACCTTCACTGCAGCAACAATTTCCATGGAATATTTAATGACTATGAACTCCTTGTGTTTCTGCTTTGTGTTTTCATGAAATTCCATGACACGTTAGTAGGAATTAGCCATGTAGTTAGTGTTTCCCTTTAATCTATATTTAAAATGAATGAGTTCAAGCAACATATATAACCACAAAAGGGGAAAATGGCAGAACCCTAGAATGAGGAGGCCAAGGATATCTGGATCAGCTGTAACTGGTCTTTGTAGGTTGTTTGACTGCTGCTCCACAAGCCAGACATGACCCAGCTAGGATAAATCTTTATTTAAATTTCTGGTTGGACTTTCAGTCTTCATCTCATCCACCTGGGGATACTGCTTTCAACCCATCTTCAATCACCATGTGAAAGCACCACATCAGTTTCCTTACACAAAACATCTACTCTTCAATACAGAGAAGACTTGAATGGTAAAACATATTTTGATCACTAAGAAGAGGTGTTGTTTAGCATTTCAGCAGCATCCCCATTTGAAAAATAAAAATAAATTAGGCTTTCCAATGGAAAAACCAGCAGTCTGTAAATCTGGTTCATCAAATTAAGAAACACCTTCTCTAAAGAGTATGGCAAATTTGTCAGTCCAATTAGAAAGCACACAACACACTTTTGGACAAAAAACAATTACAAGAACACAAAAAAAAACCCAGAAATCTGCAACCCCTATGAAGTTCCTTATCCTGCACTGTCTGGAATACATAACTCAGTCACGAAAAGGAATTCTCACTCCATATGAAGCAGGTCAATATACACAGAAGTGCATTTACTAGCTGCAGGTGATTCAAGTTGGACAGCCCTCCATTTTAATGTTCAAGGATCATGAGGATGGAAACAAAGTTGCTTATGGTGCTCCATGTGAATCTGAGATGAAAAAATTACTCTAGCACATCCCAGATGTGATGCACTACTTCTTACTCTACTAGTCCCAAATCCATGTAGTACGACTTCTACTTCTCTCCACTTGAATCAGTAGCCAACAGTAATTTATGGTAAGTAGTTCGCAGGCCGTGTTCTGCAGCTACAAAAATTACAGAAGTGGGGGTACGAGACACGAAAACACACTCCCTGAAGTACATGGTGGAAATCTTACAAAGCTTTCTCTGTAAAAATGGGAATAAATGATTACATTCATGTTAACAATAAGTGCTGTCATTGCAAAAATGGGGAGTCCCTTCTCTGTGAAATCAGTATGAGTCAGAAGAAATTCCATGGAAAACAACATCGTTTTTGAACTAAAACACGTGGTCAGAGTCATGTCATGGATACAGACTAAAATCCACGTTTACAAAGTAAATTACCATTTTCCTGGTGGGAGTTAGTTGCTTCCTAAAAGCTACCAATCTATTGACTCTTTAATTTAGTAAATGCCAGTAAATTCTCACACATAGACAAACATCCTTCTTTGGAGGAATTTTTCTGGGGGAAATTCTGGCACTGTTAGCACAGGGCAAATTTATATTCTCTTCGCTTGGAAAGCTAGACTGAATTTCTGGCCACTCATATAATACTCTCATGTTATTCCCCATGTGCAGAATTTGCACTACACAAAGGAAATGCCTTTCCTCTGCTTTTGAAAGTCCAGGAATGAATTCACTTCCTCATTGTCATTGAAAAAGGCTTTGAGCTTTGAACATACCCAAAATTGTTAACTCTTAAAATACAAGATACTAAAACCTATTCAATACTTAATACTTTTGAGGTAAAACCCCACTGGAACTGTTTTGCTAGTGTTATTACAAATGAGATTAAATCTGACACCTACACTAATTATTCTAAAACAAGATTTACAGTAAGATTTACGAGATCCCTCATGCAATTCCAGTCTCTTTGATGAAAGTAAAATAGTCTTCCTGAAAGAGATGCTGTACATCTAGCAGAAGTTATGAGGCTCACACAGTAGCAACAGATGAAGTTCAGTGGTCTGTGTTAATGAGGAGGTCAGACTAGATAATGATAAACAAGAGATGCCCATCAGAAACATTCACTACGTACTGTAGAAAAGGATATTTCTTACACATTTCTTGTCTTTCCTCCACATTCTGATGAATGGGACAAATACAAAAGTTACACAGAGAAAAGACTAACAAGTTTTGTGCTCTATGATTCACAACTCAAGATTACCTTCACATGATCACTTTTTATTCAGTTCACAGTCTCTCCTGAACTCCATTGCTAAGAACTGTTTAGGAGAAGAGATAATTTCATCTCGACTGAAAACGGTGTCTACAGTTCTCCCATGTTAGTAAGGAGTGATACAGAGTCATTTATTCACATATTCACCAAGCACATGGAAATTAATCACAATTTAAAATAGCTTTGCTGATTTTAAAGAGTGTAAGGTTAGCTTAACAAGTGGAAACTTACATAAGAAAATACATTATTGGAAATACCTAGAAGGAATGAGAAAAGGTTCCACTGAATTTAACCATTTCATTTTCTTGGAGAGAAAAAAAATTATGGTGAGACTAGATTTCACTGGGAGAAGGAGCTAAGACAGTGTGGCATTTCAAAGACCTGTAGTATTGGCAAGTCTGCTGAAGTGCAGGCTGACTTATGACTGCAGTTACATGTTGAAAGTGCTCAGAGAATAAAGGATGGAAGAGTAAGGGCTTTAAATTGGTGAGAAGGCCTTAGTTAGCCCAATTCCCCAACCCTTCCTATTCACTCCCAGGGGCTGTAGCTCTGTGTAAATGCTTACTTCACAATTAAAGTTAGATCAGCTGCTTATATGATCACATGAGAAGGGAACCTACAAAAAAGGAAAACAGTAGTTTCTACCAGACAACTCATGAGGCATTGTCTTTAGCTGACTATTTATGTTCACCAGTTGCTGACTCACGGATGCTGAATTGTTGCCTCAAACAAGCAACTCAGAAAGCCAGGCTCTGCTTCAGGGCCCTCTGCTGTGGTGTGGACTATACATTTAGGCAACACAGTTGTCCCAGCCTAAAGATTAAGGCAAAGGCTGAAATAGGTGGGCTTGCACTAAGGACAGCTACATTCATTAAGGAATGCTGACTGCTCCTGTTTAAGAAAGAGAAGAGCAGTGCTTTATGCTTATAACCCTCAACCTACACCAAAAGCCATTACGATATTAACAGTTCACAGCTAGGTCTGCTTCACTTGGTCAGTAACTTCTCCGAAGCAGGGGCCACGCTTTGTAAATGTGCATGGCATCCACATGTCTCAGAGTTAAGATACAGCAAATATAAACAACAGAAGACTCTCCTGAAGAGTTTGTAGTCAAAACAAGTAATATACACAAAAGTTGAGAAGAGAAACATTCTTATACTTACTGTACCACCAAGAAAGTAAGATACTAGAACAAAAAGCCATAGCCCAAAATACCACAGGAAAACTGTGGCAAAGTGTGAGTTGGAAAATTATTAGGAACAACCCACCCCATTTCTTCTCTCTTTCCTTTTTAACAGTGCACAGAGCGAGATGAGCCTTTGATTTAGCCTACTACAGCCGTTATAATTTTCTTCAATTTAGCCACAAGCCCTGTCTCAGCCCGTTTCAATATCCACTGAGAGCACTTCGCTTTCCTTGGCAAAAATATTTTTGGTCTTCTGCTTATTTCTTGTTGGGAGCTTAATAGAAGTCACTGTATTATACGCTGCAGAGGGTCAGTAGCACTGAGCTTTGCCATTATCTCAAACATACACATACATAGGTATGTGTCTGTGCAGTTCTCAGAGACCCTGAGGCTTGATCCAATATGGATAGATACCAGAGGAATGTATGATAGATAAAAATCAAGCTGGAAAGTAATTACTATTATCACCGCAAACTTTTCATACTTTTCACAGAATGTCATATAATGCTGCAAAAAAAAACACTCCAAGATTCCACTTTGCCCACTACCTTCACACCACGAGGCAGCAACTTCTAGCTAATATAAAGTCCAATGTCTGCCTCCACAGCTAATACACTGGAATGTGTCACCACCCTTAATGGTAGAATATTATTCCTAGTCTTTAACCTTCAACTCAACAGAAGCAGCTAAGGCAAGGTTTGAACTTTCAGCTTCTTAGGAATCCACTGCAATACCAGCCCTTCTAATTCTGACATTTTTATCATAGGGATTAACAAGAAGAAAAGACGACCCAAACAAAGAAAAATAAATAAATAAAAATAAAAGCAAAGAAGAGGGAAGCTTGGTCCAGTGGCATAAGTAAGAAGCCCTACTTCCAGTGCAGTCCCTTGCCACAAAACATGTTAGAAGTCTCCCTGAAAATCTGGAGTTTCTCTTACTGTATTCAGATGAGTGTAATGGAAAATTCATAAAACCAGTTCAGCTCTTTCTAAGTGGCAGAGATGAGTTTGAGTAGTTTTTTCTTTTTCTTTAACCATCACTACTTAATTCAGTAGTTAGCACCAGTTTTCTGTCTGATACAGTTTTAAGGGATTTTCCTCCCTGCTTTTCCTATATACCGGCAAGATCTTCTCATCACTTCCCCACCAGGAAAAGAAGTAATGAAAGGGCTCCTGAAAGATAGAAGTGCTGAACTCCAGCGTGACCTCAAGCGCTGCCATTGCAATAGAAGGGATTTCCCTTTTATGATCCTTTTCCTTCCTTCAAGATGAATCACACATCTTACAGAATTATCTGATAGTAAAAAACCTGGCCAGTGATTGAGCTATTAAAGTCTGAATGACACTATCCATAAATACGATCACAGTCATCATCCTGTGATAGAGTATTATAGAAGTACTGTTACGATAATCTTTACTAACGCAACTTCTCAAACATTTGGTGATGATGTTCTGAATGCACTGAGGTTTTGGTATAACTTAGTAAGTGTGAACCCCTCCTTCTTGAACAATAAAAAGTAAAATAAAATAATTTAAAGAAACAGAGCTGAACGAGGCCTCACGAGACTAACTCCTCTTTCCAAGCACAATAAAGAATCATTGCTGATTGATGTGCAAACTGATTACCTAAATGCCCTCCTAAGATGGATATTCTGCAGCTTCTCTAGACAGCCTGCTCCAGAGTTATACTAACTAAGCAGTTTTTTTTCCCCTTATACCTAACCAGAATATAGGTAGCTGAAACTTAAACTCACTATTTCTTATCCTGTCTTCAGTGGCAAGGAGAACTTCCCCATTCCCTATGATAGATATGCCTATGTATATATATACAAAAAAAAAGTACGTCTTACCTATATGTGTGTATATGCACACATTTTAAAGAAGAAAATTTTCCTTCTCATAAATATATACGTGTTTACATTATGATATAATGTTTATATTTGACAGAAATGCTGGGATGAACTATGGGGTATACCAACAAGAAACAGGAGTAAATCTGAAAAGAGGAATGTAAATATACGCATTATTTGATAATTATTGATGTAGTTGATGTTTTTATGTCTATTGCTATGTTGCCTAGGAGATCCTGTTGATAATACTGGACTTCATTTTGTGCTGTGCAAACTCAGATCAAATGAATTCCTGCCATCCTGCTCAGACCTGTACGATAAACATCAGCCTTAGCCACGTGCAATCAACATTTAGTTTATCAAGGCGTAAATAGTAACTGAATATTCACATATGCTCAGAGCCTAGCATAACAAAAATAAACTGTTGACATTTCAGTTTTTCCTCAGACTCGATATTTCCCTCATAAGGTCACAGCAGTTACCTGCAGAACTCTTTACTCACTTATTCTCCTTTTGTTATGCCTACCTGCAACATCCTCCCAACAACAACAACAACAAAAAATAGTAAAAAAAACACAGAATGGGCTAGAACCACTTGTTTATCTATTTGCTGCAATATTACACACAAAGTAGCATATAAATCAGCCTGTTTTCCTCTACTTCCTAATTTAGGTCCTCATTCCCACTCCATGGTGAAACGCATCACCACATCATCATCACATCATCATCACATCAAATGCTCTCTGTGAAACTGGCTGAGTGACATGGGTGACCTGAGTGACCAAATCACAACAGGAAAATGGCTTGGTTAAGTTATACGTGTCTGTGTATGCATATACGTATACACATACATATAGCTGGTTTCTAACCAGATCAGCTCAGTAATCCTCAGCACAGAGAAGGGGAGAGAGAAAAATCTCCAGGAGCAGGGAATGGCAAGTTCTTTTTCAAACTGACTTCACTGCTGAAGCAAACAGACCCTGGCTACACCACACCCCAGCTGCAGCCCTAGTTACGCAAGTAATCGCTCAGACCCAGATCCCTGAGGCATTCAGCCTCCCTGGATCCCAGTCCACCCTCGACCATCAACAAGCGCGGAGCCTTCCTAACTAACTACTACTTTTCAAGGCAGTGGAGAAGCTAAGGAAGAATAAAATATCACAGAAAAATATTTTGAAAGAAATCTCTCCAAAGAAAGCAGGGAAAAATTGGAAGGGATTATTCTTTTTCCCACTATGTCCCTGACTTCTTTGTTAACAAAGGCAGAGAAAGAAGGACAGCAGGCTATGGAGAGCCAGACACGGGGTTTTCAACAGTGGGAAGGAGCATGCTGTCACCGAGCTGCAGCAGGTGACACAAGAGCAGGAGCTGAGCTAGCTGCTGCAAATGGAGGTGAAGAAGGTGAGGCCTGAACTCTTCCCAAATCCACCTGTTCTGTGACAGGCCTGATTTCAAGGTGTGCGGCAACCCCAGCTTCTCATCCACTCGGCAGGAACTGGGGATGCTCAGGAACTGGCAAGCGTTCAGCATTTGTACAGATAAAAGTCTTTTAGGAGTGAAGAAGCGTTGCTGTACTGTATTTTATTTCTGCCTGCTTTCAGGTTGCAATTCCTGTCGGCAAGGAACTGCCCTTTTCCACAACAGATTGCATCTGTACATTTTATTTAGAGGCCTTAAGTGTTTTATTCAGTGAGTTTTTCCATTTTACAGACTTTAGGATACTGTTTAAAGGTGTGAATTACGTGATTGCAATCATTAAACGTAATGATGGCTACAAGATGCCAGGTGTGGCCAAGAGTTTACCACCACGCTCCAGCACAGAGAGCTCCATAGCCTTAGCCTGTAGTTCTGAGCAGGGTTGGATGAGTGCCTGTTAACACCTCCCACCTAAAATACTGTGTAGGGATCTTTGTGATTATGCTCCAAGATCATAACCTTTAATTAAAGGCAAGAGAGGAAACAATTCTGGGGAAGCACTGGGCCTCTCACTGCCATTACAGCGCTCAGTGGATGTGAGGGCACTGCCCGGCACCACAGGCGCAGCATGGCCCGTGCTTCCCTGGCACTACTGCCCCATGCCCGAGGGGCTCGCAAGCTGTTGTGGTGGCCCAGGAGCCGGGCCTCGCTGCGGCAGCTCAGGCCAGCAACGGCCCCGCCGGGCAGCCCAGGACGCGGAAGGAGGGGACAATGCCCGGCTCCGAGAGGCGGCCCAGCGCTGCACTGCGCTGTGCGCGGAGGCGCGCTGCGGCGCCCCCTGCCGGCGCGGAGCGGGCGGTGCCGGCGCTGGTGTTGTCACATGTCGGAAAGTCCCAAGCTGTCGGTGGAAATCCCCGGTGGGTTTTTTTTTGTTGTGTTTTTTTTTTTTTTTTTTTTCGCCCAGGCACTGAAACAGAAAAGGGAAAGAAAACAAGAGGCTGGGCTCAGCCCTTCATTCCGCGGCGGCGGCAGCGGCGGCAGCAGCTCCGCGGCGGGGAGGGGGCGGCGGAGGCGAGAGCGGCCAGGTCAACTCGGGCCTGCCGCGCTGCGCGGGCACTGATGGCCGCCGAGCCCGGCTCTGTGCCCCCGCCGCGGCCCGGGTGCTGAGCAGGA
>WBMW01002258.1:2186792-2497896 GCA_013396635.1 Penelope pileata
CGCGGCCCGGGTGCTGAGCAGGACCCAGCGGCGGATCGAGCCACTCCCGGAGAAGCCGCCGGCCCAGAGGTGAGCGCTGCTCGGTACGGCGCCCGGGGAGAGGCTGCCCCTCGGGTTCCTGGAGGTTTTCTTAGGAGTCCCGCGGCGAGCGGAGAAATTGTGCCCTCTGTTGACTGCCGGGGGGTTGGGGCTGGTGGAGGTGCCGGTGTGAGCGGCGGTGGTGGGGTGCGAGGGTGATCTCAGTGCTCGGTTGGAGGGAGTTCACCTGTGGCATTCCTCTGCTGGAGGACAGGCAGAGCCACCCGGGCACGTCTCCTGCACACCTCTGGAATCCCAATTTCCCCAAGTCCAGCATCTTCGATATTATATGTTGGGAAATTATATGCTCCTTAAGATAGCTGTTTGGTCACTGTTTATGGCTTTTATTTTCTTCTTTTGCTGAGCGCTCAGTAATTCCATGTTAAAGGGCTAACTAACGTGGGCTGGCGTGCAGCGAAGTGCTGTGTGGTATAAACTAGCAGAGCCCTCGCTGAGCCCCTCTGCTCCCTGGATTGGTCGCCTGTGTGGCTGCTGAGCTCCGCTTCATCACTTGTTTTTCACAGTCAGAGCTGCTCAGTTTCTGCCGTGATGCCTGGTGACCGTAAATGGCACTGACAGCAGTTTCCACCTTTGGAGGGGAAAATGTACCTGCAGAATGCAGCATTGAATAACAACATGGTTTCAGTGAATGCTTCTGTAAGCGCAGTACTTTTTGTTACTTAAAGCTGGAAATAACCACTTCAAGGGTCCGTGCCATTAGTGATTAATCATGTGATAAGTCTTTATTTGGGTAAAAAAAAAAAATCCCATTGACTCAATGACTCTACTTACGTAACTGAGGAATGCGATATTCTGGCCGTCTCCGAGCTAAGCAGAGCCGTGGTTGTAGAACAGATTAATAAGTGACTGTTTATATTTCAATTCTGAAATCATCCGTACAGTTAAACGTAGGACTGTGTAAGCAGCATGTATAAAAGTTTATCACTTGGGGGTAGATGAGAAGATGTGCTATTTCTGTGTTAAGGCTGTATGCTCCTAGGGAAAATGTTTGTAATCTGCCATCTTCGTTAGAGCTTGGGAAGCTTTCCCACACGTGCAAGCTGTGACAGCTGTGAGCACTGTCCCCAGCGCACTGACACAGGCAGAGGAAGCAACACGGCGTGGTGTGGATGGCAGTGCCCTGGCTGAGCACGGAGGGCTGTGCTGCCTTTGCAGCACCTGGCTGCTCTGTGTAGGGCTTAATGGGGTGGCCAGGCTCTCGTGTTCAGCTGCCTCTTGGCGGCAGGACCTGGAGGTCCCTCTGGCCCCTGGAGCCAGCTGGAGAGGGGAGCTTGGGAACGCATCCCTGGTCATCCCCTTGGGCTGCAGCCCTCCCTACTCCTAGAGAAAACCGAGTTGTGCAGCTGTCAGGAAGCTTTCTGTTGTTTCTGGTCCCCCTGTACTTAGCATGGCATATTTCAAGGTCTTGATACATACCTGTAATTTGGGATTTGTCCCTAAATTCGTAATCCTAGCTCATGATGTGACCAGCTGAATTCTAAACGTTAGGTATGCAAAGCTTTATTTTTCTTAATAGAAATTTAGCCTTGCTTGTGAACAGAGCAGTAATCTACGTGGACAGCACAGAGTCTCTCCATGTCAAAATAATAGTTCATAGTGATACTGCGCAGGAGCCTCGAGGGATGTGTGATTGTGGTCCCCTGTCTGGCTGCAGCAAGCCACAAAGTCGGTGTGCTCAGAATGAGTATTTCAGACTATAGATACTTCGAGGTTATGGGGTTGGTTTTTTTTGTTCTTCCTGCTGTAACCCATCAGGCCAGAGTAAAAGGATGCAGGGCAGTAAACACTGCTTGTCCCACTGTGGAAAAATATTGGGGTTTTTGAGCCAAGTGGAAATGCTTTTTCAGCAATGTTGACTTTGGGCTGAGTAATAGTGGCACTGCAGCTTGCACCCCCACATGCAGCACGAGCACCTCTGAGCAGTGCTCTCCTGCTCACAAACAGAGGGAGCCTCAGGAAGAGTAACACAGGTCTGTCCTTGAGTGCTTGGTCTGCCACTAATACTTCTTTGCCATCTTCAGCCAACGTAAGTATGGGGCAGAATATAGCACGGCGTGTGATTATTCAGGCTCTTCTTATACTATTCCCAGCATGGCTTCTCAGAATGCATGGGCTGTGGAAATCTGAAATGGTCATTATCTGTTTTTTTGGCATGTCATCAAAACAAGAGCTTGCAACGTGCTGAAAGTTCAGCAGGTTCATATAGTATTACACTATGCAATTATCAATTAGTCAAGTTTCCAAGATAATTTTCCCTTCCCTTGATCTTGCCTTTTTTTATCCTTGCTTTCATTTAAGTGCCTTTTGAGCAGTGATGTAATCTCCTTAGTTATGAATGAACTCTCTTCAGTATTTCAATAAATGATCACAATAAATGGTTGGAATAAGCTTTTCAGTGGCTATGTCTGAGTAATGCAGAGAGGCTGATGGATGTGAACGTTAAAAATAATCATCTCTATAAGTCTCAGTGGACTGCATCCACCCTGTGTACTTTTTGGGCAAAACAGCGACCAGAATCCCACATGGAAACGCGTTCTCAGTCTCTGTGGAACTGATAGTAGTGTGATCAAAGGGCACTAAAACATCAATAAGAGAATCCTTTCTTTTTCTTTTCAGATTTTGTCTAGGAACATGGCTGGCCAACACATCCTTCCTCAGGCTTTGTATCAGAGCAACATGCTGAAAGCTGTGAAGATTAGAGAGAGAACACCTGAAGATCTGGTCAAACCCCCCAGTGGAATAATTCACCACTTCAGGACTATGCACAGATACACCATAGAAATGTTCAGAATGTGCCAGTTTTGCCCTCAGTTTCGGGAGACGCTTCAGAAGGCCCTGACCGACCAGGCCACCCAGGCTTCGCTGGAGCGCCAGAGGAAGCTGAACTGGTGCATGGAGGTCCGGAGACTTGTGCCTTTGAAGACTAATGGTAAGTTGAGAGCAGGTCTCTGCACTCGTTTTAAAATGGGTAACACGGATGTGCCTTTTTGTCTTAGTTGTGTAAGCTGAAGTTCTCTCCATGTGGTGTGCTGTCCTGCGTCTGGTAGCAGTCCCCTGCCCAGCTCGTGGTGTGTGGAGTAGCCTGAGAACTTCCCAGGTATTTTCGTAACATCAGTAACGTGTGGCACGTCAGAGTAAAATACCACGTGAGAACATTGTCTTGCAATCCAGTGCTGTTTCACGGGCCTGACTCCGATGTGTCAGCTGCCCTATCAGAAGCAGTGATCAGCCCTTAACACTGGGCAGGTGGAGGCTTGGGATGCTTGGAGCAGCAGGGAGCTGTTCCCTTGTATATATGGCAGAAGGTAGCACCACCAAGCTGACCTCGCAGGCGATGGGCTTGGCCCCACATGTGAACTGCTCCCTGGTGTTGAGCTACCTGGTGGAGGGGCTGGCAAGCTTCTGCCTTCCCTAAGGGCTCAACAGCCATTCCTCTGTGTGCCAAGGGCAGCAGAAAATGCATGATGCCCTTTTCTTTCAAAGATTGGTGCTGGCTGTAGGACTTCAGGATTACTTTGTGCATATTTTGTCAGGCACTATAAATGAAATAGCAGTAGTGCAGAGATTTCTTTGTAGGGAACAAGAGGCCACGCTGTCAAGCAGGAAAATTTTGCACATGACTGTGAGAATTGCTGGGCATTTCACATTCAGTGCAGGAAAGATTTGGTAACGGTCATGACTTACGATCATGCAGCTGCAAACTCAGGATTCCCTGCAGTATAGAGCGCCCCAAACTGGGAAGGTAGGCTGGAAGAGCAATGTCTCCAAGAACATGGGAAATAGATATTCTTTGTTCAAGGAGCAGGTGACGCTGGTTATAGAAACACTGAGTGTGGTGGACCGTCAGCCTAGTTCAAGTCCATACATAATGCTCTTTGGGTGCTTATTTTCCAGTCTGTTTGTATGCACATAGCCATTGTTTTCATTGACCACAGTCTTTTCCTGCCTGTCTGATTGCACACAACTGTGCTTTACAAAACCCATTAGAACAGAGCCACCGTGTAGATACAGCTGCTGTGACCTTGAAGAGCCTGATCCAGATGTGCATCTCTTTCATTGTAATTGAGGCACTGAACTTTTGGTGGGCTTTTTGAGCTGCCTCTGCACTTGGTTGTAGTTGGGCTGTCCACTTAATCTTGACGTTCCAGGAGGGCCAGGATTTCAACAAGGGCAGGCAGTGCTTGGCAGGTACTAGGAGGGTGATATTGCTCCAGATGTGGAGTCTTTGCTCCAAGACGTATGCTCTAACAGATCTACCACACAAATGGACAATGTGTGTAGGTTTTGCCCCTGGCAAAATGCATAGGCTTTGGAACCCCACATCTGGTATTGATAGGGGTTCTGCAGGGAGGGATCAACACTGCCTGGGGAAGCAGTTACTGCTGCCAACAAGATATTCAATGAATGGGCTGTGTTGCCTTGTGTCATGAATGTACAGCGGTGTTACAGCTGGGAACAACTTGTGGGCCTGGGTCCCACCTGTGTGTAGGTGTACCAGTAGCTAGGATGCTGAAGTAGTAGGGCTGGCTTAGGGATGGCAGAGTGAGGGGTTGGGCTGTGTTCCCCGCACACCTCATGCACCCAGTGCAAGGGCATGGCTTGAGCTCAGTGCTTTAAGGTCGTTAAGGGCATGCATAGGAGGAGTGGCTCCAGGAGCCTGTGGTTTATGCAAAGCAGTCGCAGCTTTGCAGGAGGGGGAAGGTAAACTGGACTGAGGGAGAGGATCCCTGAAAAGTGGGACAGAAGCTTGGAGGAGCCCTCTACGGGCCTAGAAAATAATGTTATTCAAACAAGTGGAAAAAGATGTGGATTTTTTTTTTTTGCCACGTGGCATGAATAATATTTTAAAAGCATTCAACTGCGTAACCCATAGATGTGGGAGGAATATATTAGTTCCTTCAGCCAATGATAGGCTTTTCTAAGAAAAATCTAGTTTTAATTGTTCAAAACAAAGAAAGTGATTCCTGTAGGATCTTTTAATGTGTATTTTACCTAATATGTACGTGAGGTTATGGCGTGAAAAAACCCGCCAACTTTTGAATCACTGCACGTTTATTTGCAGATATGTGAATGGAGAACAGCAGGAAGGCAGTAGGAGGTGTAAAAATTGAAACTGTTTTTTAAAAACAAAAAAAAAGGAAAAAATTCCGTCACCTATTGGCTGCAGCTTTTTCACTTGTATAATGAATAGGCATTCATTCCAGCTCGCCCAGCCACACCCCCGGGAAAGTCCGAGGGAGGCTTCGCTGTTCAGCTGTGCGGGCAGCAGAACAAAAAGTACAACTGTTGCTCAACTGCTTGTCGAATAGCGCTGGGGAATTCCAAGTGCTGTGTAAGGAATTTTGTGCGGTGCTTCTCAATAAAGAACTGAAAGTCAGCTCTGAAAGAAAAAAAAATCTTATCTTTGCTCTAGATTTTGCAAAGGGAAAATTTTAATGGGATTAATATCTCATCTGTCTTGTTCAGAAGGAAACCCAGACAGTTTTTCTGTATTATACGCTGCTCCCAGATTTTTTAGCTCGAACACACAGTCTGCAAACATGAAATAAGCTGTGCAAGGCATCATTCAGAAACCAGAAGGCAGTGGCAGGAGCCTGGTGTGCAGTGAGCCTATAACAACTTATAAAATGTGAAGTACATTTTGAATGTGCTCAGGCTGTGGAGTTTGAAGGTTTGAAGGTTGTTGTAGGTTTTTCTCTGAAGTATCATAGAAAACGTAGCAGAAGTTTTCACAAATGATTTACTTGAGCTTGTTATTCATAGTGCATGGTTTAAAAGGGGGCAAGGGCAGTGTCTTTTTTTAATTCTCCTACACGAGAAAAATCTGATAGTTCTACCATAGTTGATGTCCTGTATTCCAAGGAGATTGCTGTGGTTTCTGAGCTTTTGGTGAAATTGTTTACCCCTGTATTTTAAACACCAGGCCTAGTTTTGCATCTGAGTATGTGACAGTGATGATTCTCGATACTTCCCTTTCAAAAGACCTTTGAAGAGGATGGGTAGAAGTAGAGTTTGAAACCCAGCCGTAGACATACTTTGTCGCACTTTTCAATTAAGTTAATTAACTACTCTGATTCTCAGTTTCTTTCCCTCTGCAATTGCAGAACAGTGCTTTCCTTCCTGCATGTAAAGAGGACTCTTTCCATGGAGGGGGTTGTCTAAATGGAAAGCAAGTTGTTGTTTTTCATGTAGCTGATTTTAATTTTGCGCTTTGGAAAAGCAAACCTCTGAGTGAAACTTCCAGCAGCGCAGCATACAGCTATCAGTACTGAGAGGAAGGCAAGAGGTTTTCCTACAATTACTTTACATAAATCACTTACTCTTCTCTTTCTGTCTCTCTGTCATTATAATTCCCCCATCAAGCACAGCCAAATGCCCAGCCTTTCAGTGTGCAGCCCTCATCGGGGAAAGTGAAGCTTGGTGTTATTAGAGGATATTCTTAGTGTTTTCCATTGTCTCAACCCTGTGCCATCGGGTGTACATTTGAATAAACACTGCTGAGGGAGATTTACACATTCTTTTGTACTCTTAAAATGACTCAGTTATGTTTAAAAGCTATTTCAGTTGTATTTGACGTTTGCAGTCAACCCAAAATTTAGTTTGTGGTGTCCGTCCAAGTTAAATAAGGAGCAGGTTTCCTACTGCTGCTGAGTGACAGCTCACCAACCAGGGAAGGGACAAACAACAGAGAGGGGACAGCTTGCTTTCTTCCCCTGAGCAGAGCACTCACAGCTGTGATGTTGTGAAAAGCCTTCTGGCAGAGACTTAGAGAGAAGTGCACATGGAATGTGTGTATGTGCTGCCTATTTCCACATCCCACGTGTTGGTGTGGTTATGTTTAAGTGGCCATTTAAAAACAATGTACTCTCTGTCTTTTTTTCCAGGTGATGGAAATTGCCTCATGCATGCTGCATCACAGTACATGTGGGGTATTGAAGATGTTGACCTCGTCTTAAGGAAAACATTGTTTAGTGCACTCAGGGAGATTGACACACGGAACTTCAAGCTGCGCTGGCAGCGGGAGGCTATTAAATCCCAGGAATTTGTGGAAACAGGACTCCACTATGACACCCGGGTAAGGTGGCCTAAGGGAATCGTGCTGTTTCCTGAATGCTTGTCAGTGTTGCCTTGCTGGTTTTCTTTGATTTTTGGCTTCACGGCTTCCACTGTTAGTGGAGAGAAGAAATATCATTCCTTTGAAGGAAATGGGAAAACATGAATATTTTGGGTGCTGCAGTTGGTTCCTGACACCCCTGTCTTTGAGCTGTTTTTGAACTGATGGATGTTTCTTTTCTCAGAACTGGGAGGAGGAATGGGAATACCTCATTGAGATGACCTCCCCAGAAACATCTGGGGCTCGAAACAGACTTCCTTACAATGCACTGGAAGAAATCCACATCTTCATCCTTGCTAACATTCTCAGAAGACCAATCATTGTCCTTGCAGGTGAGTTGCCCAGCAAGTCATCTCTCCTTAAGGACTCCATTAGTCTGTGCTGTATCAGTAATCTGTTCTTGTGAATTGTTGTTTTCAGGCAGATATGTTTCAGAACTGGGAGTTTCAGCAATTGTTCTAAAACACCCAGAATATGTTTTTCTCTTGCCAGTAGCACTGACTTAACAGATTTTTTTTTCCCTTTCTTATGCAGATAAAGTGGTGAGAAGTTTAGAATCAGGCTCCAGTTTTGCTCCTCTGAATGTTGGTGGTGTTTACCTGCCACTTCTTTGGCCAGCTGAAGAATGTTACAGATATCCAATTGTGCTCGGCTACGACAATATGCATTTTACACCGCTAGTGACACTGAAGGACAGTGGGCCAGGTATTTTTCCAAATACTTTGCCTAGTATTTGCATAGCCTCTTTCAATTTTGTTATGCTGTTAAAGCATTTAAAATACAGTCTGGTTTACATATGCCTTTTAAAAGTTAAAATCAATTTAAAAGATTCCTTTGGAATATGTTCTTAAAATGTAAGCAGAAACAGCTGTGCCTGTAAATCTGAATAGAAACTAAAGATTATCTTCAAAAGGCCAGTTGAAAGTGGAGCACAGCTCACCTGCTTTGAGGCTGGAATCAGTCAAAAGATGGCCTCTGCTTTGCTGTGCTCTGGCCTTCTTTTCATGCCCCGCCATAAAAAGCTTTGAAAGACATGGTTTCACAGCTGTGTGCAGATGCCTAGCAGAGGTAAAGAGATGTATTAAAAATGGCAAAGCGTGTTTCTCTTCTGAATGGATAACAGTTCTCTAGGTTTAGGTTAGGGCATCATCCCATGGAAAAATACAAGAAACTAAGATGTATGATACTGCCCACAGTGAGAAGACAGTTACTGTGGGGACATTGAAAATTGCAGTAGGATTGGGCTTGATCTGTGGTATGGGCACGTCTGCATCTGCTCTCAGTTGTGCTCTTTAGAAACCAGTTGGTCTTGCCAGCCGTTCTCGTCTCTCCAAAATTCAGTAGCAGTGTTGATGTCTCCATTGTGTTGTATCGTGTGACTACTTGTAATAAAATATCTATGCTAAACCAGTGTGTTTCTACCCAGAAATCCGGGCTGTGCCTCTGGTCACCAGTGAACGAGGCAGATTCGAGGATTTGAGCGTGCACTTTCTGACAGATGCGGAGGAGAGGGAGAAAGAGCAGCTGCTAAAAGACTACTTGATAGTCATTGAGATTCCAGTGCAAGGCTGGGATCATGGCACAACCCATTTAATTAATGCTGCAAAGTGAGTATCATTCCTGTTTTCTCAGTTACGCTGTTTAAGGTGGTGGTAGAAGCCAGACAGCCCTGTGTGTGTGCTTTTGGCCTTTCCTTCCTTTTTTCCGTGATAGTACACTTTACCTTCTGCAGTGAAAAATATTGGCGTTACTGTTGATACAGTTTTAAGTGGTATGAGCTCTAACCAAATTCAAAGGCAAAAATGTCTTCAGACTTAGCAGCATAAGCCTGTTATTTCAGAAGAGTAAAACCAATGGATTAGTTTCATTGACTTTTAGATTACTTACAGAGTGGCTGAAAAGTAGTTAAAACTGGGAACTAGTTGCACAGAACCCCTGAATTTTATGCAAGGGTAAATTGCATAAAGTGCATGTGGTGTAATTCTGTGTGTGCTGGGGAAAGTACTTGGCAGCATTTTCAAAGCACAGATGCCTTGAAAGGCTGTGTTTCTGCAGCGGTGCAGCACGCAGGAAGTTGTGGTCGGTGGAGGAGCTGGCATCTGCCCTCGTGCCCCTGGCAGTCAGTAACTGAGTGCTGGCAGCAGTGTCTGCCTGCCCCTTCACGACTCCCTGTATCCTCTGTCGTTACTTCCATTACAGCCCGCAGAGATATCTGTGCTGTCAAGTTGTTCTGGTGTGGAGGGCCTTGACGACTGAAACCCTCCTACCCAAAGGATAAATGCAGTAGTAATTGAACTTTCTTAGTCCTGCCGCACTGATAGGTTCTTGAGTATTACCAGCAATACTAGTTCCTCGTCCTCCAAAGTACTGAATGATGAAGCTGCAATGTGGGGTTTTCCCTGCTGTCAGGGTCAGTGTAGAGATTCTGTTACAAGAGCTAGCATTGCGCATACTGAACGGAAGCCACCTAGTTTGGTTCAAGAATTTGACTGGTAGATACAGGCCCCACAGGGCAAAAACAGGAGCAAATTTCACATGAAGTTTATCATGAAATACTGAGTCCAGAGTAGAAAAGGTTTGTTTTTAGCATGGGCTGGTGAAGAGAGAGGACTTACATTCTAATTTCAGCTCAGCTGAGCATTAGTCTTTAGACAAGTTTAGAATTTGGGGGATTTTTCTTTTTGTCTCTGAAAGATTATCCGTATTCTTCCTGCAAGCAGCTTTCATAGACAGAAAACCCTCACCTTGAAAATCCTTTCAAGAATACTTCCGTTTAGCACTGTGTGAGACCATTTCTTTAGATGTGAAAGTCTCCATTTGACATCACTGAACACCTGCTTTTAAAATTATTTCCATTTACAGCAACAGTTTAACATCCTGGATCTTGTAGCTGAGTAATATGGATGTGCATTAAATCTACGTTTCTTCCCCACATGGCTTATATTTGCCTCCACCCCCACCATCTGTCCTTTTCAACCGGTAATGGTTATTCTTTTTTTTATTGTTAGGTTGGATGAAGGCAACCTACCCAAAGAAATAAACCTCGTGGAAGATTACTTTCAACTGGTGCAGCATGAGTACAAGAAATGGCAGGAGAACTCTGAACCTGCCAGAAGAGAGGCCTGCTCCAGGAAGAGACAGGAGCTGTCTTTTTCCCAGCTCTCCCTCTTACAGGTGAAATGTGAAACTCCAAACTGCCCTTTTTATATGTCTGTGAACACCCAGCCCTACTGCCACGAATGCTTTGAGCGGAGGTCGCAGGGAAGCAAAGGAGGAAAGGTCTCCAAAGCAGCACCTGAGAAACTAAAGGCAGCTGGGTCGGGCTCCTCCCGCGGTGAAGTTTGTGAGCCTGGGGGATGGATGCCCGAGGAGCCTGTAGCAGGGCCTCGCTCCGCACCCCCCACTGCTCCCAGCCTCTTCCTCTATAGTGAAACCACTGCCATGAAATGCCGGACTCCAGACTGCCCCTTCACCTTAAATGTGCAACACAACGGACTTTGCGAACGCTGCTACAATTCCAGACAGCTTGCTCCTGGTAACAATTTGGATGACCAGAGAGGTTTGGACTATGCCACCTGTAAAGTGTGCCTTCAGAAGGCCAACAGGACCTTTAATGGCACATGCAGCACTTGTTTCAAAAGGACTACAGAGCGCTCCTCGAATGGCAGTCCTGGTTTTCTGCCCACCTGCCATCAGAGATCTACATCTGACCCATCCCAGATCCCACAGAGTCTCCTTCAGCATTCCTGCCATCAGGCTCCCAACAACAACTGCGATGAGCCGCCGCTGGCAGCGCTGCCTCATGCCCCACGCACTTCAGAGGAGAAGAGGGGAAGTAACCTCTGCAGGAAACCTGGCTGCAAGTTTTTTGGAACAGCTCAGAACGAGGGCTTTTGCACACTGTGCTTCTTCGAATACAGGGAGAACCATGGTAAGTGGAGATGTGAGCTTTGTCAGATACAATGCAGATGGTGAAACTGAAGTTCTGTGCGCACTGTGCTCTAAAAGAGCAAGGGGTGACAAACTGGAGCAGAAGCAGCAGAGTGAGGAAAACGTGCTTTTTTGGCCATTCTTATCCCGGAAAGAGGCATGCAGTAACAGTGTGGGCCAGCTGTGAAATCTGTTGTAAGACTTGGTCGATAGAAGGTCATTTTTGTGCCTTTCTGACATCCACTGCAGGAATGTTTTGGTTTGAGTTTTCTCAGGTTGAACTTCATCATAGCTAGACCAGTTGTAGGAACTGATGAGGGAAATGCTGTTGTATTGATGCTACTAAAAACCAGTTGTGTTTGTAAGATGTCTAAAAAACCTGGCGTGAATTGGAAGGTGTGTATCCATTTTGGATGTAGCAGGTGTAACACTGGACTAACTACTGAAATCACCTCAATAAACAGAGCAAGCAGAATTTGCCTGGCAATAATGTGCAAATATGATGTGTAGATAATACAAAACAAGTATTTTGTAGTAACATGGAAGTACATTGTTATAACGCACCTTGAAATCTTTCTTGGTAGTGTTCCATGCATGTGTGCACATGTGCTTAAAGTCAAGCCCTAAAATGAAAGTAATAGTCTGTCCACAAATCATGTTATGAAATCTTCAGCCTTCATGTTCCTGCTGTTACCAGGCAGAGTGCCTTTGGATACAGAGGGCAGAAGGCACGTGGGAGGAGGAAATAAAGCTTATCTCAAGACTGTTCCATTGCTGACAGGCTGGCCAATACTGCCCTTTCCACGTACTGCACTTTCCACATACTTTGAAATTAGGGAACTATTTCACTAGCTTGCAGAAGCTTATTTTTGAGTGTTGTTCGCAAGGAAAAATGTTGTCCTTATGATTGTGGAATATATAAGATTGCTTCATGAGATTAAAAAGTATAAGGCATGTTAACCTGTTAAGCTCTGTGGTGCTAGACTTCATGTGATTGAAATGAGGGGAGGTGGAAAGGAAGAGCTGGGATGTATCACAGGTGACATTCTGAAACCAGTGGTGATTTTCCACTTGTCTTCAGTGGGGTCCAGTTTCCACGCTGAGGGCAAGTTTTTCTCAAATCAGCTGTTTGAGCAACTTCAGATGTACAGACTGCGCTGTGTTGGCCCTTTATGTAGATGGAAGGAGTGGGCATTGACTGAGAGTTATCAGGGCTGTCAAATCCCACATTTGAGGCTAACAATTTTTTTTTTCTTTGTAAATTCGGGAGTTTTTTCTAGTTACTTTGGGTCATCAGATCTGTTGGCTGGCCTCTCTCAAATCTCCGCTGTCCTTACCTTGCATTATAGACAGTGCTTCTCTACGCCATCAGAGGAGACCTCAGAGGAATTCCTCGGCAGCGGGTCAGCAGGGGAGCTCAGCTGCTGCCTTCCACAACACCGTGTCCTGCCAGCAGCGCAACTGCGGCACCCTGGGCAGCACCATGCTGGAGGGCTACTGCCAGAACTGTTTCATTAAAGCCCAGAGCCAGCGATTTCAGGAAGCCAGGAGGACAGAAGAACAGCTAGTGAGACAGCCTGAAGTAAGTATGGACTTTGGAAACCTTCTTCTTGTTTAGCATGTTTTTCTCTTGTAAGAATGACTGAGCACGTAATGGGATGCAGCACCATGAGAATTTTCCAAGTGTCATGGGAAGACAAGTGTAAGGTATCTCATGATTTCCACCCACTACAACTGAGTAGCACTCCTAACAGTCATTGCCAGTTTAAGGCCATTGTTACCTAGCTAAAGTTTGATGAGCAGCTTCAGTGGAAGCAGTTGGACCCACAGTTGCTTCATTTGCTGGCTGGAGAGAGGTTTTCATTCTTACCTCTAGAGCTATGCAGCTGTGTCAAGAGATTTAGTCTGGTTCATGTTGCTTTTTTCATTGAGCATGTTACAGATTTTCATTTAGTTTGTTTTGGCTTTAGAATTCAGAACTACCAAAGATGAACTATTTTTCTAGGAAGTGATAGCATTTATGGTATTCTTTGGTAAAGCCCAAATTGGCCCTTGGTATTGTACTCTTCAGAAGAAGCATGTGTCTTAGGATCTGGAAAGACCACTAGCTTCAATGTGAATTTTCTGCTTTGGAAAGCAGTCTCCCAGAGCCCTTGCAAAGTTTGCAGTGGTGTTTGCTGTCCATAGTTGCTAACAGCCCCCAGTGGTCACGTATACAGTACATTAGCACAGTTAAAAGTAAATGAAATGCCAGCTTGCCAGCAAGACAACTGACACTGTCCTTAATGTGTTTCAAGAGAACAGGACAGCGCAGAGATCAGCAGCGGGCAGCACTGACAAGCCAGAACAGACAATGTGCCGTGGCTTCATGTCGAAACAACCTGGCCTGCAGAAGCAGTGAGCTGTGCCAGCAGTGCCAGCGCCTCAGCCAGCTTGCACAGCTGGGGAGTCCCCGGGAGCCAGCCGCAGACGAGCCCCCGAAGCAGCGCTGCCGAGCCCCTGCTTGCGACCACTATGGCAATACCAAGTGCAACGGTTACTGCAATGAATGCTACCAGTTCAAACAGATCTATGGCTAGCAGAGAGGAAGAGTTGGTAAAGAAGAAGAAAGAGATACCTACTACTTCCTTAACTGAAATGGTGCTATGTCCAAAACACTCAACAGTCCTGGGAGTGGGGGGCAGGGAGGAAATATGAGCTGTCTGCCCTGGTTCCTGTTTATTCCCAAGAATGGGAGTAAGTATCTACTTCCTCTAAACACTGCACACAAGGACTGCTGAGAAGGGCAGGTTGCTTTCTGCACATAGCTGTCTTTCATAAGGAATAAGCTCCTGTCATGCTGTATTTAATTCTTGGACTTTCCAGTAGGAAGTTTGAAGCATTTGAGTCTGGAGAGCTTCCTGGTTCTGCCTCTTTCACAGTACCTCCCCAGCTCCCAGGCAAGGAGCCACAGCCACTCTTGGAGGTGCAGGATCTCTCGATGTTGAGTCTTTCAGAGAGATCCTCCAGGACAGGCTGATGCAACTTGCAGTTGAAACAGAGTGAGGATGTCTGAAGAAACTTGCTTTGGTTTGTCCGCTTCCTTGCTTCTGTTGTTGCAGAACTCAACAGAGCTGGAGCTGTTTAGGGTGGTAACAGTGAGTGGTTCTGGGTTTGCAGAGCCCTTGGCGAACTGCAGTCTTAAACAAGACCAGTTGTGGTCTGCTTTTTCAACACACTTGGCCAGCATTTAGATCCTTTCCCAAATTGAAAGATAGCTGCAAAGATAATGTGATTACAGAAGAACTTTTATATGTATGTGACAGGAAAACCAAATCCTGCAATTCCCCTTGCATATGGAAGGAATTGCCTCCAAAAGAGAAAAAGCAAACACAAAAGCCCTTCATCTTAGACTTCAGTTTTGAAGCCAAAGCAACTTTCTTCTCTTCCATTGTCAAAAATACATATGCTGCTGTTCACACCCCCTCTCCCCATCTCTCACTTTTTTCTGTTATCCTTAATGTGATTCTGATACTGTGCTAACGACTCGGAGCTTGGTCATGAGGTACCTTAGAATCAAGACTTTACTCCTGGAGTTCATGCCTTCGCTTCTAAATCTGCAATACTTTAGCAAGCTTACCTTTACTGTTGTGCCTGGTACCTGCTTCTCTCCTTTCATACTTCTTAAGTTTTCAGCATCTGTTTTGCTGCTGCTATTTTGGAGGTGATGCCTCTTCCAATCAGCTTCTCAAGTTTAGAATCCTTTTTCTTTTTTCTAGTTAAAAAAAAAAAAATTGAAAAGAAACAGAGTTAAAATAACTTGACTTATTTCTGTTAAATTTTATATATTTTGTTAATGTTAATGTGAACATATGTTTTATTAAAATATTTATATTATTTCAGACAATGCAACTTGGCATTTGCACATCTAGGATTTTTTTTTACATATATTTACTCTAGTGTTGAAATTTGCAAACTTTAATGTATGATTGAAAAACATTCTCAGATACAAAGAAATAAATTATTGAAGGATTGAATTTGGTGTTTGATATTGATGAGACGGAGCACAGTTGAGCATGTGACACCCACTGGTGAAAGGATTTCTGTCCAGGATTACCATGGAGCATGTCACTGATGTCTCCTGGCTCAGGTCACGTAACCAAGAGCTTTGAGGAGGTGGTAACTTGCCATGTGTCTCTGCATAGTCTGAGTGTCCTCTCGGAAAGACCTCTTAGTACTTTGTGGGACACCATGCAGTCAGTGTACATCGGGACTCAGTCTTCAGTGTGGTCAAGTAAGGACGGGGCTGGACCAAGCTGTGAGGGAAGCTAAGTGAGACAGACTTGACTGCTCTCTTCATCTATCTACCAGTTACCCCAAAGATTGCCAAATGGCATTGCTTGAGTGCTGCCTTGGGAGGTGCTCATGGCCAAAGGCCCAGGCGGTCCTACCACCTCTTCTCACTGGGAGCAGCAGGGAAGGCCCTCGTGTTTTGGACATCTGGCTTGCTTGATAGCTCCTGAAAAAGTTGCTGAATAGTATCTGGAAGTGGTGTTTTGTTCTCATCACAAGGTCGTCCAAATGCAGCCACCCTTCCAGGGCTTTCTGGGCTGTACTGCTCCCTCAGCATGGCATAAGGATGCCTGCGCTGACGCTTCAGTATTTCAGGCCTCTGCCTAGACAGGCAGTGCTGTACGCCAGCCTGAGTTCAAGGTGCTGCCCACACTCTGAAGGAAAATCAAGAACGGGCTGCAAGCCTCCCTGTGCAGTCTGACAGAGGACACTTTCCTAAGAGGTGACCCTGCCCGCTCCTGGTCAGCTGCTCTCTGCTCTGGTTAACCCTTCACACCTTTGTTCAGGAGCACATGTTTTTCATATTCGGACTGTTTGCCCATTCCCTCCTTCCCGTTTCTTTGCAACTCATGCAACTTACATGCCTGCCTGATTCATCAGACTTCTGCGCCAGGAAGAAGCCTGGTGCTGAAAGAGCAGGCAGAGGTAGGGAGAGATGCCTGCAGCGGGGCTCCGGGAGATGGAGGCAGTCACAGCGAGCAGCGAGGGCAGCCATCAGCCCCTGCTCATCAGAGCCTCCACCACGACACCTTGAGGGGAGGCAGCAGTGGGGAGGAGAGGTTGGGTGACTCTGGTTGCTGTTACTGCAGCCTCTCTGCAGAGGAGGGGTTTCAGCTGAAATGCCCTGAATCCCACTGATTTTCTCTGCTGCTTTCCGGGCCCATTACTCATAGCTTTGAAGTCACATGAGGCTTGTCTCATTCCGAAGCTCGTATGTAAATGAATGCCCAACCTGTCTCTTGTCACTGACTCGTGTGGGAACTTTAAAGATATTAGTACCTTTTTTTTTTTTTAATACTCTGGTATTTCCCTAATGCCCTTAGGGGATTTTGACCCTCTGATGCGCTTTCCGTTGTCTGCCCAGCCAGACACCTCCTCAAGTTCAAGTATTTTTTTCCTTCCTGTTCTGCAAGAGAGAACTTTTATTTGGATTCTCCCTTTTTGCGACCACTTACAGAAGTCTCTTTGCCAAGACACAAATTTTTGATAAATATTTCCTGAGTGGAAAGGAAAAGCTAATATGAAACAATTGGCTTAACCACTTTCATTGTTTTGGAATTCCTTACAACATGGATTGTTGAGCAGGCTGTGCTTTCATATTCATTTTGTTTATGGAGGGGGTGCTCTTGGATAGTTTCTTCTTGACTGGGAAGATAGATGATTCTGGACTTCTCACGCATGTAACCTCTGTGTTAATAGGTAACATGACACAGTGAAGAAGAAAGCATTAACTAGATTTTTAGTGTAGAACATAAACGTATCTTTTGATACTTCTGTGCTCTGCTGGACAAGTCTTGGGCGTGCAGTAGTAGTACTAGCCATCTGGCAGGGCTGGGAGCACTGAACAGCACAGCATCAGTCAGATGAAAACACTGAGGTCAAGCCGGTGATCTCAGTGTGTGTTCCAGGAGCCACAGGCAGGACCTAGCACGGTGGGCTTTTCAGGTAAGGCAGGAACAGAGAGGCCCTGCTATTCCACTCTTAGTGCCAGCTCTGCTGTCACACAAAAGCATCATATTCCTAGCCTGTGAGCCAGCCAAGTACTTTCTTCCTGCTCTTGGTCAGACTCATCTCCATCCTGTACAGGGTCCAGCTCAGCCTGCAGAGCAGAAGAGAAGAGATCTGGTTATTGAAGTCAGAATATTGCATTTAATTAGCCCTTTGTGAGTAGCTTGCCATGCAACTGGGGTACAGCTGGCAGCTGACTGCAGGCGGTCTGGAGCAAGTAGGAATGCAATAAATGGAAATGAAAAGCATTTATTTGAGTTACTGCAGATGCGGGAGTGATCTCATATCTGCTTTTTATGTGCTCAATGCAATCACAAGTAGTTGCCCTTTTGCCAGCTATCTCAGCCAGTTGTCGCTGCACATGCTGCAGACTGACCTAGTCAATACCACCCCATTCTTCAGAGGTGCCTAAAGTTACTTCAAAAAGGAAAAAACTCCTTTATTTTTGCAAAACCAGGGCCTAGGCCTACACCCTTTGAAGCAGCTGGTGGCCTGGGGATCTGAAGAGTGACGGGCTGGCTGGGGCCCTATTCTGGCCACAGATTAAAGTGTCCCACCACCCAAGGGAGGGTGGCTATATGCCCATGGGGAATGGCCCTGGGCTGGGCACCAGGCTAGTTCGCAAAGGCGTGAACCAGTGGGTTGAAGTGTTCTTAGGCTGTGGCAGCCCTGCACCCGTAGCTTGGATCTGTGTCCCCAAGATCTGTTTTTGCTCAGCTGCTTTGGTTGTAAATTAGAAATGCTTTGCCTAAAGGAGGCTCTGTTTCTTGGGAATTGCTGTCATTTCTTCTGGGAGCAAGAAATGGCAAGTGCTCAATAGAAATTCATATTCATCTATTTTTTTTCCTATAGTAGCAGTTTCCAAGGTTTTTGGGCTATGGATCACCATGAAACAGGTACATTTTTAGTACCTAAAATTAAGCATTTGTAACAATTTCTAGGGCTTATGAATTACTTGATTAATTAGAAGTTACTTCATGTTGTTGATGTTGCAAATGCAGCTACGCAGTTCTTCAGCTTAGTATCAGTGACTTTACCTGGAACTGTAGTTTGGCAAATTTTGCACAAAAATCAGTTCTATCATCCAAATCTGGAGGGTATGGCCTTTACACTGACAGGGATAGGAGAAAAGGCAGTTCAATGATTGCAGTGATGCATTAGAAAGATCCCAGCGTGAGACTAAATCTCTCTGGATACTCTAAGGTGTCTTTCTCATCTGGGATTGGGATACTTGCTTCTAAGCTCCTCTTCCAAACAGGCACAACAGGAATTTTTCAGTTGCTATGTAAAGGAGGTCTGCTTTACTGAAAAAAAGTGATAATGCTTGTACATTCATTCCTTGTAAAATAAGTGGTTTAGCATAATGATATGGTGCATGTTTTGCATTGGGGAAGCAGCAATTGCGTAATTTATGCTGCATACTTGAGTAGCACACAATCGTATAATATGTACAACACCAAAATAGAAAACCACAGTGCTAAAAAGTTACAATTTCTGTTTATATTAAACTGGTAAGGTCCCTTAAAATAAAGAGTAAGCAGTAGAGGTGTCTTTACATTTCTCAGCTGCCCGTATTAAGTGAGCAGTGCAGCAAACCTGTTGCTGGTGGGAGCAGACTCGGTGTGCTAACATAAGCTTGGCCAGTAATCTCTGTGCTGATGCTTCCTCCCACATTGATAATAAATGCTGATAACACCAGTCCTTGCCTGGTTCAGAAGGGTCGTCCCAGCTGCACAGAAAGAAAGAAAAAATGCTTGGAAGCAGTTTAACTGAGCTGCCACTGTGTTAACTCTCCTTGCCTTGGCCAACCATGGTTATTTTGGAGGAACCCACCACTAGACCTCCCAAGGACAAGCTGGTCAGTCCCCTGCAGTCCCCTGTGCCCTCTGCCACTGCCCTCAGCCCTCTGCCACTGAGTGGCCGCTCTAGGCAACCTAGTGAGCCCAGCGTGGTAGCATCTCGACTTGTCAAGACAAACATTCATTGAAAAAAAGCTTTTATATATCCATTAAAACGTCTTTAATGTTGGTCAAACAGAAACCTGAAATAAGAGCAGGTATTTTTGCCTGGGAGTTTTATGATGACATCTTTTTGTACTAATGTTAATTTTCAAAAAACTCCCGTGTCTAATATTGAAAGACAGCCTACGGCGTGCTATCCAGACTACCCCCTCCTCCAGCCTCACTAAACTGCATACTATGAACGTAATCTCTCCCCCTCCCACCACCGCTGTTTTCTGACAGCAAATTCTTTTTGTTATTGATTCATGTTTTTTTCTCCTCCCCCCTCCCTTTTTTTGGTTAAGCCCTGGTACAAATACTTGATGTTGGGCAGGAAGTAAGATTTCCCCTGGTGAATTACCACGGCGGGAAACTTAGGTTTTATTCTTTTCTTATGGCATCATTTCAAGCGATTCATATGATCTAATATGACTGCAAATTGTAAGTTAGTCCAATTCCCACCCCATTTTTTTTTTCAAAGCCACCATTCAGTGGCGTGTCACAAGAAGGGGTCAAAATTCCCTTCTCATTTACAGTGTAAAGCAAAGCTGGTGAGCTGGAGATCGGCTCCAAGCAGCAGCGTTCTGCTCTTTGAAACAAATGCCTCTCTCACCGTCTGCTCGGAGGTACCGTGGGACAGGGTCTGACCATGGCATTAAGCGCTGGGTAGCCTGAGACCACGCGGTCAGAATTCCCACTTACTAAAATTAATGACTGCAGGAGTAATTTCATTTCCTCTTGTCGGACGCTCATGACAGAGAAGTGTGTGCTGAAGTGATGCCTGGTAAGCAGTTACTGCAAGATCTGATAACATTTCTACTGGTGTCAAGCTTTAATAATTTGGTCAACTTCAGCAACTTTATTCCAGATTTTCTGCAGGATAATTAGCATGGGAATTTGGCCATCTATCTTATAAAAAGAATTTTGAAGTGAAAAAAGACGCATTCAATTGCTGCTGTTGCAATCCACGTACCACAAAGACATGCCTAACGGAGCAGATCTCATAGTTAAGTCCTCTTTTAAATAATGGCACGCCTTGCACTGGCTGCTGGTTACAATTTAAAGGTAATTCGGTATCTCCGCCTTTTCTGTGGTCCTTCGTGCACCATCACTTAAAAAGCAAGAAAACAGCCAGACCGATATTTCAGCATGATAGGTTATAGCTTATTTAGCCTGTAACTTATTGCCTGCAATGATGATAAAACTTACTTCTACTTGAGGGAAGAGATCACATTATTTTTCCTTTACATATTATTAATGCACAGCCTCACAGAAACAGATGATATTGCATGGATTTTCACAGTCGTGTGCATGCCTCGACCAGCCTATTATATCTGCCTAAAAGAAAAAAAGTCATCGTTTCCAGAGACTTTTTTTTTAAAAAAGGGAAGTTTGAGTGGTGGCAATAGAGCAATGAATGCCAACCTCTGGCAGAGCTGATCTCTGGGAAGGCTGATGCCAGGTCAGGTGCTTGGAGCCTCTGGTGCTTGCCAGCGCTCCTGTGCATGAGTCATATCAGGAGTGCGCACCATGAAAGTTCACAATGCATTACTCAGACCCTGCGTGTAGCTTGGCCGCAGCCAAACCCGAGTCTATATGAATGTCGAATTTAACATATTCATCATCAGAATTTTCCTCCTCTTGCTCTTGCTTCTAGGCACTCAGCAGGGAAGACCTATTAAGGCAGAATTTCATGTTGTTGGGGTTTCATGATATAATTCACCGACTTTCAGTTTGGTTTGCCATACTTCAGAGCTTTGTTCCTCTCCCCTGCGCTGGGGCTAAGTCAGATGTCCACTCTGGGCTGCACCATGCACTCAGTCCTCCTCAGGGCTTTGGTTTTCAATGTGTCCTCACATTACACATTGACTACAACAGTGACATCACCCACAACATTAAGTCACCTCATCATCACACATTCTTTAATCCAGGCTGGCTTTCCCCTCCCGGAATTGCAACCCACCAGCAACTGTGACCAAGGACAAGCTGATCTGTGTTGTGCAGATCTTCACGATACTTTCCACTCTGAGGCTACAAGTGCATTTATACAAGTGTCTACACATGGTGCAGATGGCACAGCGTTTCCAGCTTCGTCTCCCCAAGATGCCTGTGGTTTTCCTTTGTCCTCTGGTGGCCTTTGTCTTGCTGACCCCACCGTCACACTGGTCATGGTGCTCCTGGGTAAGTCCCTGGGGAGGACACGTTCCTCTACCCTGTGCCTTTGGAGAAGGAGAGGTCACAAACACAACTCGCTGGAAATGTCCAGCCCCTAAAACTCCTCCTTGGGCTTGCCTTCTTCATCTTGCAGATGGCTTCTTCTGTAGAAATGCAGAAGTCTGGCCGAGCTCTGCAAAGAGTTGACCTTCCATATTTCAGTTTTTATATCTTCTTTGAGTAAACAATTCTTCCTGTTTGAAAATAACTTTGAATTAAGCTCTCATCAAACTCAGTTGCAAATATAGGTAGGTTTTATCTCTTTTTTTTCTTCTCCACAATGAAGTTTCATCTTGCATTAATAACATCTATAGTATAGCTGCTAGAACAGTGATTGTTCCTCACCTCTTCTTATTAGCGTGCTCTTTCTGTTATGATTCAGGGTGTACCTAAATATTTTCAGTGCTAGGGAAGATGTAGCTAGACCATATTGATCATGACTTATTTTGCACAATTAAAAAGTAACAAGCTACTTGAAAATACATGCTAATTTATAAAAGATTGAATAAATCTGTTTTAATACTGCAAGGAGGAAAATATCTGTATATAAAATTAATCCAGCAAAGCCTGTAATAAATGGAAAATAATTGCAGGACATCAGAAAGGACAGCAAAAACAGGAGATGATAACTTTATAGGCATGTGGAACCAGTACGTGTTTAATCTATGAACTCTCTTGTTTTCAGCTGGGTGAAGCAGAGACAAGTAGACACAAGAAAAAGTACAAACAAGTTCTTTATTCTGAAACTGTATTAGAGCACTCTAAAGATAGCATCAAGGACTGTGTGGAAATCCCCTGGATACACTTTGTAATTTTTTCCGGTGAATCTTAGGATAGCGAATATGAAAGGCAAGGGTAAGTGGATGACCACAGCTGGTGTAGGCTGCACTTTGGTATTCCGCTTTTGCGGTGCAGACAGCCAGGGTGGAATTCATCTCAGCTGTCTTTCCCTGCCTTGACTACAAGGGGCACCCAGATGACTAGCTCAGATGTAGATGTTTACGCTGCAAAGGTGACACACTGGATTAGTTGCATCCCACACACCATTTCTAAGGTGATGTCTCCTCTTGAAGAAAGTTAGAATGTCAGGGCAACATGCTGATTGTCTTATACTTTGTTGCTTACTAACTAATCTGATTTTGATGTTGGCAAACCATGAAAATACTTAAAACTCATGGCAACTAGTGCCTCCTGAAATCAATGGATGTCAGGCATTTAAATGCCTTGCACAGTTGGGGGAATTAATTTCTCACTTCTTCCATGTATATATTTGTTCTGCAAGAAATTAAAGGAAGAAATGACACTCACCTAACTCACCTCAATGGTTATGAGATTAAATTGATTAATGATTATAATATGCACCGACATCCTGGGGTGAAAGGGCCAATACTTAAATAATTATACTTAATATTTCTATCTGTTTTGATGATATACTTACTCCCCACCAACAATGTAATTTTGGGATCAACTGAGTCTCAACTTTAGAGGATCTTTCATTTTTCTGAAGTGAGGTTGTTGAGTTTTCTTTCAGGTGCTCCTTGGGATATAGAAGAACCAAGATGAAACTTGCCCAGAGCGAGCATGTGGAACAAGATGCATGTCTCTGCACTGAACAGTCATCTAAATAATAAGCCCACACTTTTACCAATTCCACAGTTACTTTAACAGTGTTACAGAAATGCATTTGAATTCCCAAATAATTCCCAGCTCAGGCCCTGTATGTTTCCAGTGTAACAGCAGGGCTGTTCAGACTGAGTGTCAACTGCAAGATACTTGGCACTGCTGGACAATGTATGTTCCGCTGGCATTAATAATGCATGCAACAAAACAGGCTTTTCCTTTGCAGTAGATGAAAATGCGTCAAAGAACAACCTGGCTCCATCATCAATTTCTCTTTCTGACAGAGCAAAAGATCTGAAATGTCAAACTGCAAGGAAGAGTACTGGGCTGCAGTTCTCTGCACACCACTTTAGTTGGCTGCAAGTCATTATGTTTGTCTTCTGCGAATCATAAAGATAGAGATGTACGAAGGGATTCGTAACCGGCTTACGCAGTGATTAACGTTATGAACTAGAGGGAAATAGTTGACCATTTGTTTACTCTGAGGTTTTCAAAGTTTTCAGGGGAGGTGAAAATAAACCCTTGTGGCATGAACAAGGAAGCTAAGTGAGAAGTTCATCATCTCTTCTCTGTTATCTATTTCCATGGCTGTTATCTATTTCTGCAGTGATTTGTTGCCATAATCAAGGAATAAACATCCTCCTTGCAGTGGAAAAATGTTCCCAATAAAGATAAAATTGTGATCTCCGGGAGAATTGGGAAGTACCAGTAAAAATTGCTGGTTGTTACTGTGGAAAAAGAGTCTCAGCAATGAGAAATACTGAGGAAAAACCGCCTCTTCTCCTGGCTTACGTCTACATCCATGATCTGCATAATTCTTTTTCCCTCTGCAAGAAACAATGAACTTGGGTTAAGATATTTTCCCATTCTGCACCCCTACCATCTTTGTTGTTTTCAGGTTATAATACCCCTTTTATATTTTCCAGTATTAAAATCCATTTGTTTCAGTGGATTTAGATTGCTAAACCACCTATTTCACACTGTCTGTTTTGCAGACTCTTCTGTCTCCCTCATTTTTACTGTTTTACTATTCTTTCTGTCATCTTGGCTTCTGTCAGTAATGTCGTAATGTTTTTTCGTGGTCACAGACAAAAAGGTTGAATTATATCAAATCTGGCACTGATCTGTGCAGAAAATAACCAGAGAAGCTATGTGCTGAAGATTTCTTATTGTCGACCTATTAGTAATTTTGCCAGGTTCTTAGTTCAATGTGCATGCTGTTTGTCACAGTGAGAGTTGCTGTATTTTTCTAACAGATCATTGTATAATATCGAATCAAGCACCTCACAGAAGTCTATGTAATTTCTTTTATAAGCCACACTAGAAATTGATGTCAGCAAGCATGATATCTTTTTTAAAAAATAAAAATAAAAAAGCTTTGTTTATTATTAATTAACATGGAATGACATGAACAATTTTTCTTCTTCTTTAAGGAACTGTTGTAGGATTTGTGGGTTTAAGCTGCATTCAGGAAGAAGTGATGTTATTTACTTCTCTCACATAAGAACAGTACTTTCCGTTACATTAGTATTTAAGGCAAATGTTAAATACAGAACCATGATGTTTACTGAACGCTTTCTCCCTCTATATTTAGAAATGTTTATCTCCAGAGGAGATATTTGCTAGTTCTGAGATGAATTTGATGATAAAAAAAAAAAAAAATCTTTATTGCCTTTAGTTTTGCTAACCTTTGATTTCCCCTTGATGTGTGTGCAACTTGGACTAGGGAAGATGTCTAAAATGTTCCTAAGTTCACCCTACTACAAATGTTTGTGTGCTATTTTTATGAAGTGGAATGTTACTGAAAAGGTCTAATAGTTTTACAAAGGTCAAAATTGTCCTGGAGTGGTAACCCACAGCATAAAAGTTCTTCGGTGTCATTGACCTTTAGTAGTCCCTGTGTACCCGTGAAACATAAACAAAGTCCTTAGAAAAGTTTCATACCAGGCAAATTTTTTACCTATCCTCTGTCCAGAACATGTGAACTACCGTATCTTCTGCTGTCTGGTGCTAGACTTCAGGGAGTTTCAATCCCTGTATGTGGGAGAGAAGTGTTCATGCTATAAAAAAAACCTCAGATGTCAAATGAACACATGGTGTGTACTGGATTACAGTTCAACCTTCAGGTTTTGGCATCCTGTGGTAATGCAGAAAGTTCTCTCCTCCTACATGTCTGCACAATTCATCAAGCTCCACTGCCATGTTCCTGCTTCTGAGCTATTTCAGCACAGCGGAGAAGAGAATTCTTCATTCTCTCAGCCTGGAAAATGCGATGGCCTTCATTTGTATTTTCAGTCAATCATCATGCTGTACAAAGGCTAAAGAAACTGCAAACACAATTGAAAAAAAATAAATTATTCTTTTCCTGTGTTAAATAAGAGTAAACAATGTGTTATGGGTTTCCTCCATCAGATCACTGAAAACTTTCAAGAGGAGAACATTCATTTAAGAAGCAATAATTCATGTATTTGTATTGAGATTTACAGATGAGCATAAGCAAAACAGCAAGGGCTTTCTGCCTCCACTCTCACCTGGATAAAGCACAGCATAGCCCATCCCTGAAGGAGAAATGAATAACCCTATATTCACACACCCCCACTCTATTTACCTGTTGTATAGTGAGTATTTCTTTCTCCAGGGGTCCTGGTCCTGCTCAGCAGTGGGTTTGTGTCAGAGCTTTCTTTGGAGATAACCCCAGGGAAGCCTGTGAAGGCCTTTTCTCAAGAGCAATGTCCATTTATCTCTGTTTTCCCTACCCCTCTCATCTCCTATGCCTCCATGTTGCAACTCTCAGGACTGAGGACACCTCAGGACCATGCTACACCGTGAGGCCTGTGAAATCTTTACCACATTGCTGTCGTGCCCACAGAGGAGACCAGCCACAGCCCCTCCAGGGTTGAGCAGAATCTTTTTTTTTTGTTTGTTTGGGTTTCAGTTGTTTTTTGTATGTTTTATCATATTTCCTGTGAATTTTGAAAGGCAAAGTCTCAGAAAGTCCCCATACAAGGATGTTTCCAGCATAGGACGAAGAAGCTCAGCAGTGCCTCTCCTGCCCAGCCAGGCTTCTCACCTGTGCCCAAGCTGTGCGGTGAAGCATGAGCTAGGTGCAAGTTTCTAGCCACTAACAGCACCCTACTCACCCACGTGGACACAACTTTTTGCCGTTAAACTCTGGCTTATCCATTTCAGCCACTCTCAGAATGATTCTACAGAGAGCTGAGGGTGCAAGCCCAGATAAACATATTTATACCACAGCTGTTGCGTGGGACAGACCGATGTGCAGGACTGTGCTCACAGCAGTGAACCAGAGCATCTGTGCACTAAATATTTTCAGACTTTGAAATTTCAAGGGAGCTGCAATGAAAGAAAAAAAGAATCTGTAAGTGTTTTTTCCTCAAAAATAGTGATCAGGGTAAAGAGAGAAAGCAGAGTGTTTTGCTGATTTTTTTTTATTTTTTTTTAACTGACTCTGCAGCTCACCACTGTAAAGTTATCTTGGTCAAAACAACACCTGGCTTTTGCAATATCATTGTACATAATGTCAAAACCTTAACATACGGTTGTTGTCTAGCACAATGCAGTATTACTGAAAGGCTGGATAAAAAAAGGACAGGATATATTTATATTGTGCCTTGCTTTCCTCTACAAATAACTTGTTACTTAACCAAAGCCAATAGTAAGAGGAAAATGAGGTCTTGCTTACAGCATTACTTATTTTGTCACTAGAATTAAGTTTATCAAGTTGATAACTGCAATTAAAAGGCATAATCTCACTGAAAAACGGTGAGAAACAGGAAAAGTCACACCACACCCAGAAACCATGCTTGCATAGTCACAGATAACCTGACTTTCCTGAACAAGTGACAGGTGATTTTTTCCAACCTTCAGATAGTCATTTTTGTCCTCCTACTTCTGGCTTAATCAAAAACCACACATGAAGATCTGAATAAAAAAATCCACATTTAAATACTCACCCAGGCTGGACGAGTCTGGCCTCTGTGCCCACCAGCAGTACAGGGGCTCATCTCGGCAGAAGGTCTCCCTATGTCTCGCCTCCTTCTCTCCCTCAGGGATGCTGTGGTGGGTGGGATGCTGTTCCACTGGGCAACCTAGCAGCTCCTCTACTTCTGCTTGGACCATGTCCATATTCTGCTATCTAGAGGAGCATGACAACAAAAGCATATCTGATTTCATTCAACCAATACCCACTTGAAAGTAATCAGGGATGTCTTTAACAAATGTCCCCTGCTTGTCCTCTGCCTAATAATTACACAAACACCTCCTCCCCACCCCTTGTCAGTGAGACACAGAGGAAACAAACTAGCCACTGGCAATGACTTATCTGCACAGATTTCATGTGGCTTATCATCACAAGACTGAGTTTGACAGATCATGCAACTATTTTGCTAAACAAAGTGATATATTCAGACTTAGGTCACTTATTTTTTCTTTTATTTTGATTTTTTATTATTTTTTATTTTTTTACTTTTTTTCTTTGGGTCCAAAGTTCAGTATTTCCACAGATATGAACAAAATCTACCAATTTCTAGATGGTATCTCCCCTCTCTAAACCATCACTACTGCAAAATATAAGTAGGAAGTATACTGTGGTTCATGCAACCTCTTCCTTTCCCATATGAAAATAGTTCTTGCTCCTTGGACACTTTACCTGGGAGTCTCTCATACATATCTATATACTGAGGTTCAAATGCTTGCACATAAATCTCAATTGTTCTCTATTTCAGTTCTGCGTGAGTTGACTCAGACGTAGCTCATGTTTCCAGCCACATCTCTCCAAGCAATGTGAAAATGTTGTCATGTTTTTCCAAAGAGTCACAGGGTACTTCCATCCATTTCAAAAGAAAAGAAAACTTCAGATGGAGCCAGCACATCCCGCACACCCATCTGATATTCCCAAAGGACGCCTTCAGTTCCCACCACTACACCATCTTCCAGGGGCTGGCAGATCTCCATAGCTTTGCTCTGAGCATGCTTTATCATCTATTTTGGAGTCCTGATATCTGCAGATCTGTGCTTTCCACAGGCAGAGGCTCATTGCTGCCTGCCCACACTGGGAAGCTGCTGTGGGTGCTGAGGACCCTGAGCCATCAGCCTGTGGTTGCACTGCCACCATTGTGCAGTGAGAGTGCTGTGACTCTGCCAGCTGAGAAAAGATTCCCTGTGGGCAGAGTCCCCTTCCCAGTTCCTATTTTAGCCATTTTTTGTCTCCTTGTTGCTCATCACTGCCTCCTGTCTGCCTGGTCAGCAGCCTGCCCACCTGCTGTCATCCCTGGTGCATGCAATCAAGCGCCACAATTGGTTTGTGAAGCCTGTGGGACTTCACAGCATCCAAGCTGAAATTTTTGAAAATAGCAGAGACTTTTTTTTTTTTTTAAAGTTATTAAGTAATTTTCTATGGTGCTTGGTGGAAGTATCTGTAAACATGGTTGTAGAGCAATCACAGCATTTTGTCTCCAGTTGACCACTATTCAGTACCAAGTGAAAGACCAAGGATGAAATGTTGCAGAAGTCCACATTTCTGTTAATGTGCTGATGGGGACAAGCCACTATCAGTTCGAAAAATAATGGCATGGATGTGGCTGCCTGCCTGTGCTGTCTTGTGTTGCGTCTCTGCTTCTTTAAGAAAGTATCGCATCAAGAGGGAAGAAGTGCTTGATTTTTTCTAGGAGGTTATTTAGGGCCACCTGTTGCAGAATTAAGAAATGTTTCCACCAAGTGATTAGCAGTCTACACAGCTGTGAGTATCTTTAATTCACTTTGCACTTGGGAGCACACCCAGGAACTGGGCTTTATGCTAAGCTGTTTTCACTTTTTTTGCTGCATCTAATTTCAGTGGAAAGCGCTGAAGACATGCTTGCCCTCTGGGAGAAGCCATGGGAGGTCCCAGGAACAGCTGACCTGGTGAGCTGGGGCCCATTCCCTGCCCCACACAGGCTGGGTAAGGCAGGGCTGGCTTATGAGCTGTTTGCATTTCGGAGAATGCAATGTGGGTGTGCAGCCTTATCTTATCTCCTGCCAGCCAGAACAACCAGCCCTGCAGCCACCCTCGTGCTAGGCTGCTCCATTTAAAAGTGTTGCTAAAGAACACTATCAAATAGCCTGTGAAAGAAAAAGTACTCTTTAGGCTTTCCAGAGAAACCATCCAGTCACCTGTAGACCTCTACAGGCTTCTTCCATGCCTGCCTTTGCTGAGGAGGCACCTCCACAGAGGTGTGCCTGTGCCCTTTCTCCCTCCCCACCTTGGACAGATTGGCAGCATGCCCCTGTGCTGTCCCATAGAGCCAGCAGCCCATGAGGGTTCTTTAGAACTGCTTATGTTCTGCTTAGGTGAGCAAGGCTAAAAATGTCACAAAGCCTGGGAGAATTGCTCCCTCAAGAACCACTTCCTGCCATTACGCTATGCTGTTTTTATTTATGTCTTGAGATGTCACATAGGTACTATGTGTGAATGTTGCTTCCCTCTTCAGTAATTTTCTCCATGCCCTCCCCATTTTATAAAATGAAGTCCAGGCGTGCCTGGCCTTTGCAGTGTCTGTTGAAGGTGGAGAAAAGGCACAAGCTTCAGTAGCTGACTCTGCATTATACAAATACCCCAGCAAGGACCCAAGCATAGTGCACTCCTCAGAGCTTCATGAAAGATTTGACCTATGTTTCTTTCTACAAGCAAAAAAGAGAGACAACGCACTTTAAATGAACCAGGTGAGAGATGATGCACTTTAGATGAATCAGGTGAACAATCCGTACTTGCCTGAGCACTGGAGGAAGTCAGTGACAGTTTTTTCAGTGATCAGTGTCCCTGGGAGGTTCTCAGGTTGAAACTCACTGCTGTGAAAGCTGGGTTACTAGTACAGCAGAAGAGGATCTGCCTGCTTAAACATACTCGTTAATTGATTAAAACTGCAAAAAGAAGAAGGTCAGAGAAGAATCCCTAATCAAACTTCATAGAAATTTCACTGTTATTACTGAAACTGGCCTGAGCAAATACTAAAATTTTTGTCATCCTCAGGGACACCACGTGCCAGGCAGGATGCTACTCACCTATATCGTGCAGTTCTTCCATAAAGGAAGGCCCCAGAAAATTCCACTGCTATCTGCTGCATTTCTGCTGCTTTCCCGAGGGAAGCGTCAGCTCCACCTGCTTGTAGAACACCATATAGATTTACGTGGCTTTGCCTGTCTGCCAGAAGAGCACAGGGGTGCCCTGTACCAGCAGCTTGAAATCTCTCGTTGCCACCCCTGCAAATCTGAGTGTGGGAGGCACATCAGCATCTGGGTTAACACCACAAGCCTTCCAACAGAGCTTCCTGGCAGCTCTTCACTTCAGAACTTGTACTGGGATTGCTGGTGGAAGGAAAAAAAAAAAAAAAACACCAAACCAATACCAAAGATAGAAATCACTCGAAGCTAAAAATACAGAGTAACCAGGGGTATTGTGTGCGGTTGAATAAGGGGAAGTACTTGACCTCATGATGCCCCGGGTTCCAGATGAGCAGTCCTGAGCCTGTTGAATCAGTGTCTGACAGCTTGCCTTTTCTTCTGTGTTAATCTTCGAAGTTATGTGCCACATCTTTAAAAAATACATACATAACATCATATGAGCTTTTGCCTATGGGAATTTGTGGCGATTGCTAAATGTACGCACAACAGTCTGTATCCATGAGCAGTAAGGAATGTTTGGTGTAGAACATTGAATATTTACTCCTTACAGCCACACAGACAAAGAAGGAGAAAGTGAACAAAGTATTCATTACATGGAGAAAGGAATCGAGAACATTGGAGTTCACTTTCCACCACCTATTATCCAGATAGTCTATGAATCTTTTCCAGAGGCTCATCTCTGAAAAATAATTTTGTGGGTTATTTGGGGATTCCAGACATACGAATTCAATTCTTGAGTCTCCCACAAATTTTCCATATAACTTACACAAAGCATTTAACCTTTCAATGCCTCCATTTGTTGTTGTTGCTCTTTTGTTTTGTTTTTAAATAGCATTCCTAGTGACACTGCTCTGTATAAAACTTTCATACGCTAGACCGGGTGTCTGAGATGTCGTATAGAAGCACGTATACGTAATCATGCCTCCTAGTGCTGGTGCAGGGAACAAAAGACACCCTGAGCTCTTGAAGGTACGACATTTCTGTAAGAGAAGATGATGGTCAGAGATAGGCTTATGGTCAGGAAGCTCTAAAAAGAGGTTCATAATCACAACTCACTTTCTATTTGGCATCACAAGAGACAGTTTCATCAAGTACTGACTAAACAGGGGTGCAAGATTACCGTGATAGGCTCTTAAGAAATCCCTCGTTTCCCAATTTGAGAAAGCTGCAATCATGTATTTTCTGTGAATTTGCATGAGTCCTGGTCAAGTTATTAGAAACAACAGGCAGAACTGACACTTACTGGCAACTGATAGAAGTGGACAAAAAGTTAATAAATAAATCACTGTTCAGCTGTTCAGCATAAGAAAAGTCTCTAGAGTATGCTTGCGTAACTCTTCATTTATATTATATGAAATTCATACTGATTTCTATCGCCATGACATTAAGCCAAAAAAAAAAAAAAAAAGGAAGAAGAAAAGTTCTGCAGAATTTTTATGAAGTCTTATAAATAAATGTGCAATCACAAGTTTCACGTGATATACTCTCGAAGAACAGCCTTGCATTTACCGAAAGACCAAGATGAGGGGAAAGATTTGATTAAGCTGCTTCAGCCTCAGCTAAATCTCATCTCAGGTCCTCTCAGCTGACTCCAGTAGTTTTGTTTTGAATGTATTGTCCAATAATCTAAACTAAATTCTCACTGCTGGAGTAGTGAAAAGGTGTAGAAAAACACCTAGATGCAATGTGGGAATTTGCCACAAGATTTTGAAGACAGCTGTCACAGTCAACAAGGTGCACCTATTCTCCCGCTGTGGGCCAGTTATTTTGGTAGCTAGTGCGTAACTTGACTGCCTCTCTTCATCACTGTTTTTTCTTAATCCCTGGCAGCATGTAACATACTTCCCACAAGTGCCAGTAATCAGAAACACAGGCTAATTGGGCAGGGAGGTTTCTTGGTGCCACAGTACTGTTCCAGAATACACCGGTGGTTACACTGGTGCTCTACTGAGTGTTTACATTTTATTGCTTTATGTAAAGAAATACGAATCTGCTTAAAAGATTTTATCAGGTATGGATACAGAAGCCAGAATTTCCTATTGTTGGGTTCTGATAATAAGGCTTGGTAACTGGAATGCAGTAATGCTTCAGGTCAAGGCTGCACAGCTTTGGGCTTCTGCTCCTCTTTACAGATGTATCCACAATTTTCACGTTCTAAGTGCACAAGAGGCTGTTAAATGCTTTCTATTTACAAAACCAAACCTAACCAGAGTACTCTATCTAGTCTACGTAGAAACAAGTAAGCTGCTCTACAGGTAAAAATAAATGAATAAATCCCTAAAACAAGCAATTCAATTGCCTAGCCAAAAATGAGATACCTCCAGGAACTGTAGGTGGAAAAAACTTGCCACACGCAATGACAATGACAGATTTTCCTTTGTCAGTAGAGCCAAGTTTCCAATTCCTGCCTGTAAAATCAGCCTGGATATTATACTGTTTAGAAAAACTATGTAGTCATGATGAAAATGCATTATATAAAAGTTAGTCACATCCAGAGTGGTTGAAGGAAAAAATATATATATATCAGAATTGTAGGTCGCTCCGAAAGTAATGCCTCCTGTTTACTTCCATGGAAACTACAAGAGACACAAAGAGCACAATAACAATATTTGATAGAGCAAATTCTCAGCTACAAAACACCATTTTTCAATGCAGCCACCACAATTACCTATCTATTTTCAGATGAACAAGAGTCTGCATGCTGCACCCATAAAAATCTGCACCAGTGGAGGTGCCCCACTGTCACTGTCGCCACTGCTGAAACGCACCACCACCCCTCACTGTGCTCACAGCCACTGTTTGGTTTCCACAAAAATTCAGCAAGTGTCCATGAATGTCAGTGGGTGCCTTTTTTTCTGCATGGAGAAATTCAGTTCCACACCTCTGCTACATATGTGCTTCCATGTCAGATGCCATTGTGTCAGAGTACCCCTCTGCTACCATCTGTCACACGGCAACAACATGGAACGGGATAGTGGTGGGAAGGTTTGGTCTTTACTGCCATACCACCAACATCTGCCTCTGATGGGGGCTGACATGATAAAATAGGAGGCATTACTTTCAGAGCAGCCCTCATATTTCCTCTGCAGAGTGAGTCAACATTTTCAGCTGTGGGAAACTAATGCTAAGGACCTATATCTATGCATAGGCATCTAATCAACTCTGAAAATGCAAAATGGGCATTTATATCCCTTAAGGAAGATGAGTGCATTTATGTAAATGGACAAACATGGCTGTTAAAGGCATGGAAATTCACATTGGCTAAGACATGGGCACCTGTACTTTACACATCTGCAGAAGGTATTGGGACCCAGAAAATCACTTAAAAGAAAGGGATGCATTTTCTGTTAATTCCTTAGTAAAGAAATGGCAGAGGAAAACACTTTCAGATAATGCTAGATGGCAACACCTTGCACAGTCAAGTTGCATGTGGAGGGTTTTGTCTTCATCATGTTGTCCAGGGCCCTGGTATTACTATTCTGCTTAGATTGTGTTACAGATAAGTGGGTCCACTGTAATTTATGACCCTGCTCTTGGTGGCATGATGCTCACCCAACAGTCACCTCCTTTGCTCTAGGGTGCTGTGCTTCGCACTGGTTGTCGTTTGCCCCAAGTGATGTGGACATGCTACAAAGTCATTGGGAACCATTGAAATAACTCACCTATATAAGTATTTGCTTATGTAGCAGGCATAGTATTTCATTTGTACTGGTCTTAACTTCTTCTTTACTTGATTCACTGAAATCACTGCATCATTTCCAGTTCCATTGCAGATATTTTAGGTTTACTAAGGTCCCAGATCAGGCAGTATGTAGAATTGAGGGCCTGGCAGGATTGTCACAGTGTAACGTTCAAAAGCATCTCAGAGGCTTGCTAAGTGCAGACAATGTAAATCAATTGAAGTTTGGTTCTCTAGGGTACGGTGACCAGAGATATCCTGTTTCTGACTTTCACTGTAGTCTCAGCTGACCACAGCAATACCTTTTCTGTTGGCAGAACCTATTTCTGCTTTTCTTTGAGAACAAAGGTTTGCTGTGATTCTCTAGGCATGAGTCACTGGATTTTCTGTGGAGAAGTGATATTACATCACTGTAATATGCAGAAGAACCGTGAAGCCGTCTTTACCTTGATTTGGCAATAATGAGACAAGGCCGCAGCCAGTCTTGGGGAAGAAGTGTTTCAAGATACAGTGGTGGTGATGTGGCTGATGAAATGTTACCACAATCCCAAATTCCCTTTTGCCACCTTTGAAAAGATCATTCTACCACACTAACCACATGTAAGGGAAACATGAAGTCACAGCCTGAATTAGTGATTGAGCACCTGGTGAAGGGCAGTGGCTGGCCTAAGGAACACCTGTGCCCCCCTCCATGTGACCAGGAGGGGTGGACCCAGGGTGGGACTACCCTGGGTTTATTTAAGAGCCAGCCACTGAGGGGAGAGGATCTCTGCTGTGTGGGACCTGACTGTTCCTCATCTTGGTGGGAGATTGTGATTGTGAGTAAGATATCTTTTGTTCACTATCATTAAACCTTTAATACTTTACCTGGGATTGCTTCTGTGGTTGCACCACACCACGTGTAGCATAACCATTAGCCACGCCACCAGTTGTACCCTGTGGCTCACAAAGCCCCCTGCTGCCTTTTCTGCTGTGGTGGTGCGAAACTGAGGAACATGGAGCAAAGAAACAGCTCAACCTATGGAGCCTGCTGGACAGACAGAGAAACCTCCTAGCATGCAGAGATGCCACCCTTCACAAGGATGGCCTGCTGTTTTGTCACCAGAGCTGTGAATCCACAGTGGAATATAGCAAGAGATCTAAGTCAGGAAAAGTGTGAGGAGGAAGGAGCAGCAGAGTACTCCCTGTACTGACCATGCTCCCCTGCACCACTTGGTGGGGGTAGAACAGCCTGGAGAGAAGGAATAAAGTTGAGCCTGGGGAAGGGGGGAGGTAAGGCGTTCTTTTAATGTTTGTCCTTTTGTTTCTCACTACTCAAATCTATTGTAACTGGCAATATATTTAACTGAATTTCCCTGAGTTGAGTCTGTTTTACCTGCAACAGTAACTGATAAATCTACCTGTCTCTGTCTCTGCCCATGAGCTTTCTCATCCTAATTTCTCCCTGTGTCCTGCTGGGGAGAGGAGAAGACAGGGAAGAGGGGGGGGAGGCTGTGAGTGAGCCTCTGAGTGGACGTTTAGCTGTTAGTCATAGTCAACTCAGCACTGTCCTCTTCTGGTTTCTATGGACTTCTCTTTTTGTGGAAGGGGTAGAGAGACGCTACTTTTATTCCCAGCCAACAGCAAGGCCAGGCACAGCCACAGGCTGACCAGTACTCCTCATCTGGGGCTCACAGCATCATCTCAAGTGAGCCAAGAACACCTCACCACAGTCCAGGCAGGGAATGTCCTCCTCAGCCTTTGTTATAATTAGGAAGGGTCTAGTACAAGAGGTCAGATAAGGACTTACTAGCTCAGGCTCAGTGCTGACCAAGCTTAACCTATCCAGGCTGGTTTTGTGAAGAGCTGCTCTGCAGGACTCTGCTCTGCACTGCACCCCACAGCCCTTGTCATCTGGGGTATCCCGAATACCAATACTCAGAATAACCAAGATTACTTACATAGCTAACAACCCTGTCAGGATAGGTTGTCCTGACTTACTGGCCTGTCCACAAGAATTTGTCCATGAAACAACTGATCAGTCATACAAAAATAGTAATGCATTGGTATGTATTATAGCAGTGTGAGAAGGCATGAATGGCCTTTTGTTACTAAACACGGCCATCTAGTGGTTGCATCTTGTTTGTTGCTTAAAATTTTCAAAAAAGAACAGGGTTGCTCTTTGCTGCTGATGGGTAAAGGAGAGAAGGAGGATGCACAAGCAACCAGTGCATAAGCATTAGTCTTATGTCTGACAAGAAGAAGCCACTTGGCTGTCTCAGCTTTTGGATTTGGGCACCTAAAGAGTGGGTATAGACACTGAACTCCCACCAATACCAGATAGGTAATTTCTGCTAGAAATGGCAACAGTTACATTGCTCCTTGTACTAATCCAGTGTTTGTGTGCTTAGGTACCTATAGAAATGTCATACCCAAACAACTTCCTGGTATACTTTTGGCCTCTTTTTCTGCAGAAATCTGTTTACATATAGGTTTATTTCCCACATAATACGTTATTGTTATTTTCTAAAAAAGTTATTTTATCATTTCCTTCTCTGGGATAGAGAAAAGTTGATTTAAGATGAAACAGAAAAGGAAGATCACACGTATGTAAAGTTTTGTTTTATTTAAATTGATTAACATATCCCTACACAGGATGTGTGAGAAAACCTACCTACTATTTAGTTAATAGCAAAATGATAAAACAATAAAAATTGTGCAAGAAACTGGAAAAATGTCTGGACATCGATCTAATTTGTATCACCAGCTGAATACTAGACAAGCTTGCTGATTGATGTAGTAGAACTGAGCAGCAGCTTCTGTTTCCTGACAAACTACAGACCCAAGGAGAGCACTGAGGGGGCCACTGCCTACACCTGTTACGCCATGGACGCAGGAGGCGGTGCTGCGCCGGGAGCACGGCACCCACCCGCCCTGCCCGTCCCTCCCTTACGAGGGGAGGCCCGGGGAGCGCCGGCCGCCGCCAGGGGGCGGGGTGGGGTGGTGGCGCCTCGTGTCCCTCACAGCCCCTAGCCTGAAGGCAGGGGCTGGAGGAGGTTCTTTCTGTGGGCTGCAGTGCCCAGAGACGAGCTCGCTGCCGCCTCAGTGTGCCTTCCAGCCTGCACAGCCGGCCTGTGAGAGGCAGTGTGGAGGGCTTCATGCTGGGAGCCCCAAGCAGCTGCTTCTCCAGTAAAAGTGATCGTCAGAACAAGGGTTGGCCGAAGCATTCTCCTAAAACAAGCAGGCTTTTGTGTGGATAAAAATAATTCAGATGGCTTTGGTGAATGACTGGTTTTATCCTACTGGGGAATGAGCTGGAGTACTATGGGTTTAACACAGACCACACAGTGTAAGCCCTGAGGATCTCTGTCATGTTTCTTAAGGCAAATGAACTAATCTAGATTTTTTTGACAAATTCCAGTTTGGGTGTATAATCCAGTCTGGTAGAAGTTACCCCACAGGCTCGGGTTGCTCTAACACAACGTACTTCCCAAGCAGTCGTGCACTGCTTTCTGTGCTGGAAACCAGGGAGCAGAGAGAGGTGAAATTACTGTACAAAGTGGTGATATTGGATTCTTTTGGAAGAAAGCTGTTACAGGGGCACATTCTGTAAGCCCCTTTCCAAGAGATGTGCCGGTACCAAGTAACCACCCCTGTGCCCAGTGCAGGCCATCCCCTTTCTTTCCCTCACCCAGTGCAGCTCCAGAGTCACCACGCTGGAGCGTGACAACCAGAGAAGAGGAGTAATCAAACAGTGTTTCAGGGCAGAATTGCAACATTTTGTAATAATCCCTTTGATCTTGTTCTCCTTCCTCTGCGTAGGCTGAGGCCTTGTGCTGTGAATACAGCTTCAACAAAAGAAGACAGAAAGAATCTCAGATTGCTCAGCCGCTTTATCTTTCTCTCCGTGCATGAACGTACCCAACCAATTTGAGGAGACAGCAGCTTCCATCAAGCACATAATCATGGGTAATTCCCTCGGTGCAAAACAGCTTAGCAGTTGGAGAGTTTTACATGATTTATGATTTTCCGTGCATGCTGGGATGCAGGAGGGGCAGATTGGCAGGCGCTGTCTGATTGAAACCACCCCAGTTTGGGTGGAGCAGGCTTCACACAGCTCCAGCTGACAGTTTCACTCTGTCACCAGGCCAGGGGAAGCAAATTAAACTGCCTGGAGTTGCTACAATTAGACATTAATCTCTGCCTCGCTGCTGATTAACTCCTTAATGTCACCCTGCCCAGCAAACAATTTGTTACTCAGCCATAATCATGAATCTCTAGCAGCTTACTGCCCCTCCTGTGAGAGTGAAGCAGTCTCTTTTTTCCCAAATCCATGGCTTTTGTTGTGGACTTGACTGAAATGGTATCATCTCCTTAGCCCTGGGCCCTCCTGCCAGCAGGGCTAGCACAGTGCTGCTCATGGCTGGAGAAAACGCCTGCTACAGGAGGCAGGGAGCATTCACAGAAAGCGTCAGTGTGATGGGAACTCCTGTGATGGACCTTAAAGTGCTTTTTAGAAAAAAGGTACTGCCTGTCAGAGTACTGATGACAATCCATGTTTTCTTTGTGTCTTCAGCTGGCCTGAGCAACAGATAATCGAAATGCAGTTGTAATGCAGTAGCTGGACGGGAGCCAGAATGCATCTGTACAAGCTGATATTATATGGTTGTATGTGATTAATGTTGGTCTCGCATTGGTTGGCAAGGAATCACACAGGAGACTACTTTATCCCTAACTCAGAGGGCATGACCTGTTAAGTATTTTTGCCCATTATTCTATGGGCAATTTCTATATTCAATTTCTATAATGTCTCAATCTTTCAGTATATTTATGCCTGCAGTTTCCTCATAGAGTATTCGTCTCTCTGCTTCAATATTGGGCTTTAAGATAGAGATCTTGAAAAGGCACAGGTAATGAAACCATGTGCTGTCAGAATGAAGCGCACAGGTTCAGAACAAGCTCCTGCTCAGCTGCTGGCTGCTTCTGGGTGTTTCTAGACACCACAGGTGCTTTGATTTTTGGCATATACCAGAAGGCAGAGTAATCATCACAAGGCCATGGGAGCCCTGGGTTCAGCTGCATCCAATGGAAATGTGGCTGCAGCTCCTCCTGTTCCCTCAGATGGAGTCTTACAGCTTCACATCTCACTGGGCTATGAAGGTAGCGCAGCGGTGAAGATGCTATTGTGGTAGAGAAGGGAGAAGATGTGGGGAGCTGGACTGCAGCCCCCTCTGTCCATTACCATGAACGTATGTCCATAGTCACAAATATATCATGATTCTTAAATGTGTAACCTGCACTTTAGAAAGACAGAATCTTAGGTCTCACCTCAGGTGACGTGTGCTAATCTGTGAGCTGAGAGCAATGATCCCTTTGATCTCTTGCTTTGTTCTTTTTCCTTTGCAGTGTCGTACCTTGTAAGGGAGCATGAATGCCAGTGGGCAAAGGGTGCAGTGGAGGCTCCAGGGTTTGAGCTCCCCAGGCAGCAGGGCTGACTGCAGATGGCTCCCCATCTCAGGAGCCAGCAGCTCTTCTCCCTACTGAACTAATAAATGCAAGGGAGTTACCAGCTCCCTAAGTGTCAGAATGGCCACCACTGGGAAGCTCTTGGTGTCTGTGCTAATGGAGATGCTAACCTATAAGGTTCCATATGGAGAAAAATGCATTTATCAGCATTAAAGAATATCTAACGCTACATCAAAGGTAGTTTTTCAGAACTGCTTTTGCCTTCAAACACTTCATATCTTGCATCCTTAAAAGTATAGCTCTCCTTTACAGATTTACCCAAAGCAACACAGGACATGAAAGGCAGACAAAAAAATTATCTTTTCTTTTTCTTGGTCCTCTGAAGCCTAGGCTACTTGACCGACTGCATCTCTCTTCTCATAATTTTCTGAGGACAGAATAATATCGATCCCAAGACCATGTTCAGCGTGTTGCTGAGGATTTGGGCGATGCAGTGCTGCAGTCAGGATGAACCAGGCACTGAGGAGTGGGCACAGACAGCACCTCAGCTGTGCTGGGGACAGAGCTACACCAGCAGGTACTGGAAGCGATGCAACCACTCTGCAGATCTTAGTGGGCACTTCATCACCCTTCTCCTAATTTCCTTGTTAGTGTCTTTGGATTGTGCTTCCTTCTCAACTAATTCTAATTTTTTACTTCTGTTATTTCACCGTAGTGATGCTGAATGCTATCAGCCACTTTTCTTCCTTCAGCAATTAGTGCTGTTTAGTTGCTGCTATTGAGCACGACACCCTACCAGCACCTGACAGACCCTGCTCATTAGCAGCACCAATCCAGCCACGTCACTGTGTGTCTCTTCCTTTACAGATCACTCTACCCACACACTCTTGCAGCAGCTTCTGCATCAGCAGGTTTGGAAAACTGAACGTTCTCTTCTCTTGCCTGCTGAATAAAAGCAGGTTGCTGAGTGTCTCTGTAGATTTTCTCCTCAAGAGCTTAATAGCTGTAAACATGAGGCAGTGTCACTGCAATGTGACACTGAAGAGGGAAATGTTGGTGAAACCTGTTGCACACACATGCAGGTCCTGTAAGCTAAGTGGACACGCCCATCAAGTAGTGAATGATGACAGACAGGACATGGCCAGTCCATTAAATGCTTCACTGTTAATAACTTGAAACCAGAACTGAGAAATTGAGCTTTAGTTTCAATCTGAGCGGAGATGGAGCATAGAAAAATGTTGCAGAGGATAGTTGGAGGAGCAGATTTCTATATGTTTTTCTGTCCAAAAAGTCAGCTCTGTACACGTGGCCTGCTTCTGGATGAATCAGCTGAGGTTTAGCAGTGCAGAAAATATAACAGTAACTGTAAATTCTGAGCTACGTTTCATTACCAGCTTGAGGTGATTCAGAAATTAGAACAGGTGAAGGTCGTTTACTTGGATTCTTACGATTATTACTTGTTAATTATTTGAAATAGCATTAAAAAAGTTGGAAAAGTGATCTCACGCATTTGACAAACTATAGAGGCTGAATTTGGCAATATGATATTTTATTCACTCAAAAGGTCATGCATGGCTGTGTTGTGCAAGAAGCAAGATTGTGATAACAGCCTTAAAATCCGAGATTATTGAAGATACACAAGCTAACAGAAACTGGGATAGACATAAAGATAGGTTAACCTCTCTTAGACATCTATCCCAAAGTTGCTCTGCTTTTGCCATCAGAGAGGAACACACAAGGAGATGATTTTCATCTTAGACTTCTAACTATAAAAGGATCAGCTGTAAAAGGACAATACACTGCAACTGTCTAAACTTTTATTCCATAGGTCCATTTCAGAGGTCTGTTGTTAACTTTCCTTACTTTCACATTTTTCTGCATACTTATTTCACATAAATTGCACCCAACTGTCAATTGTGGTGAAAGACATTTTCCAGCAGTTACAGGATGAGAAGCAACAACTCAAGCTTCCCCTGTGCCGCCTTATTAATGTACTTCAGCTCTTGATTTAAGAACAGAGAAAGGCTAGTTCAGTTCAATCAATCCTTCTTGCTGATGCTGCCAGTTAGCTAGCTTCATTTGCTTTTTGGTACTAGTAGAAAATAGTTTTAATTTTGGCTCTCTGCTTGAAAGGTGAATTTTTCTAAAATGATAAAATCCTAAAACCAAATGCAGATCTACTGTAATCAGTGTATGACTTGGAATATTAATAAAGACAAATGATAATGGTTTTGCTTGGTTCGTTTGGGTTATTTGTTGCATGTGCAGAGAAAGTCAGATGAGCCTGAGTTCCTGTAGATACCTTACGAGCCCACTTGAAAATATGTTGAACTTGTATGTGCTGTCATATCTTTATTTTTCTCCAGAGTGCGATGGATTATTATTTTGCAGCCAGATAAAGCATTAATGGAGAATTATCTATACATTCAGGCTATATAGAAATGCTTTATATATGTTTATATAGAAGGTCTGTGGGATGTTGAAGGAAGCAGGCAGAGAACTAGGTGTGCTTTGAAAAACGAATCTCATCCAGGTACCCTTGAAGAAGGGCTTGCCAAAGGCCCTGATGAAAACATGGACCCAGCTAGAGAAGCTGTCAGAGAAGCACTTTGTATTGCAAGGATAGAGACCTCCTCTGGCTCCAGGGATAGCAGAAAAAGTGAATCCTAGCTACTTTTTCTTCCACAGCTGTTCTGACCACACTGCAATTGTAATTGCTGCGGAGGTTTGCCTTCCAAGGTAAAAGAGTCACGTGCTCCCATATCACTTAAACCTACAACAATTGTATTGCTGTTTGCATAGCCTCTGGTCAGTGAAATTGTAGATTTACACACCTCCTCACACAAAAACTGTGTTTCATGGTTTGTTTTGCTTGCTTATTTACCAGCCTTAGCATACCACGTAGTTGATACAGCATTGTCATTCATTTCCTGTTTTATTAGTAAGAAATGCAAAAATTACATAATGCTAGCTATGGGGTATAAAACTCTCATTAATCCATTCAAAGTTAAAAGCAAACTTTACTGGGCAAGTCCATTTCCTAAGTCTGCCTCTATTTCTTAATCTCAAAGCTGCTAGTTCCATCAGAAGCACTAAAATCTATTGTTGCTCCTACAGCTGCTGTCTGGATGCTGTTAGTCTCTGTGCTCACGCTCGCACAAGCATAAGGACCTTCCTTTTGTTTAGTAAAGGACATGGTAATCTTTGGGGAAAGAAAATAGAGTAAATATAATTTGTTTTCCAGTCTTGGGGCTCTCAAGATCTCTCAGCTACCTGGCACCTCTGGCACTAAGGGGAAGAATTTTTGCTCTGCACCCTTCTATCTGTTACACAGATCAGTCCCTGACCAGGACAGTGAAAACATCAATGTTTTCCTTGCTCTCTACTGGCTTTGTTAGATTCCTTTGTTGAGGGCTTTCTCCGAGCTGAGCCCTGTCGAGCCTGAACCAACACCCTCATGATTCATCACCCCCTCTGCGCAACAGTAACGTGTTGCTCAGTTACCAGAACAAACTGACTTCTGCAGTTGGAGCACCAAGGCACTGTAGCCAATCACTGCCACCCCTTAAACTGGGAGGAGAATCACAACACCAGCACTGCTAATGTAAAAAAAAGCACTGTGCTCTTGGCGCAGTGTAGTAACCCCCATAATGACAATGAATGGAGGGGAAGTGCCACCGCTACAGGTGACAGAGTGGCAGACTTTGATGTCTCTGGTGTACAAACTTGAACTTTCAACCAGGCCTGTAAAAACAGTAAGAAAAAAATAGTGATGTCGTTTTCTGCTAGGACATATACAACTCCAAAATGAGTATTTTGAATGTGCACCTACTGAAATTATGTCGTACTGTCACAACTGCTCTTTTGCTAGAGCATGTGAAAGTACATAAAGAACAGTATTGCTTCACTTCTATCACTGTGGCGTCTGACGTGAGCAAATTGGGGTTTGGGGACACTGAGGAGTACGAGGAAGGAAAACAGCTGCTTCATTTCTCTCCACATCAGGGTGGTGGTGTTGTGTTGGGTGTTGTCTTTGAGGAGTGGCTGCGCTGGCATCCTGAAGAACGACAGGCTCAGGTTATTTGCCAGTTTTAGCAATAAGTTATAGCTAAATGCAAAAACACCTGGAGACTCAATGTACCTTTCAAATATTCACCCTCTTAACAGCTCTACAAGATATTATTTTACATAGAAACAGATGCTCAGTGGAGGTGAGAGGCTCTGGAGGATTACAGTGCTGTGTTCCGGTACTACTTGGATTATTGGCCATGGCTGTAGGCAACACTGAGGTTTCCTCTCACGAAAATCACAGCTAAGCTCAACACCCTGTAGGTTTCCATTCCTCCCAATCCTTCACACACAACAAGTTACTATAAGGTGAAGACTTCCTTGAATCAAACTGTAACACTGAAGTTCAGTTTGTGCATACAGGTCACTAAATCTTGCCTTGCAGTACTCCCAAACGGATCACTCACTGCAGCAGTAACAAGATGTAACTGAAAAATGACATTGAGAGCAATCCATTGCAGTACTCGAAATACTGGCATTTCACACCAGGATTAACAGTCATTTCCAGCTATCCTCGATCTGCTTCCTTATTGTCACCTTATCCTTAACAAGTGTTCCCGGTATGGTCTCCTTCTCCTCCTCCTTACCACTCATTCCTTTTGTAGCTCACTTACTGACCTGAGCATTCACAATCACTCTGCATTTCTTGAAAAAGGTAACATAATTTCTTTTGTCTTTTGCATGTGAATTCAGCATTTTCTTTCTCTAGCATACCTAGGGAAAGCTTTCTTTGGAATATGGAATAATGAGCTATCATGAACTTCTGCTATCTACTATCTACCTGAAGAATAATCGGGCAAGAGTAGATAAAACTGTGTGTTAGTATTAACTTGCTGAAGCAGAATGCAAAACCGTGGCTTGAACATGTGTATTTGTTCTTTTCCCCTGCCTCCTCCTGATGGCTGAAAAATTTGTAGTTAGTGCAGCTGTTGGCTATTCAGTCCACTTTTTGGTTGAGGATAGCTCGGTAGCTTTAGAAGCAATAACTGTCGAAGAGTTATGAGCAAAAATCTTTGTGGCTATTATGTGAAATGTGGCTGCTTGCTTATGCTGAAATAAAAGCTCTTAATATTTCAGGTTAAATCATTTGCTAATTATATAATTACAAGCCTTCCCTTTGCTTGTAATCCATCTTGTACTACACAAGGAGCAAAGGAAATGTCATGGATGCCACCCTGGACTGAAGCAGAAGCCAATACTTTACAACATATTATTCTCAGTAATAGCAACTGCATTGGTCACAAAATGGTAAATGATCATGTTGCACCTTCTCCCATACTGAAGAAAGAGTCAGACACTCGCCTTTGTCTCCAGGTGCAGTGGAGATTCCCCTGCAGTCTTGTACCAAGACTTTTCCTCAGGTAGGCATAAGGAGGCCATAGAACCATAGAATATAGGATCATCTTGAATTGGAAGGGACCCACAGGGATCATCATGTCCAACTTCTGACTTCACACATGACCACGCAACATTCAAACCATATATCTAAGAGTGTTGTTGAAATTCTCCTTAAACTCCGGCAGCTTGGGGCCATGGCCACTGCCCTGGGGAGCTGTGCCAGTGCCCGACCACCCCCTGGTGAAGAACCTTTTCCTAACACCCACCCTGACCTTCCCCTGACACAGCTCCATGCTGTTCCCTCAGGCCCTGTTGCTGTCACCAGAGAGCAGAGCTCAGCGCTGCCCCTCCGCTCCCCTCGTGAGGAAGCTGTAGGCTGCCATGAGTCCTCCCCTCAGCCTCCTCTGCTCTGGGCTGAGCAAACCAAGGGACCTCAGCTGCTCCTCATCGTAATGCTGGACCTAATGCACCCCAGGGTACGGTTGGTTCTTTTGGCTGCCAGAGCACACTGCTGGCTCAGATTCAACTTGCTGTCGACCAGAACCCCCAGATCAGGTGAAGTCACAGGCTGATCTGCTAGGTTCCCTGTTTGAGGTGCAAAATGGAGTCAGGCCTGGCCAGCTGCAGCAAGCTCAGGGCCAGGCACCACCCATGTTCCTCTAGAGTAGGGAAGGCTGAGGAGGGGGTTTGAACGTGCCATTTGAGCAAGTCCCCTCTTGTCTTTTTGGCTAGCAGTCCATTCTGCCTGCCTCCTGGAAATGCTGAGAGAGGTTTTGAATCTACCCCCCTCCTTCTCCTTTTCAATGGAGCTCTCTCTTTCTAAACCTGGATTGGCACTGTAGATTCTCAGTGGATTGCACTGAACGTGTCCCAGTGGTCTTGAGATGTCTTACCCACCTGCTGCACAACAAGATGACTTCACAGTTTTTCTTAGGCAGTCAAGCGATTTTAATGGGCTATAAAAAAGCCATGCCTGAACATTTGGCAGATATATGCATAAAAGTTCAAGCAGCAAAGGTACATAACTCTTCATGGTGCCTCTGGACTTTACATCAAATACCAATTCTTTCCTAGGTTTTAGATCAGCTTCTGTCCTGTATTTTCAAACTTCTTATTTGTATTTCTATCGGCTTTGAATCTATGCTTCTATGCTGACAATGGGCACAGCCAGGGTATCAATTTGAGTGTGGCATCACTTCAAGGCACGTTTATTCACATATCATTTTTTTCTATGGAGAACTGGAAGTTCCTTAATGAAAAGTATCACCTGGTTAACACTTCTGTTCCCAACCATTTCTCAAAACTTTCATAAACTCCATTCACAAAAAAAAAAAAAAAAAAAAAAAAAAAAAAAAAAAAAAAAAAAAAAAAAAAAAAACAAATTTTTTTCAAAAANAAAAAGAAAGAAGAAAGAAATCAATTTTTTGTCAATAGGTATCTTCTGACTTTTTAAAAAATATTTTAATACTTCCACCTGCTGTGAGATACTTTTTTTAAAAGCTAAAGGAAAAATTATTTAAAAATGTAACTGAAGGATTTACTAAGGTCGTTCTGATGAAGTGAAAGTCTTTTTGTTCTGATAAGATTCAAAAATTCATCATTAAATACTATTTTTCTGTTTCATATGGATAAAAGTAATATCAAAATGAAGTGTCTAATTATTTTTGGTTCAAAGACTTTATGAAACTAAATTAGTTCATAAAAGCTGTTTTGATTTGTTTTTTTTCCCCCTAAATCTGATTTTTTTCCAGTGGAAAACTTTCTTTATGAGAAGTTTTCACAATTCCTATTTCAGTGGCCAACCCAGCTCTTACGAGCTGCAAAAATGAACAAGAAAACTGCGCAGTATAGAAGCAGAAACAAGAACGTAAGTGGTTTGACGTAAGCCCATAAATCTCTAATTATATAAATGATATTTGTTGCTAATAATACATTTTATGGGTAACAAATAATAGAACAAAGACTATTAAACTTAAAAGGAAACCATTACACAGATGGAGAAACATCCTTTTAACATTGTATTTGCAGGTATTCAATGACTGTTATTAAGATGGGCAATGTTGTTGCTTTAAATTAACCCCGTGAGGTTATGGTCTTTCTTTAATTTATGCTCACATGAAAAGACCAAGCCTATGCAGAGTAAGGTCTTGCTGTTGTGAAATCTTCCTTTTTCCACCAGTAAATGAGCAGGAGGGAGCATCAGAGGAGGCATCTCTTGATGGACAAGTGGTGTTTCCATCTCAGCTGCAGCAGACCGACCAAATATCAAGGAAACCCTGCCTATTCTGACGTGGTAAAAAAAGCATTTCTCGTAGTTACTCATACCTTTCTCATTAAAGTAGGTGCTGTCAGCCTCCATCACAAATCCAATGTCCTGTTTTCATCCATGCTGTTTAGAATTCAGAGCAAGTGAGCTGGTCATTTAAAGCCATAAGAAAATGTGTGTTGATAAGCTTTTGGAGATGAAAATGACCAAAAAATAAAAATCAAAACTGCACATTTTTAATTTGAATTGGTATGTAAATTATTGTACTATTAACACATGTAACTAAATATGTGCAAGTAGTTCTGAATTATTTGTGTTCCACTACCTTGCTGTTGCTGCGTTTGCTTCCCTGTTCCTTCAGTTCCCTCCACGTTACCGTTCCCCCTCTGGCCATTTTCCACTGTGGCTCTAGCCATACCGTCAGTGAGGCTACAAGACGCAATGAATTAAGGCAAGCAGTTGAGAAACTGTGACTGGTGGTGACATAAAGTCATTTTTCCAGATTGCAGCCTGCTACTGACCTATGCAGTATGGTCCTTCCTGGCTTCCTTACCCTGTTTGCAGGATGTTTGCAATCGCCATTCGGAAGGGCACAACTGTTAATTGGAAATTAGGGCAGGAGGGCGGAGGCTCCTAAAACATAATTACAAAGCACCATGTTATGTCCTACCCCTGCCATGGGAAAGCAGCTTGTAACTTTAATTTCAGTGCTGTGATGGCTCCTCTGCCAGCTGTCTCACTGCCCTCGAGCAATCGTGAAGGAGCGGCTCCCAGTATAGGTGGAAGATGACTGCACTGCCTGTGCCTCATGCAGCCTCACCAAGGAGGCTTGGAGTGGCCCAGCCCTAGCCTGAGGTGCATTTTCTGCCCAAGAACTGATACTGGATGTCTCATCACCAGAGTCTCAGCCCAACGTTTTCTGCTGATTCAGCTTTACAGGACTGTGCAGTGTATTTCTTAATCTGTTGTGACAGGAAACATAAACTGGCTGCACCAAAACTGAAACAGAGGCTTTCTTTTGTTGTCTGGATTAATTGTTTCATGCTGAGTTTAATGTTTTTATGAATAGATATCTTGTATGCCTTGTATTTGCATTTACGTATTACTTTGTCAGTCCCAAAGCCAGACGGGAATTGGTATTTGAGGGGTATAAATTTATATACTTTTCTTACGAGAGCTGGATTATAGCACTGTTTATAATGGCAGTGAAGTGAGGGGGAAGCACAATGATGAAGCTCTGTAAGAAGGATGCAAGCACTCCCTTTTAGGATAGTCTCTGCACAGTTTTTCTTTAACCTGTTAATTTTTATCAGTAACTCAACCTAGATCTTCATTTTATTAATATAGATTGAGGCTTGTTAATTAAGAATGTTATGTTTACATCTGCAAACTACAGTAAGGCTTAAATTAAACTTTCAGTGGCAAGAGTGTATGGCAGCAGCGCTGTAATTATTTGGCATTTGTCTGCAGTGCCTCCCTGCCTTCAAAACTCTTTTCACAAGCTGTCAACACATCTTAGTGTTTGTGTTTGGCTTGGCAGTGACTCTCAAAACCAGATGAGTGAGTGAGGAGGAGCCCGCGTACAAGCCCAGTCCTCTGTAACTTTGCTCAGCCTTCTGTGATATCTCATCCGATAACCTCCAAAGCCCTGCCTTCCCCTACATTTCACTCACTGTACATTATCAGTATTGACTTGAAAGAATCTCCTCAGGTTGTGTTAGTTGTACTACTGTTTCTAATAGCAATACAGCTCCTATGTTTAAAACATCAGAACCAGGCTGGTTTGGGGCAAGCAGAAAGCAAATCAGATCTCTGTTGGACTTTAAACTCTCAGATTCGTTATTTGTGAATATTTTCATCCGCTATAGAATAGAAATGAAATAATGGAAATGGTGTTCCTGTATGCTTGTGAAATAGAGATAAAATATTTCATTTTAAAATGTTATTACTCTGAGCTCTGGAAAAAAATGTCCTGGCAAAAGAAAGCTGAAATATGTTTTTTTGGGCTGAACTCATAATAGTAGCCAAGCAACGAGAAACCAAGAAGTGCCCCAAAGAAACAATCATTTAGGTAAACTTTTTATGAAATTTCTGGATTTTGCACATGATAAACTGTAAATAAATATGGCCCAAAGTGAAACTGTTTTGATGACACTGAGGTTGCTAAATATCAGTCCCCATTTTCAAAGTTAATCCACTCTAGTTCCTCATCTGGAGCAGCATTTACTACTTCAGAATAAAGGATCCTTTCTCAAAACATGCACTGTACATGATCTGTATGTGATCTGTATAACATTCTATACAAAATAATGTTATACCTAGGAGGAGATAGCCCACCATGCCGCCTGAAGCAATCTTTATCCCTCAGAGATGTTTTGGTTCGGTTGCTTTGTGTTATTTATACTTCCATTGCAATCTTTGAGTTGTATTGCCAGGAAGGGGTGAAAATGTGTGTGGAGAAAGAAAACCTCCTTTCTTTGAACCTCTAGAGGACTCCTTCCTGAGAGCACCATGGTTTCCCAGTGCCTCAGGGATTTGGAAAGTGAAGACAGAACATGTCATTTCAAGTCCACCGCTGCAAAAGGTGTTCTGGCAAACAGTTCCTCTGTCCTTATTTGTCTTAACTGCACAGATGGAGACCTGAAGAAGTTTGTTTCCACCTCATTCTTCACATTCTTTTTCTGCAAAGCTCCCTCACACTGGCCTAGATGCTGTTTAACCATGCACAGTCAGAGATAAGCAAAGTACCCCCCAGCTTACTCACAGGGCGAGGGCTGCTCCTCATCGGGCTGCTGCGTGGCCACTTCTCAAAATGTGTGCTCTGCACTGGTCAGGGAAAAGGAAGAACCCAGCGGACTGCCCAGGAGACTACTCTAAATTATGACAGTTATCCACAGTGGCAGTCGTGAGAAAAGAGGCAGCAGTTATGACAGGGTTTTCTGATTGTTTGAGAATATATTTCTTTGACAAACCACCATGAGTCACCAAGTATCCAACCTTTGCCTGCTAACCACACAACCCTCTCAGCTGAGACTACACGTTGACGTGAAGGGGGAGGTTGCAAGGGTAATTTGACTGCTAATCACCCCTGGACTGCAAGTGCACTTGCTGCTGTTTTCACACTAGACTGGGTTTTTCTCTTGAGCCTCAGTCCTTGTTTCCTTCTTATTTTGAGAACTCAGTCTACAATGGCTTGGGAAAAATTCCTAATTTTTCCAATTTTAATTTTTAATCTTCTAATTCACCTAATGTCAGCAAGATTTTATTACTTCAGACCTTTCTTTTTAAATAGCAAAGAGCAAGGGTTAGGAGATAAAACCTAGTTGCATTAGTAGTTCATGCAGTCTTCAGAGGTAAGTGTGGCAAGCGTGGGTGTGCTTGCCAGGACCGGGTGTGGTAAAACTGGAGCAGCTTGCCAAGGAACAGGAAAGCTTTGCAGAAGCGAGGTGAGAAAATTTCTGCGTGAGAGAAAAAAATAATGAAAAACTGGAAATGACAGCACAAACCCAAGGGTGCTTTATGTACCTCAAATTGAGGTCAACTTTAGACAAGCTGGGGATACAAAGTGTGTATAAGATTTCATGTAATGCTTTTCCTTAACTAGTCCCTTGATAAGAAATTGGGAGTTGGGCATGTAATCCAAGCCAAGTATTGATAACAAAGTGAATTTGCTTCCATTGATTTTACACTATTCTCTGGAAAAATTCTTCAAGCGGTGTGTCTCTCTCTCTGCTTGAACTGCATCTGAACAGTCAAGGACTATTTAGAGTGATTTACGGTGGGTTCTCCATGGATATCTAATATAATTTCTTTTTGGTATAATAGGCTCATTAGAGTAGGCTTTTACAAAACTGTTTTTACAGAAAAACAGATGGCTTAGGCAAACAGTAGCACAAGTAAAAGGATGTGTCATAAAGCTGCTCAGGGGAGGACGCTTTGATCCAATCTCTTGTCATAAATGGCAAAGCCGTTCTGAAGGATGTCCCCGTAAATTCTCCTCACGCCCAAAAGTCACATGCAGAATTCTGTGATCCATCCACATTTTCACTCAGATTATAAAAAAAAAGAAAAAGGAAATTGGAAACTTTGACTACACTATATGCAGGAGATCTGTGGAGCTAACCTGTAAGTACAGATAAGCATGTGCACCCCAATTTTAAGTCACTTAAGGAATCATTTATGTAAGCAGCTCTGATAACCCCATTAGAAACATCTGCAACCTTAAGGTTATCCCTGCGCTTTTCTAGATTTTCGTACTGAAAAACTTTGAGGATAAAATTTAGGCCTTCTCATTATTACACAGCTACACTTGAGTAACAACTTTTTCTCAAAACCAAAATTTCTAGCAATAGCAGTAATTTGACAATGGAGAAAATAATAAGGGAAGATCCATGTAAGTTCCCCCCTCTTTCTCCACTATTAACTGTGTAGCAATCTTTTGATTCTGTTCTCTTATTTTACATTCCAATACAACTCTGAAGAAACTCTCTGGTGGTTCCGTTCAATATCCCTCTAGCAAGATAGTTTGAGTACTGCTTCCTGCCGGAGTGCACAAATGGGTCAATTCTTTTCTCACTTACCACAAGCTCTATTGTTTCATTGTTTTCTTAAATCTTCTCATCTTCAGAGCGCAGAGAAGTCCACTGAATATAAAAACATGCAAGGAAGTATTCCAAGAAATTGAATTATAAAATAATTGTTGTACAGCTGAGATATGCCAAAAGGGAAGATCCATCTTTTTACTGTGATCATGTTGTGTATCTAAAAAATGTGATTCAATTATGATCCAGATTTTGCTAGTCTTGCACATATTGAATTGTCTTTTTCTGATAATCATCCTGCCTTCTATAACTCTTGTTCCTTACCTTGTACAGACTAGTGTTCTACTCTAGAAGCAAACACAGGAGCTACACACAGAGATGCTTATTGATTCTGAGCACATGTAGGAAAAAGTGTTTGCTCTTCAAGAATGAAATGTCAGCCTCAAGAAAATCAATAATGGATTTGCAAGTGATGTCAATGGGGTCAAAATTTCACTCACAGCATTAGTTCATACAACAAAATATGCACAACTTTAATATAGTTGCAAACTAGATTACATTTGAATTATTGATTAGGCAGGCTACATTTTAAGACCAAAAGGCAGGTGCCTGAAAAATGCATAGCGAAAGATGGAAATATTTGCAAAGGGAATCGGAAAGACCAAGACATTGACATGCCACATAAGCTCTGGTAGGAACACCATAAATTAAATTGACCATATTAACTTACCATTAGACAGATTTCATTATTTCTTCTGCTTCACTTCGTACGTGGGAGGCTGCATGACAACCCATTTGTTTTCAGCACATTTTTTCCTTTGTTTTTCGCTCATATAGTTGAATTGAATGAAATGTGTTTGTTGGAGGTTGTTTCCCCAATAATTAATTTGACAGGAGTAGCAGCAATGCCTTTGGCAGTCAAGTATAATTTCTGTGGCAGTAGCAGAATTCATGCTCTCAGAAGAAAAGTCTTGCAATCATCTGTTCTTATCTTATATCTCTTTAGCACTGGGCACAAAGAAGTTTTAAGTCTTTTGTTCTACTTCTTTTAGTAGTTAAGTGCCATTTTCTCTTGCAGGTGAGACATTAGATAAGAGCCCTTACAAACAGGGAATCAGAACTTCATGGACGTCTTCTTTTCCTTTAATTTCTGCTTGGTTTGAAAATCCAAACTCATGTGTTGACTTGATTCAGAATCTGTCAACAATTTTCTTAGTTAATAATCTGGTTGACCTGCTGACAATTAATTTAACAATTTAGTTGATAATTTAGCTAGATGACAATCTATCCAGTTGATAACCTAGTTAGTCGATAACTAGTTAGTTGGATTCAGCATTGTTTTCTGTTAAAATGTATTGCATTTTGCATTCTGCTTTTGCCGTGCTCTCTTGAGTAGCTGGTTCCCCTGTTGTGGCAGGGGGGCTTTGGACAGGGTGCTGCACAATCTTGTCTAGGCTCCCTTTTCCCATGACAGGCTGGACTTGATGGTCTTTTCAGGTAACTTTCAACCTGGACTTTTCTATGATTCAGTCACTGGAAACTGTATTAAATGTAGGCACTCGAGTTCTGGCACTTGTGATGCTTCTGCATTTTGAATACCCACCTGTCCCCTCCTTTGTTTTGGAGAAAGCCATTCCCGGTGTGAACGTGAGGGTCTACAGAGTGAACTGGACTGGGCTCCCAGTGGCTGTGCTGGGGTTGGCAATGACACCTCATCCCTTCTCCCCGCCAAGTAGGGGGAAGCAGCACTGGGGAACAAATGCTGGGACTGCATCCCACAGAGCCACCATCAGCAGCCCTGACACTGCTCCACTGCCTTTAGGGAAGAAGAGAGGGAAGAGAAGATGATGAAGCTGCTGAGAGCAGCAAAGGAGGGAAGGGAGGAGTGGAGATGATCTGTCACTAAGATTTTCTTTGCCTTTTAATTATGCTCTGCTCTTACAGTAAGGTTGGCGTCACACTCCTAAACCTTGTTTTGCGCATCTTTCTCCACCTCCAGATGTTGGATCAGGATTCAATTAATGGTAAAGAAACTATAAATACAATCAGTGGTTGCTCAAATTCCCCTTTGCTTCCTCAAGGGATTGACACATCCAATGGAGCAAAAGCATTGAGTAGGACCACATTGGCTTCCTATTTGCTGAGCATGAGAACGCAGTCCTCCATGCAAATGCAAGCTGTAACACACTGTAATACAGAACTATGTGTATAGGTACTTGACTCCATGTAGACCACAAGCTCCACAGAACAGGCTCATGTGGATGTGAATGAGGCCCCAGGATACCGTCAACTGAAAAGCAGTGCAAGATGTTTTGACATTAGATTTGAAAATAACTCTTCCTCCTCAAACCCAGCTGATGGACCCAGATGCTCCAGCATGAGCATCTGAATATGAATCATAGAAGAGAATGCTCTGGGGGATTCCACACTTTCTTCCTCTTGGCAGAGAACAAAATCTAAGACTCAGTTTTGAAACAATACACAGATCCCATCATTTATTAGATATAATAAGCACAACGAACAGAGTTAAGATTTTTTTTTCTGATCAGGTAACATTACATAAAGAATTGAAAGCCATTTTATACAAACTGTTTTCCTAGCTGTGTTTGTTTTCTTCCAACTAGGAAACATCTTCTTAGTGTATCTGCAAGTTCTTTTCTAGCCAGTCCCTGTTGCACAGACATTCCACTTTGGCCCAATACATCTCTCATGTTTACTGATCTAAGTTAGAAGACACTCCATAAAATGAAATGGAGTTAACTGCTTCCAAAAAAAAAAAAAGAAAAAAGAAAAAAAGCAAAAGGAAAAAATATTAAAAGAAAAAAGAAGGCTAAGGCCTGTGTCTTTATTAATTTTAACTATTTAGAGGTTTTACTAAAAAAAAATCCTACCTCTCATTCTTTGCAGTAAAGATATTTGACAGGACACTTTTCGTAAAGTACAGGTAGTTACAAAACTGCATATGTATTACAAGATAATAAACTTCTCTAGTTAAGGATTTCATTGGGGTTTCTTTTTACAGATAGCAAGAAATTGAGCCCTATAAAGCTGAGGTTAGCAATGCAGAAACCAGAAGAGTCTTGGGTATACTTAATTGCTTGCAATATACCCAGGTTTGCAGCATTGTGGAGTGTAAAATACTGAAGAGTGTTTTATGATGATTTTCTCTTACAGTGAGAGTCATAGTATGAGTTGGTATTTACACATTTTACAGTATACAATTTCCACTTTTAGAATACTTCTAAACAACAAACTAATGAAAAAGGGCTTTTTGGAGAAAGTTTGATATGTAGATTCTCACTGGTCCAGATCCATTCCTAGTGCGTGCCCAGACTGCTAAGGTGACTCAAACATCTGTTTAACTCCTTCCTGATCCTTTTATCCTGGATAAAACAGCTGGAGCAGTAAAATAGAGTTTTCTAAAGGAATAGGTTTTGATACAGCTGATCAAAGGGGAAGAGGCCCATGAAAAAAAAACCAAACCAGGAACCTCTTCAAACGAGATCTGTAGGTTGCAGAAATGGCTGGAAAGGCAAGTAAGATTTAATGGAATCTGTATGCACCCATATTCATGGGAATGAGTGAGGAAACACAAAGACTTTTTAATTTTTATAATCAATCTAAGCAATCCACATCAGATGTGAAGGTTCAGAAAAGAGTAAACAACTTTATTGTAAAATGCCAGTACTGTTTTTCTACATGTATTTTAAAAGTTTCCAACCTTTTCTACTAGCATCTGATGACACTGTTCTGGAAAATGTAGATGGTCTGTCAGATATCTCTGGAATACAATTGTATTTTTTCTGGTGTTTATGGGGAAGAGTAAAAATATGTGGGCTTCACATTACCCAAGATTTGATCTTCATAGTTAGGAAGGCAGCAGAAGAAGAATCCCAAGCATATTTCCATAATGGCAGTGGTCCAGCCAAAGCCATAGGCCCAGCTGAACATATTGATTCCTGTCATTTCAATTTCAGTGGAGAACTTTACTGGATAAATGACCAGGCCCATGATGGAGAACACAGCTGAAGAAACAGGAGGAAAAAAAAAAAGATTAAGCTTACATCCATCACACTGCCCACCTCCATAATACCTGCAGCTAAATCCACCCATGCTTTGGAGGATTTGGATATCGATCCACTGCCATGGCAGATTTTATGTTATTTTTCACTGTTGACAGTTCGAGTACATGCTGACAAAACGCTGGGTATAGAAGTAGATCAGGAAAATACCATGCAGATAAGGAATACATCCCCATGAGCTAAACTTTGCTTCACATATTATCTTACCGGCAACAAAAAGTAAGCCTCCAATCCCTCGTATGAAGTTGAACCGAAGTGTATCAATGGCAAATGCTATGATGGCCAGAGCAAAACAGATGACAAGGAGTATAAAGCCAACAAGGTATGTGGCAGCCGCAGCTCTTCCCCAGGCTGAAATCAGAATGAAAGTATATTAGAATGAAAAAAAAAAAAAAGTAGTGTTTTTCTCTGGCTTATAATAAAAGGCTAATTTTAAACAAACATGAAAAGGAAGTCCCAAGAAGAAAATAATAGAAACTTTCTTTCCCCTTGTAGATGAGCATTTTAGTCCCAACACAAATCATTCACAAAGCATGAAGAATGTAAGCACACCAGCTTTGACCTCTCCTACAGAATGCAATGGGGCTTGCACGCGTGCTTCCTATTTAGGTTTAACAATTAAGAACTGAGCAAAAAATGACTGTAAAGATTTAACAGTGGACACTCCAAGAACAAATGTCATTACTTCAGCAGACACTGTAAAATCAGCAGCATTCTACATAGACAAGGAGAATTAGACCATCTCTGAAATTAATTACATTCTTTTAAAAAAAAAATGTAAATGTTTGTACAAGCACTATCACCGTGGCATGCAAATTTAAAAGTATTGCAGTAGTCTATAAATGTCAAGATTCAGAAATTCATGCCGTTTCATAATTTGTTTAGCTCTGTGTCCTAAGTGAAGCTGAAGAGTTTAAGTCTGTTTTGTAGCAAAATTTGACCTCTCCTTTTGATCCGAAATTAGAACTGTTCAATTTTGAAAAGGTTCTTCAGGATATAAACACTTATTTTCACATTAGATATCTTTATGTTACAACATGTCAGAGCTAAGCAGATGCAGTGTTGAAGGCCAGGTTGCGTGGGACTGTGGGCAGCCTGATCTAGTGGGTGGCAGCCCTGCCCATGGCAGGAGGGTTGGAGCTAGATGATCTTTAAGGTCCTTTCCAACCAAAGCTATTCTATGATTTTATGATATGGCTCTGGCATAACAACTGAAAAAATATTATTTATTCAGTATTTGAAATCTCGAGGGGCAATGACTGCTCAAAGTGATCAAAGCGTCTCCTCTTTTCATTGTAAAAAGCTCACTTTGACACTTCTAACATTGTGTACGTAGATGGAGTAGGTAGTTAAAGTCCACTGGGCATTTACAGACCTCACCCCCTCACCTACACTGTGTGCTTGCAAGGTGTTGGCTTCTAACCAAACGCACACAGCACCAGTGTAATTTCAGTCATCTCAATCACAAAATGCCTTCTGCATCTCCAAAGAAGACTTCTTATAGGCTTGGAGCAAGGACAGAATCCCTGTGATGTTGAGCAACAACGCCTTTCCCAACGGCTCTTTCTCCATAGGCTGCAAAGTACTTTGTTGAAAGTACATTTCAGAATAGGTGCTTTATTAGGTAACACTTTTGAATGATTTTAGGAAATGATTTAGTTGCAACCAAGCAGCTTAATTGGTCCCAAATATTTTCTTATTTTTCTTTATTTTTTTCTTTAACATAAAATAAAAGTTTAAGCATAAATAAATTTTTCTAACTGTAAATCTTTTTCACAAAAATCAGGCCAAAGAATTATCACTGGTGCAACACAAGCTCAATGAAAACTTGGTTATAGAGGGAAAGCAGTTGAAAGCTTAAAGCCCCCATCATAAAATCAAAAATAGAGACAGAAGGAGCAGCAGGTTAAAGAACATTAAGCTGGATCTGAAAATATTCAGCAATTTGTAAGACCTGTTTTCTCAGCCCCTCCCCCCCCAAATGGCAGTGATGTTTTGGTAGTTAAAATGCCCTTGTTAGAAAATAAATTTGTGTTTATGCAAAAGTGTCCTTGAAAACCAGCAGGATCCTGTAACGCTTGCATGTTCATCTTACTTCGCCCTTTTCACCTCCTCTGTCAGCTGAAAAAAAGCCAATGAATCATAGAATCCTTAGAGTCAGAAGGGACCTTTAAAGGTCATCTGGTCCAACTCCCCTGCCATGAGCAGGGTCACCTACAGCTAGATCAGGTTGCTCAGAGCCCCGTCCAGCCTGACTTTGAATGTCTCCAGGGACGGGGCTTCTACCACCTCTCTGGGCAACCTGTTCCAGTGCTTCACCACCTTACTGTAAAAAACTTTTTCCTTAAATCTAACCTAAATTTCCTCTCTTTCAGTTAAAAGCCATGCTCTCTTGTCCTGTCCCCACAGATCCTGCTAAAGAGTCTGTCCCCCTCTTTTATATAGCTCTCCTTTAGATATTCAATATAGATATTGAATATTTAGATATTGAATATAAATATCTTACAGCAGTCCTTACAACAAGACCTTGCTATCCCACGCAGGCAAAACAACCTCCCATTTTCATGCCTATCTGTGGCAGAACAAAGAATGCTTCTTTTTACAGTGTCTTGTGTGTAAGTCAGTGACGACTTCTGAGAGTCCCGACTATCCACCGCGAATATAGCTATATGTGACTACAGGAAAATGAAAATAAGTGCCTGCCATCTAATACTCATTGCTGTGTGAGGAGAACCTGAGCTAATTTAGAGAACAGAAAGAGTCCACCCATGCTCTTGCAGAGCTTGCTGTAGCTTATGAGCAAAATAATTAGCTGAGACTGTACAATAATAACACAGCTTTATTACTGTGCTATTAAAGCTAAGTTAGTTAAGAGGTAGCATGACTACCTCTTGTATTCCTTCATCTAAATATATTCTGAATATCCTCTTGCTGACTGCAGCCATATGGAAGCTGATTGACTTTATGAGAAATCCGGGACTAAGAATGTCTCCAATTTCCTGTCTTCCTGATTTCAATCCCTCGTGCGTTTTCCAGAAGTGCAAACACTGCTGGTGCTTCACACATGAGGAATTAAACCTCACTGCTCAGCAGTAAGCTGAGTCAAAACTTTGGACCACTAAATCTCCTTCTTAGTCTGCCATATGTTTTCTGCTTCAAATGGTGCCCTCAAAAGAGAACTGTCATACCTTGGAAATAGCACGTGAAGCCTTCTTCCCCCGTGGTAACTACACATTTCTCTGGCTATGGTGTATGCGGTTCAAAAATACGAGAAAACGTTTACAATGCTGTTCTCATGTCTTTCTTGATGTGGTACCCCCAAACCACACAAATTGAGTGCCTCTGTTGAGTCACATTTTCTGAAAAGAACTGTAGAGAGTACTTCTAGTCAAACCAGTAAGAACATACTTCTTCAAATTTTCTCCTAGCTTGAAGCTAAATATACAAATAGCGATAGAAAGAAAAATAAATGTTTGTTGTCAGCATACAGGCTTCAACAAATTATCAACATGTTCTTGCCAGCTGATCATTTTGTCACACCAGTTATTGCAGTGAGTTGTGCAGCAATTTTAGGGACACAAGTTTCAATACAAAGGGGTGGAACATGCAAAATTGGCTTGAAAATAGTACAACATTTACTTTGTTATCCCTCGTACCACCAAGGGAGAGAAATACAAATCCTGCTGTTCTAGCTCCAGTCTCACATAGCAATTCTTACCAGAACTAAAATCTGCCATGTTGATGACTCATCTCTGTGCTGTACGTAATGAGAATGTTTCTAGCCTTAGTTTGCAGAGCTCAACCTGTTTTATGACTCTCTGATTAAAGGGAAAGAGCAGTATTTTGAAAACAAAGCTGAACTCACTCAGATTTCTCAACCTGACGTTCTTTGTCGGGGTGTGGCAAACTCTGGCCTCCTTGATTTGTTTCCATTGGAAAGATAAATTAAACTGAAAGCATTTCTCCTAATTTATATCTCCTTAGCTTCAATCTTAAGTCGACCCACCAAACTTACTAACCCTAAACCCAATTTGTCAGCTGAAGTGTTACAAACTGTTGGTATATATATAAGTCACTGATATCCAGGACTCCAGGTAAGTGGCATGGTCAGAATTTCCTTATAATATTGGACAGCACACAACCTTGTCTTCTGACAGTTATAACCCTGTAACCTGTAACAAGCAAATGATGAGAAGTTTCTGCGCTCTTTTTGAAAACACTCAGCTGATCACGAGCTGACTTTGAAATAGCAGCCTGCATGAGTTTGTATACAGATGAAATAAATCAGAAACTATATAAAGAATCTTCTTATGAATAAACAGTATGTGCAGACTGAAAGCTATTGACTGAAAATACTTTCAAATAAGAGCTATAAAAATGAGGAAAATAACATATTAGTCACCGATAATTTATGAACAGAATAAAATGAGGTAAAAAATCAAAGGCATGATTGCATGTATATTATTCTCTGAGCTTCTATCCTCCAGTGCTCTCCATTGCATCTGAATTGTTCTTAGAACAACTATGTTTTCTGAGTGTCTTTCCCTTGGGAGGTCAATATCAGTTGTTTTTGTTTGTTTTTAGTGTGAGTTTATATAATTTGAAGCAGAATACAAAATATGTATTTCTAATTCTTCTTTTTGACATCCCTTTTAGTGACTTGGTGCTTTTTCCTTTAGCAATTACTTCAGAATTCATTGACAGTCAATAAGGTTTTCTCATTTAATAACAGTATTCTCTTATAACCTGCAAGCCATTTTTATGTGAACAGGAACCAGCTTTTAGCTTGCTGCTGCTTTAGAGACAACCATTGTGGCAGAGAATGACCTACTTAGGTTTGCGCTAAGTAAATCCATTGCTGAAGTTTCTCAATTATTAGTAGCAGGTCCCATCATATAAACGGGAAAGAAATAGGACTTCTAATTACCCCACAAGAATGGCTTTAAACAAAAACAGTATGGTAAAGGACCTTTATGCATCTACCAGTAAAACTCAATATATATTAGCAGAAAGCAGTATCTTAACCATAGCTTAGGGCTAAAGTGGTATCTCAGTTCAGCTTGGTAGACTTTAACTCATTTAAAGCAAATAGCTATTAACTCCCAACCACTGACTTTAGTCATGAACGTACACAGGCAACACCTGCATTCAAGGCTTTACGTACTCCTGAAAACCTCTTTTCCTACTGGGGTAAGCAATCCAACTTAGGAGCTATCCTGACTTGAATTTTGGGGGCAGAAGTAGTTAAGTCTTGAGGGAGTGGTTCTAATTCATCTCATCATAAGCCCAGACATGTACAAACGTGACTTAGAAGCTGACTTCTGCAAATCCTATATTAATGAGGGCTTCTTCTCAATGCTTACTTAGCGCTAGGGAGGCAGAAGTGGCAGAGGGTGTAGAGCCATCATCAAAGGGATCACTAAGGGAGTAAGCTATTAAAAGTAATGTGCACATAGTGCCTCAAAATTAAAGGTTTGACCAGGAGAGAGTTAGGGAATACCCCTAGCTCACATTATCTTCAGAAGCAGTTGCGTACACTGCAGATATCTTGGGATCTCAGTTTAGTTTTATACAGTTTAATACTACAACATTTCCTCTTATTTTTCTTATTTATTTTAAATTGAAACATGGATTTGAATACAGGGGTGCACAAGGTCAGACAGGTGATACAAGTAAGATATTGATAAATTAGTACATATGCATAAGTTTGATTAATCACACAGTAGCAAGACATATCTGCTTCCTGTCTACTCTTGAGTCAAAAAATGGGCTAAGAGACAATGTGAGTTAAACAGAATAAATTTCAATGACATCACAGGCTATGAACTAGGACTTGGAACTGAAACCACAGAGTGCAACCTCTTCAAAAAGCTCCTTTTAAGTTTGATTTTCCTAGGGCCATTTGAGGCTGAAGAACACTGAATTTATATCTCATTTCCATCTGCGCCACGTATTGTTCTCCTTACTCTTGACCTGCATTTTTCATTGGGATGCAGTCAGAGACATCTGACAAAGACATAGACATCCTCACTCTGCAAATAAATTTGAGTTCCCAGGAATTTTTGACTGGTGAGAGATCTTGTATTAGTACTTGACAAAGACGAAACGCAGCATTAAAACATTTGCTGTCTGAACATGTTCAAAGTTGCTCAGAGCATTACAATCTGTCAGTGAGAAGTGGAAATGTAAAAATAACAGTATTTAGAGAGGTTTGTTTCTTTTCCTGAATAAGTGCTTTCCTTCCTAAGTAATCTCGCTGTTTAACCCTACAGTCAAATTCAAATGCAGCCTTGCAGCTCTTATCACCTACAGAAAGAGTACTATAGCCCTGTTATATCAGATTACCTCAATAAGCTAGAGAAAGATATGTAGTGAAGAGAAATGAGAATATAGCCGCAGTTTCCGTAACTTTTCAGCAGAGATGCCTTCTGTGTGTGTACGTGAATGATATGCACTCAATGACTTCAGAACCCAGCTACTCAAAACGCTGAGGATTTTTACAAAGTCCTCAACACCAGCAGTTCAGCTCTTCGTGCGGAGATAAGAACCCTCCACACAACTGATATTTTTCCATCCAATTTAACTGTAATTGTTAAAGTGGAGGTTGGATGATAAACAGTGGGATGCCACCTGCAATTGCTCTCTGTAGAGTTAACTGCTCAGGAGTGTAACTATTATTTAGAAAAGTGTCTGATTAAATGATTTTGCCAGTGAATATATAAAAGGACAAACCCTAAAATTACAAGGGAAGGCATATTTGAACTTGCAGATGAAGAATGAAAATTACCATGCTAATTAAATGCTCTGGGCTTGATTCCCTTCTTTATACCTCTATAATAACAATGGAGTCTCCCCTTCAAACTGGGGAAAAATCAAACTTGTTCTTTTGTTCTTGCATCAGAGTTCCTTAAACATACTCCTGTTGTGGTATTTTCATTACTACAGTTTAATACCTTTAATTAAGACTGTATTTTCTGGCATTTTAAGTTTTGAAGAACTATTGAATATTTTATGTTATTAAGTAGTTAATCTTGTCATCCCATTTCTCACTGGATAGTCCAAAGTGATGTTATGTTTTTAGGAGACTGATGACTTTAGAAATGATGTGCTCCTCTAGACACTGGCATTAAAACTATGACTGTAAATATAACTGTTTCACGTTTACATGCAGTAGGAACAGCAACATTTTTTGTTTTTATTTCTCCCTGTATTAAAGGAGTCAAGGCTTTGTCCGCTAGTTCAGAACATGCACAGAGAATATAGCTGCCTCCAGATCTCTCGTGGCCTTGCCTGGACTCATCAGAAACCCCATCAGCCTTTGTTTCCCACATTTAGGGACAAAATTATCTGAATATCACTATCACCTAGAAAAGTGTAGGTGCTGAAGCCTGGCTTCAGGGAAAGCCTGCAACAACGGCCCCGTGACTTGAGCCAGGCTCTGCGTCAAAGCACATTTACATGCTTGCTTCACTTCTCTTCCTACGTGCACACACCCTCGCATGCCAAGGAGCAGTCGGGACAGGCTGCCTCTCCTCCCAGGTCCTGCTGGGGGTGGCTGTGTCCCAGTCCAGCCCTCTGGAAACGTCCCTGCGCTGTTCTGCTCAGGACGCCTGCTTAAGTCTGAGCAAAGCGAGGGCTTCCCCGTATCTGGCTGTCAGCCATAATGAGAACGTGGGAGAAGGCAAAACAATTTCATGTAAGCAGTGTGGCAATGGGGAAACTTGGTGTCTGATCTGTTCTGTGCCCTAGATGTGATGAGTCAATGGCCAGAGAAGGTAATTTTCCAGGAGATGTGGGGCCAGGCCATGTACCTCACTACTATATCATTAGCTTGGGGGGAGGTGGTAAGTGATTTCCATTCATGCATGCTGCCTCCAGAATAATAAATGGGGCTTCATCGCAGCAAAATATTTCCTGGACCAAAGAGCTCGATATAGGCAAAACAGAGAAGAAAAGCTATTTACCAGTGTGATTCTTAAGAGACTAAAGTAGAACATCTATTTCTTTGAGAGAGTATTGCCTTTTGTGGCATTCCTTTGTTCACTTATTCTGTAGACATACTAACCTGTTGCCATATTTGAACTGATGTTTTTCTATTATTATCACACAATACTAGTCATCCTATCTTGTAATATCGCATTAATGTTCATGGTCCAAAATAATACTGGAATGAGACAGCACACAGTTGCCCACTATTTGGGAAGAAACGGTGGAGAAGTGTGTTCTCTCCAGATGGCAAAATCATTCATCCTTCTGCTAATCTCCACAGGCAATAAGCTCCACACATCCTAGGAAAAGGCTGGGTTTGAATACTACAACGTAAAAGTAATATGATGTGGATTCCATTTGTCACATGAAAATGTCTTTTCCTGACTTTTTCCCAAGACTTCTATTTGCACCATGCAAATGAGCCGAGCACTTCAGCCTAAATTTAGAGGCTTACGCTTGCAGTTGTTTTGATGGCAGCATCTGCTCATGGAAAGGCTACAGGGCCAGCAGGAACATAAGATGGGACAAGTACCCCTAAGTTTTTCACCTTATTGTGCATCACATTGAGACTAATAAAATAAAATCAGTTATTCCTTCCAACCAAGAGCACATGTTCAAACATCTTCAGAGCCTGCAGTGGAATGAATTACGTATGAAAAACTGTCTCAGGTCTGAGACACACCTTGTACAAGAGAGGTCCTATAGCCAAAAAATCAAGAAAAACAAAGGAGTGCCATGCCAGCTTCATGAATGGATTTAATCTCTGCTTTTTCTTTGCAAGCTCAGCCATGTCCCAGCTACATACATTCCATATTGTGCCTGTTACCAATCTGTAAAGTCTTTGTCTCTGTCTTTGTAATGGTTCAATCATGCTATGAGCTTGAAAATGGTATTTGTTCCAAATGGCATAAAATTGTAGAGCTACAGTTTGCATTTCTCAGTCCACCAGCCTAAACTCCATTCATTTCTAATGTGTCCAAAGGCACTAGATACTTTTCCCTATAAAGTTCTATTTATTTGAGCTACATATGCTTGAAAAGTGAAAGACTTCTTCTAAAGTTTAGATTAGTATCATATGGTTAAACCAGAAGATCTGAACTCTCGGAAAAGACAACAAAGTGGATAAACTCCTCATATTCTACACTTTTCACAGAGCTCATGAACTTTGAAAAAGACCTAGGGTGTGCAGGTGCTTTCACAGAAGTTTAATGCACCAGTGAAGCAGTTACTCTGGCTTTCAAAAAGATAAAAGTTGTGCAGGCCTCTTGTCCTCCGTATGACATTTTGAATTCTGTCAGTATAAACAACAACTCAGGAAACTCCAGATGCCCCTGATGGTGCTACTGAAGCGTCAGTGAACCTTTCCACTTCCTTTCCTTCCAAGATGGCAAACCTCAAAGATGTTAGATTTTATGTCTATGTGCATATATATGTTAAGCCAAACAGCAGAGATGCAGGAGGAGTTACAAACATTGCAGGTGGAGAATTTGATCTGAATTTGCATACTTTATTGATCAACTTGCAAGATCTTTATGATTAGATCTAATTATAATGGGATGAAGATGTCTGTAGTGAATTAAGATATCTGTACTGTCAAAGCCATGTTGGACAAATTCACTGGCAGCTGCTGTAGAAGATGTGTATATTATATATATCAGTGAAACCATCCTCACAGGAAGACTGAATTTCAGAACCTACCCAGCCTGGGAAGCTGAGGAGAAAGCCCAGAGGAAAGCAAATAGGAACCGTAGAAAAGAAGGTGGATGAAAGAATTAATCTCTAGAAAAATGTAAAACACTTCTATCCTTGCTATTTACATCATGTCTTTTGTCTCCATGCTCAAGAAGGCGTGTAATTACACTTTGTTTATCAAGCATGGTGTTTAGCTTGGCACAAGACAAAGATAAACATCCCACAGAACATGGCACTGAATGCTTATTTTCTGTGACCTTGTGGATAAAAATAATCCGAGAATTATTAAAAACCTATGTTCTAGCATCAGGACATATCAACTCAGATTTAATGCAAGACTGGTATGCTTACAACTGAGATGCTGTCACATGGCCAGGCCTTTTGGGTGAAATCCAAGATGAGCACCAGGCACTTGTACTCTGCATGAGGAATGCCAGGGCCCCCAGATGAGACATCCCAACCCCACAGCAACTGAGCAAGGAGAGAATAGCAAGAAATACAGAGGACAGGGCTAGATCTGAACACATCCCACCTCTGGAGATAAGGTGCCCGAAGGAAATCTGCCTAGAGAGCGCTTCCATCTCCTCAAGGCCCAGAGATGACACCAGTCCTCAGAGACATGCATCTGGCTACATTTGCTCTTCAAAAAAAAAAAAAAAAAGGCTGCAATCCCTCTTTCCTCTTTAATTTTTCATAAAGATACCCTGCAGTAGCAGAGAAAATGGTGCTTCCTGTTGCTTCCATTACTGGCCACCTCCAGGTAGCATCTGAACTGCTAGCACACCTGCCTGGGTGTGGGAAGGGAGGGATCTGGGTCCACAACAGCCTGCGGGCTCAGCCCAAGTCTTCCTGTAATAGGCACTGGTCCCAAGGCAATGGGTGGGAAAGTCACACAGCCAGAAGGACAAAGAGCAAGAAGGACAACAGGTCTGCAACCTAGTGCTGCAGGTACCATTCTTGCATTAGGGAAGAGTAGGGACCTATATGTGCAGGGCTGGAAAGGACCAGGACAGTGATGTGACATTGCACCATGACAGGCTGATCTACAGTCCTCTTACCCCTCTGGGGTAATCAACCCTATAATGGCCCTGATTTACATTGTAAGGGCATAATCTTGCAAAATGAAATCCACTGTCACTTGGCCTATATACATATTTTTTACATCAGGCCTTTACATATTGCTCCATTGACTAAATGACTCTCTTGTCTTAGACATACTCTCCTTTTCCATCTTGGAATTTTGTCCAGAAAGATTTTGAGCATTTGCTCAAGTTTTCTTGGTCTTCAGTAAACTTGAGGAGGTCAAGTAGTAGATGCATGCCCATTGAGAGCATTTGTAATGAACAGCATTTCTAATGCTTTCAGAAGTGTCAGATGACTCTGCAATGCATGTGCTAGAGAATGTTCTGGAGAATATGTGTGTCCTAAGTCCAACATGTTAGAAATGTAGGGCTTAGTGGGGTTGTGATTCATGGTAACTCCATACGTTGTGGGAAAGTTCAAACAGAGGAGGACGACCTACCTGGCTTGTCTGTAGATGCTTCCCAATGGAAAACTGTGCTTACAGCTGCAGAATTTAAGCATGTAAGAGTGAAGCACGATAAAGAAGGAAGTGAAATGCCTAACAACCTTGTAGGACCTGGAAGCATTTGTATTATCAAGAAAAGCATGGTGAAACTTTGAAAATTTTATGCCCAGGTAAAACTGGCACTCGTGACACAGACAGCATGTAACTGGACTTCAGCAGGAGGGCTCACTTCTCATTGCAGCTGAGAACTGGGAACTCCATTGCTAAAACTAATCAAGAAACATCAGGCCTTTCTCACCTCCCCTGAATCCACGGTGTGTGCACACATTTGCAGCTGAGCATCACAGTCTCTTTCTTGTTCTCCAACCAGCAAATTGGCTTGATCTATGCCCAGCCAAACAGCTGACACAGGAGCTCTGAGAGCAGGACTGAGCATGATGCTGGATGGAGCCAGCCTTGTCCTGGAGCCCTACACTCACATGGGCCTGCTACAATTAACTCTTTACAGCTGAATTTTGGGCACAGAAGGTAGAGTTTGAACATAGATGATAAATTTTCAGGAACAATTTTAAAAAGCTGTAATGAATAGCTTCTGAGACTGCTTCTGCAAGTGTTTTTACACTCATTTGCAGCCAAAGCAGTTGAGATTAGTTGAGCCTTAGAGAAAATGTTCATCCTTAAAATTTGAATTATCATCAGCATAAATCACAAGTAAACCTGAGCATTTCTCTCAGCTCAAGCTAACAGCCAGTAACTTGCTTCAGACTGTGGCCCATAGCAGATGTATAGAAAAAAATAACAATGCACATTTAGAGTGATCCTTCTCTTGGCCTAGTCTCCCAGACTCAGTGCGTTAAACCTTTTCAAGCTGTGTCAACTTGTTTAATAGCACACTTAGCCAAAATTCAGTACAAGCATAAATCCTTTCTTCTCTCAAAGCTTTTTTTCACAATCACGAGAAGGCTCGTTCACACGACCCACCTACTGGAGCAGCATTCTGCCGTCCGACACTCCCTGGGGATATCTTCGTATTGGCTTACATTTTTGCCTCCCAACTTCTTACTGGCACACAGGACTGACATCACATTTGTGCCAGGCTTACCCCACAGCTTGCTGCTTGGACATTTGATTAGCAGTAGCTGTTAAGTTCTGGAAAGTTGTGATTAGTGAGGAAGGCTTATTGGCTTCTTCTAAAAAAGAGTCTTAAATGCTGTAATAGTTTCTGCATTGGTACACTACCACATGTGTTTTTTGTACTAGGCAAACCATGGTCCTGTAGCACCCAGGTTTCTTTCTGCACAGAGGTGAGGACATGTTTCTTCTTTGTTTCGTTTTTCAAAAATCTTGATGAAGTTCAGTGCAGGTCCCCGTCTCCCACATTTTCTTAGACAAGGTCAGATATTAGGAGATACAGTTGGGAGAGCTGAGGGAAGATGAGCTTGGAGAGGTGACCCACTGCTCCAGAGACCTCCCCACCGCCCTTGCTGATGCTTACCGTAATCCATGAGGGACTCGCAGGTCCATTCCCCACCCTGGAAAGGCCTGCTGCAGCTCTCCCATAGCGACGCTTGTTGCACATAGGGCAAGGTCTGCGACTCCAGCCAGCCCCTGCCCGCCAGTGCAATGATGCCAAAGATGACGCCGATGCCCAGGAGCAGGGGTAGGATCCATCTGCACCGCGTGTAGTCGAGGCCGTACTTCACCATCTTGCTGGCGGGGCAAGGAGAGCAGACTCTGTCACAGGCCCAGCCGCACCAAGCACAGGGTGCTTCTGCACAGCTCCTTGAGTGGGAGCACCCGTACCTGCCAGCCCGCGTGCAGCTGTCTGAAAAAAGTGTTTCAATCAGCACAGAGACAGAAGGGAGGGAGGCAGCTCCACCTAAATTCAAATGAGTAAGAGCCACTGCTGAGCAACAACCAGTCGGACCAGGGAGAGGCTGCAAGGCTGGGTTTGTCTGTGGTATCCTTTCTGCTCTGTTGACTTGCTAACAAAGCGAGTGCCGCTCACCCTCGGCATTTAACACTTTCCTTCCTGCCTCTCCCCAGCAGAAGGAGCACTCACAGCTGCACTTGCAGCTTCGCCTCTCCTGAGGGATTTGCATCAGGGCAGGTGAATGCAGGAACCCAGGCAGATGTTTGCTTTGGAGGGCAGTGGCTGCTTCTGAAACTTGCCACCTGCAGGTTGAAAGATGCTTTTCTTGGACTCTAAAAATGAAATTATATCCTATCTTTGACAATCAATGAAAAAAATCCTCTAGCTGCTATTAAACAGAAACAATAAAGAACATATGACTGCCTGCTCTACCCCTTTTCGGACAGAGCTGCAGGGAGAAAAGAGTCATGGGAGTTAATCATTAAAATACAGTATGGTAAGGTTATAGCCTTTGTGGGAGAATGAAAACTAGCCGCTGGTTTGACTGTCCCTTGTGAAGCCTGCATGAGGATTTGGCCATGCACATGCTGCTCAGGGCCTGCCAGAGCCTGCCTGCAACATGCTGCAAGCACAATGCAGAGAGGAACCACAGCCTCCCCATGGCCCACTGCAGGATGTTCTGTCAGCCAGCTCATAAGCAGCGCAGTCCCTACTGCTCTCCCTTTGAACCAACACATGCCTCAGCACAGTGTTTTGGTTGACTACACATCTGGAAGCAGCCTCACCACTTGCAGATTGAAGCTGTTTTCTGTGAAACACAGTGAAGCACAGAGGATGCAAAGTATCCTTTGCTCCTTGGGTGCATTTTGTCTGCTGCGTCGGCATCCAGGCCTGGAGATGACGTACGTACAGAGGCTTGCAATTATACTGCAGCTTTCATGGTAAAATGTGGCATCCATACTGAATCACAAACTCCACAGCAATTTCTGAATTAATAGTCATAAATTAGTAATGAACTAATATAAAATAAATTCATAATTTACAATGAATTAATGCATTCTACCAGAGTGCACACAAAGAGGCCTTGAGCTTGCACAGACACAGATTCGAACGCCACACCAGTGAGTTGCAGCACTGTGAAGAGGCATTAGCTTCATCACGAAAGTAACCTTGAAAGGGTTAACGTGATACTGTGTCTTATCTCTAAGGGAAGACAGCTTATTAGCCTGGTGGTAGATCAGCAGTGGTGCGGCTGCTTTACCCCTCATTCTCCAGCTGCTGCAGCTCTCACTAGCTGAGGCCTTCTGGCTGTGGCTCCCCTGCAGTACAGTCATGGTCCATTTTCTCAAGGTTATGAGGGGTCTATTAAGGTTTTGACAGGTCTCTGTTAGAGCAGAACATGTCTTTACAGACTTGAGCTTTGAATTTGAGTGTCACTTAAAGCAAAAGCCAATTACCAAGACATCTTAGTCTCTGTTTTGGAATGGAAATAAGGGGCAATGTCAAGAAAAATGAAACTTTTTAATAGAGGAAATTTTAGGGAGCTCTTGTGGGCCGCATTTTTACTAGACACAAATTCAGTTGTCTGTTATGTAAATATAATGCCTAAAAGGTTAATGATCAGTTCTAACACACAGCAATATACCTTTTTTATGCATGGAATTTTTGTATTTACATTAAAACAATCACTGTTTGAAGCTCAGCCTTAGTGCAACATGCTGTTGCCTGCAACCTGTCTGCATCTGCTTATACACATTCTTTCTGTTGCCGCAGCAGAGGTAAATGTTCACAAAACCTCCAAAAGATTGAGACAACAAAGATTTGGTTTTGGATACTAGATGGTTTCTAAGCGATGACTTCAAAAGCACTCATGCATGTGGCAGTAGACTGCTCAGCCATCAATATCCAGTCTCTTGCCAAGTCTCAATCCTTCCAGAATTGCTACAGTTTTCTAAAAGGTTGGCCTTTTTCTTATCTCAGAGAAAACAACCGAATCAAAACAATGTTGTAGATGATCCTGTATTGAGAGACAGTATTTGATGAAGAATAAAATTCTCTTCCCTTCTTTTATTGTGTGCTCAGCCATATTTTAGGTACTCATTTATGACTGAAGGATTTGTCATCAATTTTTGTCATAGCTCACCTTTGTATGAATGTGTATTGTCACAAATGTTAGCATTAGCAGGATGATACCACACAACACATCACACTGAAAGAAAGATGAGTAGTGTTCAGTCACTGCGGGTGTTTCTGCGTCTTGCACATCTTTGTCATCCTTAAGTACCTTAAAACAACAAGCAATCCTCACGTTCAGCACAAGGGTAATTTGTGACATCTGGGACAATAAAGATTAAGATGTATTCAAAGCTGACAAAATGAAGTATTGCTTGTAATTCTGATACTTCTGTGGCAAACAGGGAAAATGATTGAAAACTTCTGTTACACAGTCTGTGATTTGAAGTGGTGACTTACCCACAATGGGGTTTGTATTTTGCAATGTGTGAGCTGCATGAAATCAAATGGTTCTTCCATTTTTCCAGTAATTGTAGTCTCTCAGAGTAAACACCAGCATCATCTGTTGTAAACAAAGATATACTAAAGCAATGTTAGATTGGTTAGACTTCAGTGCGCTTTCTCCATCTCAAAATATTCTTATCAAATTTTCATTGCTATTGAGGCAATTGAGTAAGCAGTAAGATATTGATAAAACAAACAATTTAAAGACATTAGAGCCAAAAATAACAACATGTCCCTTTCAGCTAAGACACAAATAGTTTTCTCAGTTGAAGGAGAAGCTAACAAATGACTGGCAACATATTTTCACCCATGTTTCATATCATGTGATCTATACGTGTGACCGTGGATTGGCATGGATTGACCTACTGTGGTTCATAACTTTTGCAGCAAGAGCATTTTCATTCTGTGATATTTGCACCTCTTATGAACAAGGAGTCTCCAGAGCTGTTTCTTTTAAAAGCTTTGATAAAATTATTTTATGATGCATTCTCTTGTGTGCTATCTTATAGCTGACAAGTTACTCTGAGCAACTGAGAAACATTTTCTGCATGAACTGCTATAAATCTTATGACAATTATTGTTATTGCTATTGATCCACTCACAACCCTGGGTCCTTTCTTTCTGATAATGCCAATCTGCTGTTACCCTTCAGAGACAGCTGCATCTTGCCTTACAAGCACAGTTATTTTTATAACAACAACCTATAGAGTGATGTAACTCAGCCAAATTATACTTAGGCTAAAGTGTACCTTGTGATCCTCTTTCTGCATTTCCTGTGCACTGAGGCAATAGAGATGGGCTCTGTTCTCAACATGACTAATATTTCAACCATAATCAGCACATGCAGAAAATACCTTTAGATGTGAAAGTGTTCACAGGGTAATCCAAGACAAATTTTCCTTTACATTTATTAGAAGGATACTGAAAATGCATTTTGAACAGGACTTACTTCATTGTAAAACGAGAGCACGCACATTGAAAATTGAACCCAGCTGAAATCTTGTAGTTTTGAAGGTGCTGCCTGAAGGCAGCACTTGCTTAAGTACATAGGGCTCAATCTGAAACAAGAGAGTTGGGGAAATGACTGAGCCTCCAGCAAGGAGAGATTCAGATCCACAGTCCTAACCACTCTTCTTGGGGAAGGAGCTGCAGGTTGCTCCTCTCAGAAGAGATCTTAACGTCACTGAGTCAAGTCCCCAGTTTTGGGTTTTTCCCACATGTTGGGCATTTCGAAGGACTCTCTTGAAGTGGCTGGACACAGGAGCTCTGAGGTGACATGCGGGGTAACCCTGCAATGGTTGGTGCTGGGTCCTGCCGACACACAGCTAGGAAAGCCTTGTCTCACTCCTGCAGCAGCACAGGAAAGCTGTTATCTCCTCTGCTTGCTGGCTGTTGAGCTTGGAGGAAAATCTTCATGGGTTTTGTGTAGACTTTAGCAAGAACCATCTGGGAATGAACATCTTGTCTGAACTACCAAGCCTGCCCCACACATGACACTCACTGACATGTCAGTAAAACAGGCCTCCCTCAACAAGACTCTTCTTGGCCTGAGCAAGTTTACACATGCAAAAACACTATCATAACAACAGTTTTTAACAGCAGATTTGTGATCCAACTCAGGATATTCTTTGATTCTGAGATTCTAAGGCTTAATTGACAGTTACTTCCTACTGATGTTCTGCAGAGGTTTGATGAATACAGCTTTTCTCCCACAACAGCTGTTGAAATCAAGGGTGTTCTGTAAAACAACCACACAGCTACTAGCCCAGCTGAGTCCTAAGGATTCGTAACCACGTGGGAGATCTGCAGATTCCTAGTGTGTCTGTTAGGAGTCACCTTTTTTACAATGACAATTTTACTTAAGCGAATTGCTTTGGGGACCACAGCCTCCCTGTAGCATGATAAGATGAAGTAAATAGCTGTCCCAACATAGCAGATCATAACAGTGACTCCTCACAAATCATATGGGTCAGCTACCTAAGGAGAGGAGTAAAACCAGCCTTACAGAGGTAATTCCCAGGTGCCACTCCCTTGCTACTTACATTTTTCTGGCAAAGAAATGGCTTCATTTACTGTGCCTTATAGGTCAGTGGGGAACAGCACCAGCTATTTCTGTGAAGTACTCAGAGATTTACAGATAAGACATGCATACCAAACATACCTTTAAGAGTTTCAGCCATGAATTTTCACTTGGAAATTTTCTAGTCAAAAGTAGGGTTTTACTTAAAACCGAAGTGTTGCACAGAACTGACTGTTTCAGTTTCAAGTGTTTGATACGAAATGGATTTGGGCAGAAGGCTGAAAAGCAAACAGTGGTCTCCTACCAACATTTTCAAATTTTCACACTGTCGTGATACAAAATGCCAGTTATGGTTCTCCTGAGTTTTGATATGAGTGTTGTTTTTACTTTCTTTCATAATTCAGAGCAGAAATTGATTTTCAAGTACCATGATTCATCTAGATTCTCTTCACAGTAAGTTCTGCTCACTTCTTCTTCTGTGGGACTACTAACACAAAAAGAGTTTAAGAACACGCTTACTACTGAAAAGGAACTGTAGCAGCCACAAGCCTGTGCCTGCCCTAATGATATGCCTCCATGTGAACTCAAGGTCACAAAAGTCAATGACCACACTTCCGTTTGAGGTCCAGGCTTACACAGTGGGCACGGGTCCTAGCTGGGCTCCAATTCCCCTCTCTACACCCAGCACAGACGTGTTTTCCAGTTCCCTCTGCTGCTTGCTGTCATGCACATGACTTGGCCAATGGGGATTGCTGCCAAGTCTCCCTTCTCGTGCAGGCACAGTGTAGCTGTGAGCAGTGCAGGATCTTAAAGTGCGAGGAAGAGCCATGCCTCATGCTGCTGAGGGAATTTGTGCTTCAGCTGCTCCAGGCATGAACGGGTGCAGGCTTTTGGGCTCACAGTTTCCAATGTGAGTGCTCACCTTGAACCTGTCTGAACTCTCTCAACTCTCTGTGTCTCAGGCAACCAAGATTTCCAGTGTGCACATCTAATGCTCCACAGTTTTCAATACTTAAAGACATTTCCATATTCCCAAAGAGTGTTGTAGAAAATAGTATGCATTGGCCACATTGCCATAAATAAATAAAAACCAACAGTCATACCAAGCCTTCTGGTAAATATTATCCAATCCTGCAAAGACGCACCCATGAGGAACATCATTCATGGAAAAATTTACATTCATTATTTATATCAGTTAATGCATATTGCAATACATGACAATACATTGTCATTTATTTATACTATTTACATTTATATTATTTATATTATAGAGCTCTAGACATGCCTGCCTGTTTTCCACTCCAGTGTTTATTACAAATTCAGTCTTATTTAATTTAGGTATTCAAAAAGCATAGTAAAAAAATCTTTGGATTATTTTGACAACTCCCAAGTCATTTAAATATAATTGTATACAGGCAAAATTTGGAGACATTGGCTTTTTGCCTAGAATTTCTGGATCCTGAACTCCATAGCTGGAAGTGGCTAGGACCACACCTTTGCCTACCAGCAAATCCCATACAAATGCTGCTTACTGCTCTGCTGCAGACCTGCACAAGGGATGCGTTGCTGCACAGACACAGAAAAATCAACGTATCCTTGGTCCATCAGATCTACACAGGTGACTGCTGCACCTATGCAGTGACACTGGCACATCCCAGGGGCCACAGATCCAGATTTTGTTACATCTGCACATGCACTTGTTGCAGGAATCTCAGCCAGAAACTCAGCATCCCTGCCTTTGGGAAACACATTCTCCACATCTGATTATGCTTCATTCTGGTTGTGAGTACCAGCTTCCAATTTTGTTTCAAAATCTGTGCTGACTCACCTACTGGAAATGAAAATCCCATTTTTTCAGGTTGCTGTTCCCTATTGCCAGCAACCTCTACTGTTACTTGTTGTGGCACCAGTACTCAGCTCTTTTGCCTGATGTGAATATTCTAAAGCATGTTGGTTTTCACTGATGTTCCATTGTATGTGCTTGGTTCATCATTAATTCATAAATGCGCCATGATCTCAGCAACTCTTCTTTTTTTTTCCTTCTTCTCAGTAGACTTTCAATTTTTATGTGGGTACTTTGCTTCTTCAGTGCTTACTGCCATAACACTCTTCCCCTCCCCTCCAAAAAGTTATCTCAAACTATCTGGATTATGTTGTATCAACTTATTTATGCCCAAAAGTCCTTAGATGCAAGAAGTAAATGTCAGGTGAGTATTTCCTAAAAATTCTGCTTCACCAAGTAATTGACTAAAAAGTAAGTCACCTGTCATGTTAACTGAAAATACAAAATCTCAGTGAGGTGTGTCAGCTGTTTTCCATATCCATGAGATTTAATCATTCCACTCACCCCACTCAGGTGAGTAAGCCTCCTCTTGTACCCAGTCACACAAGTTGTTGAGTGCTCTTTGCTCCCCTAGCTAGAAGGAATCAGACTGTGGTCTGGAGTTTTTATCAGTTTTACAGAATAAAGACTGCTAGGTAAGCAGTAGTACAGAGGTTTTTTGTGTTAAAAAATGGGCATTGTACTAAGTCTCAAATAGGAAGAAAATTGCTAATGAGGTATGTAAAACTAAGAAAAATTATGAGAGGAGAGGGTAACGGGGGAAAAGCAAGTAGCTAGAATCCAAGGTAGCGTGTTTTAAAACTGAGACATTTAAGGAAAAGGGTAACTGAAAAGATTGGGAGCATGGTGAACCTGTATTTCCAGAAATGAGAAGCTCAAGGCTAGTTTGATGCAGTGGTGGCTAATGCTGGGTTTGTGGTCTGTACAATGTCAGAGGGAGAGTCCTTCAAGATAAAGGGTACCAGTAGCACAGGACTACTCACAGGCCACACATAATGTGAGGTTAAAAATGGCAAGGTTTCTGATCACTGCTTAAGCACAGCCAACCACTGAAAACACCAGGTGAGTGCTTTATCTTTGTCTCCCTACTGACAGTGCTCGAGCACTGTATGAAAGTCACTTCTCAGTTTTGGTTACCCAAGAACAAGCTTCCCGCATGTGAGACCTCCTGCACTGTCACCTGTTTAAAATGTTTAGGGTTCCTGAAGCTTGTAGGAGGTTTTGGCTTAGCCAAGAGCTCTCTATGCCTGGCATATCTGATGAAAGCACACGGATGTGTTTTGCAGTGTATGCTCAAGCTTATTTGACTGGAAAATGTTTTTGTTGCCTTCTGGATTGATGAGGTCTTTCACTCCATTTTGTTAACGCAACAGTTCATAGATTCTGGTGTTCACATTAAGAGAAGAAAAGAAGGGCTCTTTTCTTGAGTTCATTAAAAATCCATGAAACAGAAACAACACCAAGTTTTTACAACTATCAATTAAAACAATTTTAATTAAACCACCACATTTGAAAGGAATGTCATATACATTAGTATCACTTGAGAGCAATTAATGGCTATTTGCAACAGCTTTCCCCAAAACATTCTAATTGTGCAACATGCTGCTTGTGCTTCCCCCCACCCACTATATTCAGAACCAAGTTTATTTTACATTTTTTGCTTTTTTGACAAGATATGACAATGTTTATATAAAAAAATATAAATGGCTTAAGTTATGCTAAATCCTATTACCGTACCATCCTCCCTCACATTAGGAAGGGTGTCCATTTTCTTATGACTTTTCTCCTTCTCAGCTTTAGCTGTGCAAGGATTTTCCAGACTTGGGATTCTCTTCTGTGTTTTGAATTCACCAGAAAGGTACTATCATTACTTATAACACAGAGATGTCTACCCAGTACACCCCCCAGACAATACTGTACAGAAGGAAAAAAAAAGGGAAAAAAAAAAAAGACATCTGTCACAGGTTGTCCTGTTCAGCAGGAATCACAAACACTGTTGACTGCATGTGCTGTGAGTGAGCATGTAACACGATTCTGAAGTCTGCAGATGTTTATGCTCTGTAAAATCAGAAAATACAGGCCTGCACGGCACCTTAAGATGCCCCATGGCCTTTCCAAAGCAGGATCACATCTGAAATGCCGAATTAACAAACTAGAAAAGTGTTACAAAGCGGAAAGATAAACAGCATATAATACAAGATCTACGGGGCATTGAAAAAGCTTAGTTTTTAATTCCTTAGTTTTACAGCATGCTGATTAATGCTTTCTAAGTTCTACTTTGTATATGTGTGTGAATGCGTATACCCACACGCTTACCCTCTCTGAAGCGCTGGGGTCACAATAAGGGGGAAGCAGCCCTGTAACGCAGTATTCACCTTCTATCACTCCTACACCCATCTCAGAAACCTGTCTCTGCCCATGGCTGGCAGAGGAGCTTCCCCACATGAGACTCTCCCTTCCTATTCCCCAGCCTAGGAAAGCTCTGACAAAGACGACAGACCTTAACTAAATATGCAGTAAGCTACTGCCAGTCCATGACAGATGCAGACATGGCTCTGTCTCACTGGAAAATTGACTTGAAGTTGCTGGCGCCAGAAAGACAAGCTGGGAGCTCAACAGGTTACTCCCTGAGACGTGTTTCTGTACGAAGTTTGCATACATATTGCTCACAGGCTGCTCTCCTCTATTTATACCTGTCACCCCTAGTGACTCGCAAAGCATTCCCAGGTTTACTAATCCTTGGAGGCTACAATGTGTTTTAGAAAGTTCTGCTAAGATTTTCCTCCAAAGCACGTCTGATAATTAAAACTGCAGTTTTAAAAGGGCAGACATAAAGAATGGTGTATGTTTCTAGCAGAAAGTATTTTTTAAACCAGCATCTCCCAAATGCCATGCAATAGTGCTCCCAATTTAACATCTGGAGATTTATTGGTTCTCTCTGTGGCAATGTATATTTAATTATATATGGCTTCTTAGCAAGTCCTGCAGTGGCTGCAAAACTACCAATAAGGGTTACACGAGCCACCATTATACACGCTAGCTCCATTCAACTGCAACAGATGGTGGAAAAAACAAATTTTATTTTCCCCTTAGTTCATACAGTTAATAGTCAACAATAGTCCAGTAACAGGAATGAGAAGAGGTTCTGAGGCAGCATGTGACCATAACAGACTCAGTAAAGTTCCTTCCTTTGGACTGATTTTTTGGTGAAAGAAAAAGCTGTCTTTGGAACAGTTTTGGTTTTTTTCCTAGTTCTATTTAAGGCAATTTTGTCAGAGGTGAAAAAATAAAACAAAATAATTTGCTGGTCCCCCTAGTGGGTTGTTTAAAATCTCTTCTCCTTTCCATTCTTGAAACGCTACATCTTTGTTCGTAAGCAAATGTTTGAATAAAATAAGGATGACTCAATTAGTCGGGTGGGAAAGGAGCAAGTAAACCATCCAAACAGAACTGACGTGAGAATATGTAAATTATGCTTTAGGTAAAAGCTGTTTGCTTACAGATGCCAATGTTTTTTAGTTTATATATATATATTTTTACCAGTGCTAGTAAGAAATACTCTGAAGACATAAGGTGTTTTTTCAGTCTCTTACAATCACACCAAAATTTTCAGCAGAGGTGCTCTTCTGTTGCTTTGACAGTTGATTGCAGTGGGATTTAACCTTTCAATTTAAGTACGGTGCTCTATCTGGGGAGGAGTAGTAGTAGGTAGGCTTGATGTTTCCCAGGACTTCGTCTTCCCAGTTGGGGAGGCAGCAGAAGAAGAAAGCACAACCTATCACAACAACAGTGCTGGCCCAGCCGAAGCCATAGGCCCAGCTGAACATATTAGCTCCCATCAGTGGAATTTCTTCTGTGAATTTCACTGGATAGATGACCAAGCCTATGATCTGGAATGCAGCTAAAGAAAGGAAGAAAAGAAAAGCAAGAATAAATGACAAATAATGTTGTTATATTTCCCAACAAAAAAGGCATCTTGAGATGATTGCATTGCCCTCTTGGATAGGTAAGGGTCAGCTCCAGTCCCATGGTCACATTCTTGCAGTGGTGTGTGACATCTCGTGTGGGCAGGTCCCCACCTGCCTGGTGGCAGCTACAGCTGGCATTGTCAGCTTGCTGAGGCACTCACCTGCACCCAGACCAGCCCCATCCCACAGCCAGGTGCCGGTCCAGGTGGGGCAGTTATCTCCTGCTTGTACCACGGCCCCCAGCCCCTCCATCCCCTGGGAAGGTGGGAGGCCTGGGGCTCCCAGCTCCAAAGCCTTAGCATGTGACTTGAGGGTCAAAGCTGTCAGTTGCCCTCATGCACTGCTTTTGGGAACATGCTTCTTGATAAAGGCTGGTTAGGGAGCTTCCCTAACCGTTATCCTCTCTGAGTCAAATTTCCCTTTTTCCATGAAAATGAGTCATAAACCAAACAGTTTATTTCAAAAGGGGAAAGCTCCATCTAGCATGTGTTTCTGCGGATGCCTGTTTTACATCTAGGACAACCTTGTCTTTGCACCCAGGCTTACCAACAACAAAAAGCAAGCCTCCGATTCCTCGCACAAAGTTGAAGCGAAGTATTTCAATCGAGAACGCGATGACTGCGAGGGCAAAACAGATGACCAAGATCACAAAGCCAACCAGGTATGTGGCAGCTGCTGCTCTCCCCCATCCTTGAAGAGAAAAGAAGAAAGGTGTCACAGGCAGTAGTGCACTGAGCTGTAGGTCACTGCAGGTCTTCTGTTTTTTACTTTAGTCATTTCTTTGTTGAAATGTTTTACTGTAAAAAGCACACACTATGTCAAAGCGATACTGAATGTCTCCGAAGTGCACAGCTGAAGAGAGGCATCAGAGAAGCAGCACTGAACTCCCTGCCTGCTAATTTGTCCTACTGAAAAGAGGGATGTAGTATAGCACAGTAATGGTGATAACACCTACGAACTCAGTAACTGTAAGAGACCCACAGACCTCTGAGCAGATAGGGCACACAGCCTCTGAGAATGTGCCCTATCATTATCATTTCTGTTTGGTTGGCATACAAATTTACAAAACCACTTCCATGCATGGGGAAGCATGAGAGCGGACAAGAGGTTACAACAAGAGAGAATTGCTGGAAGTAATAATGATGTTGGCATACAGCTTCCTGTCCACTTGCTTATGACAAGAATATTGTGTGTGAAGTAACTTTAGCATGACCAAAAAGAAACAGATTTGGAGTAGCCAAGCTGAGACATGACAAAGAGAATGCTCTTGAAGATAAATATCTATTCACAGTCAAAAAGATTTAGTAACAGCGAAAACATCATGGGTGGAGAAGAAGCAGTGGCGTCAGAGGTAAAGTGGAAGAGTCCTCTGAATCATTGCTTTGAGATTTGATGAGGCTGAGCACTCCATCAAGTCCCTGGAAAATAACCAGCAGTTCTCATTTCACAGTGACCCAGGCTTGTGAAAAGGTTCCTGCTGTGGTCAGACCCTTTTCTCTTTAAAAACGAGACAGGAGTTAGAGTGTGAGCACCAACGCACGCAGGTGTTCTTGCGCTGGAGGCAGGATGCCTACCCACAGGGGGTAACCATATCTACCAGTGCTGGGATTTCCATGAGCTGTTACCACAGCTCCCCTTCTGTGTCTGCATAACATGGGTTTGGACTTCCACATGTTGGAAGGCAGGGTCAGATCCCGAGCTCCCTCTAACGTAGAAACAAAGGGAGCAGCGAGATCTATGGCAGAATATTTTCCAAAAAATCTCCCTTTCATTTGAGCTGCGTGTTCCAGCATGGCTGGAGTGATTCTGGAGACATAAACTCTGTAAGACAAGTCCTTCTTGTGTAAAAAATAAGAATAAGACAGTGAGACATTTTCCTGAAGAGTTAAAGTCCTCTGCCTTAGCCCATGTGCTCTGCTGTTACGTAAAAAGAAAAAATAGTAATCTGAGACAGAGAATGCAGTAAAACTATCTCAGATACCTCTGTACTATGTACAGCAATTTACTCTTTGAAAGCAAAGCATTGTTTTGCAGTTATTTTCACCAGATCACTCTGAACCAGTTTCTTTCACCTCTGTTCAGAAATCAAAAATGAAATACAGCAGCTCCCCATCAGCCAGTTTTCAGCCCAAAGCTCCCAGCCACCACCATCGCCTGAAGATGGAATAGAAAGGGTAAAGAAAAGGCTTTTCTTGGAGCTACTTAAGACAGTAAAATCTTTTCAAACCAGTTCTCCTCAGTCTCCCACAGCCAGTTCTGTGTGTTTCCTGTCCCTTCCCTAGGAGAGCACTGCAGGGGCGGGAGGGAGGGAGGGCACCCCGCCAGCCTTTGGAGATCGCAGCTGTGTCAGTGGCCTGATAACAGCTTTTCCTTCAAAATATGATCTGATGTGCCTAATGCAGATACTGGACATCATCTGCACAGCAGGATTTATTTAGGAATAAAGAATACAAAAGGATATTCAAACATTACACACAGCAAGCCCAGGAAAAGGCATTCAGACTAAACAAACTAGGAATGCTATTTATTGATATCTGCTCTATTAGGAGAAAAATAACAAGAGTAGCAAGGAACACTTAGTTACCAAAGCACAACCCGCTACAAATGCTTTACATACGCTGGCACATTGCAGAGAGCCAAGCCTGGCATCTGCCTGGTACAGGTTAGATTGCAAACCCAGACATGACAGCAGGCTTGATGCCTTAAAGCTTGCTGCAACACAAACAGGACTGCAAGAGATACGGGCTGCAAAGCCCTCGGTGCTATCTCTGCTATTTCCAGACCCTGTGTGCTTAGTTTGGAAGTACAACAAGCTGTGGAATATGTCAGCCCTGGCTCCACTCACAGTCCACTATTTGCTTGTGGTATGAGAGTGACAACACACATAGCTATAGGAGATGCCTAGTCGGGAAGATTAACACCAAACCCAGCTTTTTTCAGGCCTTTAGAAGCAGGGCAGCAGTGGGCACCACTGTTATGAAATTTGCAGTGGTTTTTGCACTAACATGTGACAAACTGTAGTGCTGGTGAGCCCATCCCTTCCCTCCTCCCACTGGATTATCTCCTCCAGCAGCAGTTATCAGCGGCATGGTACTGATAAGGCCTGATAAGACCCAGCCCTTGGCGCTGGTCCCTGTGATGGATGGATCTGCTCTAGGCAGGACAAGACAACAGCTATCAAACAGCCAGCCTGCCACATTAACACTGGTGGGAATTCCAGGAATAGCAGGAAAGTGTGGCTACACGCAGTGTAAGGAAAACCTCAAAAAAATTAACCCCATCATCCTCGCGCCTATTCAGACAGACTTTCTGGCCCTGTGTCCTCCCAGCACTGGCTGAGCCTTCACAGGCACCCACCTCTGCCCACCAGTTCTTCTGTCTGTGACCCTCACCTGCCAGGGGAAAGGTGGGCATTGTGTCTGCCTTAAGAGCAGGAGAGGTCTGCTCCCAAACTGAGAAAGACAGATCAGCCCCAATTTCCAGCTTACTTGTGCTCAGAAGAACCTTGTAGCCATGAGAGATTTAGCCAGAATTTGTTTTCCATAGAAATTGAAAAATCTCGGATCCCTTCATTTGAAAGAGAGACAATTTCGTACTCAAAACAGCCATAAATATGACATCTGTTTATGAAATCAAGCAACAATACTGAAGTAATTTGGGGCTGTATAGATAGGTCAGAAGAATGGGAGAAAAGTTGAACAGCTTGAGGTGCTTTCGTTACCCAGGTCAGCTTTACTCAGAGAAGAGTTGAGTTCTTTGCATCTAAGCAGCAGAAAAGTATTTACTAATTAGGTGGTGTTTAAAGAACATTAAAAAAAAAAAAAGAAGAAGAAGAAAGAAAAAAAGCCTGTACAGGAGCTGAGGGGGCTATTGTAGCTATTGGAAAGGAGCAAGAGTTTTGTTCTACAGCTTGATTAATCATGACTATGCAAAAGAACTAAGCTGCAAATGTTAGCATGTGAATAACTAGGAGGGGTCAGGGTTATTTAGTTAATGGTGAGCATCAGTAATAGGATAAAATATGGGAAAGAAAAGAGAAAACAACACAAACACAAAGGCCTTAGTGCTGGCTTTTACTTCCTGACTTCATTTGGCTATGCCTCAGCCTCAACAGGGAAGAGATGGGAGCTCTACTGGCTAGGACATTTACATCCAGATTTCCCTGTAAAAATGAATAAAAGGACTGAGAAAACAGTCTAGCAGGAAAGTGAAACACTACGGGATTTGAAGTAACAAGCCCTTCTCATCTTTGTTCACTTATTTATGAAATCAGAAACTGGTTTATCAGCTTGTAGATAACTGGGATCTCAGGGTAGAAGATTTTACTGTGACTTGGTTAGATGAGACAGTTTTACTCTGTAGTTATAACAGTTTTCTGTATATAAATGATAGTGGCAATGTTTTTTGGTGTTTAGAGCTTGTAGTATGGAGCGCCCAGAAAATATGAAATATGCTTTTGTTGTCAAAACAAAGGAGTAGTGGACTGCCAGCAAGAGAGCACTGCCAGCAATATTTTCTTGCTCACATAATGTGCAGATTTCCATGACGACATGAGCAGTGAAGCAGAGGTATGTGCACACCCATTACAAGCACAGGGCAGCCCAGAACCGAAGGCCTGCCAGAAGAGCTCTCGCTAGGAATTAACACTAGGCATCCCAGCTCTCCCTTGTTTTTAGCAGCATGAGAAATCCAGTCGCTGCAGTACCAAACTGCTAACTAAAAGTCTGGTTTCAGCCATCTGTCTGGAAGCCAGGAGGGGCAAAATCCTATATGTTCCAGCTTTTATTGCCTCCCTGCAGTGGAGGTGTGCCTGCTCACTGGGCTTTTGCACTGGTTTCAGGACCTATCTGCTCTGTGTAGCTGGGCATACTGGCTGCTGCTTCTCTCCTGTTAACCTTCTCTGAGTGCCTTCACCTGGCTGATCCTGAGTGCTTGTTTGTCTAGGACACATTCTGCCATCATAAATCAGACTGAACTATGCCTGAAAAGAGGTGAGGGCACGATGAATGTGCTCGTAATGTTCCTCCTTTATTTACCTGGCCCCTTGGTAAAGGCAGCACATGCACACAGATCCGTCAATAATCTGTGGTATCAAAGTCCACTCCTCGGAGCCATGGGCACAGTGGCACTGTGGCAGGGAAACATGATTCACAGAGGCTGGGCTCCTACCCCTAAGTCCCACCTTTTTTTTTTTTCCCTTTCGGCACTTACTAAGGATCCAGATGAACGTCTCCATTTCTCTAAGTCAGCTACTGCATACTTAACGAATACCATCCAGCTGTTAGGAACATAAGAGTTAACCACTTTTACTGCAGATACACACACCCATCATTTACAGGGACAATTCGGACCAAAGTCACTGGGAGCAGGCTCTGAGATCTTGGAAGATGCCGGTGCTCACAAACACTGTTCCTAAACTTACTGGGTCATCACTGTAAAGACAAAGGCAACCACCCTCTCCAAGCAACCACACTGTAAACAACCCTTGTCATCTCTGATGGCTTACTGATAAGTTTCAAGAACAGAGTCAACAGTTTCATCCTGCACTGGGCCAAACTAAGTCATCTTGAGTCATATTTTATGCAGCACAGCAGCTATGTATTGCAACACATTAATAAATGCACAGCTGCTGCCAGGCAGGTACTTGCCAAATGCAAACCAGTGTAGAACTCAAATCAAAATCCCTTCCCCACCTCCCTACTAAATGATATTCTACTCTTCTTTCCACTTCTTCTACCTTATATGGACCACAAATGTGCATTAAGAAGCAGTTCAGTTTAGGAGACATTCTTATTTGCAAATCTTTGTTCATCTGTTTGTGTCCCTTTTTCCCCATTTAAAATAAGTCACCAAACTGCTTTCTCTCTTTCTCTTCTTAGCATACACGCCACAGCTCAATTAAGAAAATGTCTAATGCAGCTTTCTGTTAATGGGGACCCACTCTGAAGTTTTCTTTACATCAGGAGAGGTGCAGAGTAGTTAGTCTGTAGTAGTTATCATATGCAAAACAAGTTATGCACATCAATTCATTCACTTTTATTTTCCTGTGGCAGCACTGTAAATGCCTGCTAGGCATTTTTTCCTTTGTAAATGCCCTCACCTACTTTGAGCCTAATTACATTAGCATAGAAAAAAGGAAACAAAATAAATCAAACTCAATCTCATATTTTACATCCTGTCTCTAGATGTAAATAGTCGCTCAGTAGACAGTAGCGCTGATTTCCTCAGAACTACAGAAGAGGCAAAGTCAAGTTGGTCCAAGTTCTACCTCAGCCAAGGGTTTAAATAAGCTTTGGTTTAAGGATAAATAAGCACAGTCAGGGATACCCTTCTCCTCTGACAGCCTGGTCAAAAACTTCATAAAGTCACTTTTGCCCCAGAAGGCTCAAGGCTGAAGCAAAGCACGCACCCATCATCCTTCCTGGATAGGAGGCAGGGTCACTATGGGAGAAAGCAAACCTCAGCAGCTCTGTTGCACAGGCACTCCTTCATTCAATGCAAATGTCAACCACTCTCCTGCAGTAGCTTTTTTGCTTGGGGTAGTGGGTCAGGAAGATACTTAGTCACACTTGCCAGATTTCTCCCACCTACAGCGATCTCCTGGCTGGAAAAGGAAGCCTCTGCTTTTGCAAAACATTCAGGATTTAGCTGAGTAGGAATGGCAAGCTGGGTGCCGGGGTGGAAGCCTCCCTGTTGCCCTCGCACAGTCTGGAACGCTCCCTTCCAGCTTCCAGTGGCAGTCCCCAAAACACCCTCATCCAGGATCTTAAGGTGGCTCTGCTTATTTGTCCAGAAACATTTTGTTTGAGAGAAAAGCAGAAGTAAGCAGACCATAGCCAGGAAAAAAAAAAGAAAAAACGCTGACTAGAATGTCCACAAGAAACAGAAACTGGGTATATGGTAAGATCACGCCGGTAATGCCAGATATAAGGCAGCTAACAAAGTCAAAGCTGAGGCACAATTATTCTCTGATTTATGTCCCAGCGCAATAGAGTGGTATATACAGGAAGCTGCATTTTTTCCATTTGCAAACCCATGTTGGGCCATTTTAAACCGCACGTTGGGAGGCACCCCCTCTCTAGGCAGGGTGAAGGTCCTCTCTCCCTGAGGGGGAGGCAGCTTTGCTATTGCCCAGGTGCACAGGAAGCCCTGTGTAAATGCTTCTGCAGTTGGGTCAGCGACGGAGCTGCGTGCTGCAGGGCGAGGCTGCTGGCTGCAGCCTGCTCAGAGCAGAGAGAGAGCAGGCGCGTGGCCAGTTGGCTCTCTTACTTCAGTTAGAAAAGAACTTTTTAAAAACAAAAAGTAAAAATAAAAAAATAAAAATTAAAAAACAAGCCTTGCTCCTTACTCTGGTACTGATAGGAAAGACTGCTCTGAAGCAATCCGAGGTCCTGTTTCTTTGCTCATTAAAGCCCTGAAACAGTGCTCGTTCTGGTTCTGCCTGGAAAACCCCATCCCAGCCAGCAGCTACACCACCACAGAAACGGGGATAGCGTTTGTTTTGCCAGAGCACGCTGAACAAATGTTTCCACCCAAAGCTCCACAGGATGCAGCCACTGGAGCCCAGTGTCCCAGGAGGCGTGGGCAGGTAGGTGGGCTCCCCGCTTACCATAGTCCATGAGGGATTCACAGTTCCAGTTGAGGTCCTGCTCGCCTCGTGTGCAGCTCTCCCACAGCGACGCTTGGTGCACATAGGGATCCGACTCAGACTCCAGCCAGCCCCTGCCCGCCAGCGCGATGATGCCCATGATGATGGCCAGGCCCAGCAGCAGAGGCAGGAGCCAGCGGCACCGCCAGCAGGCCAGGCTGCATGCCACCATCCTGCCGGGCCGTCGGGGCTCCTGGTGAGCCCGAGCTGCTTGGATAGGGAAGGGTGGGAGCAGGGAGGCTCCTCTGAGGAGAGACTGGCTGTCTGTCCGTCTGAGCTGGGTTTTAATGCACGCCCGGAGGAGGGAGTCCCACCCGCATTCCTGGGAGTGAGCGTGGCAGCGGCAACCTGTGGGGCTGGTGGAATAGAGAGGAGAGGAGAGCACGGGGCTGGGTCCTGCTCCTCACCCTGCCCCTGCTCCCTCCATGCTGAGATAATGTCCAGTTACATTCCTGTCCTGCGCTTAACTCCTTGCTAGCTGCTACCCTCCTGTGTCCAACCCCACTGCTTGGTCAAGGTCGGTGATGCAGCCCTGTGTGCTTGCTTGTGACAACCCGGGCACAGGGAAAGCCAAGACTGCCACAAGACACCAGAATCACCTGGATAGACACGTCAGAAGCTCTTTCATCATGACTGATCCGAACTTTGGTGTCCTACAACATGTAGTAGTGCTGCATTTTGGCTAGAGGCACGCTGAAAGTCAGATTCCTCTTGTCAGGGTCTCAGTATACGTAAGCTTTGTTTTACCTCCTATCTGTTACATGACCTCTGCATGACACTTCTACATTACATCCAGCAGACTCTTCCAAGTCTGTCTGTCTTTCTCACCACTTCTGCTGATATCTTGTCAGCAACTGTAACAAACCACAGCAAAAACTTCAGATTCTTACTCCATTTCACAAGCCCTGTCCTTTTTCCAGGTATTTCGCTCATCTTTCTCCCCTCAGTTCACCAGACAGAGGCAGATCATCATTACATAAAGTTAATAATACCAATTATGCTGGCCGCTTTAGGTACTGAACACTTATAGTATGTTGCTTAATGATTGGAATAGTCAACTCCTTGCCCAGTTTTTGGACAATTTTAATGCAAATGAGAAGAAGGAAGAAAGGTGTTATTTGAAGATGGGAATATGACATTATTGACAAGGAAACAGCTCGTCATAACTAACACTTGTCTGGTATTAAGCTTAGCATTAAACAAATATGTGGTTTCGAAATGCTTGATTGCAGTTGTGCTCTGACTTTAAACCAGGCTGTGCCAGACACAGTCCAGGAGTGGTACACAGGACCCCTGTACCCTGATATTTCCCTATTCCATGCCTGGAAATGCACCTCAGAGACAAGCAAAATGAAGGTTTCCGCATTATGTGACATGAACGCCAATATTTTAGTCACAGGAGAAATGCTTCTTCACAGTAAAACCTACACACATCTCACTGTGTTATCCCATTGTCTCGCACCAGTGCAAACTCTCCTCATGGGCAGATGTGCTGGTCACAGGATTCTGGATGGACACATTTTGAGCACATAACTCACACATATTTGGTTGAGTCTTAGAGCAGCTTCAAGGTTTCAACAAAGAGGTCAGTAGGACAGCAAATATTTGAGGTCTGAAGGGCTGAAAAAAATTACTGGGTATGGTGGATTACATGGGATTCGAGGGGGATGTGGGGCTATGAGTTCTTATTGGACTGCACCAAATGTGATTTTGTCACAGTCATGTCAAACATGCTCAAACTGTGCCTAATGTCAGTTCATAGGATCGTAGGATCACAGAATATCCGAATCTGGAACGGATCCACAAGGATCATCGAGTCCAACTCCTGGCTCCACACTGCACTGCCCAAAATTCATACCTGATGTCTGAGAGCATTATCCAAATGCTCCTCGAACTCCAGCAGCTTGAGGCCATGACCCTGGGGAGCTGTGCCAGTGCCCAACCACCCTCTGGTGAAGAACCTTTTCCTAACATCCAACCTGACCCTCCCCTGATGCAACTCCATGCCATTCTAGTGAGGAGGGACGGTGAACCTCATTTGAATATTGTGATGCTAGAAACAGAACAACAAGGTGATATCACCAGAAGGAAATTGCAAAAATCTGAAGCAGGTTGCCTCAAACTAGGTGAAGTTTCATCAGCCCACTCAGTATTCTCCTCAAAGTTCCCACCAGAAAAATCTATGAAGAAGCTATATGTATCTGGAAACTACATACTTTTATGTGCTTGTTTGAGAGAAAAACGGGACAGTGTGAAGTATTCATTCTGTCAATGATAACTCAAGTATATAATTTGCATTAAAAAGTAGCTTTAAAAGATTATTTGCATATTTGCTGCATAGTGTATGGCTTTCCAAAGAGTGCAAATGAGAAGGTATAGCTATGAGCTATAGTAATACTTACTGAAAACTGAAAAAAGGTACTTTCAGGTTGATGTTTTTAAGAATAACCGTGTCTGAATAGTGTTGAGAGACCACCTACTACTGTCTCAAGGGCTTTTACTATCAAGCTGTGGCAAAATAATGAAGGGCTTGTTTTAAAATCTAATCTGTATTTAAGTCACCTAATTGGAATATTTAATGGCCTATTTATTCTGGCATACTGAGTTGGATTGTGACAAGGTATCAATTTTCTGTTTAATAATGTATATATGTACATACACATACATGTACATATACACACATGTATATACGTATATGGATATATATGTGTGTGTATACATACACACAAAAATATTTTTTGTTCATAACTCCTCTTCCACCCTTCAGTTCCTGTCACTGTTCCTTTACAATGCCAATTCCAATTGTTACTAGCTTTTTATTATCATTGAAGCCTTGATTACCACAGCTTTGTCCTTTTCACATCCAATCATATCATTGGCTCCACACTGCAAGCAAAATAGGCCTCCTCATTCATTCCCTATGTCCACACCCACTGCTCAGATTTCATTCCAAATTCATAAATTTTGCTTGAACTACTAGCATGTGTACTTCATGCTTCAACACACAGTTTCTGCATAGAGGAAAAGAGCAGAACTACTTTTTTTGTCTCTACAGCAGGACTTTGTGTGCTTGGTGCTGAGAGATGTTTTTGCGGCATCTCACTGTCAGCACTAAGGTCAACTCAAGTAGGTGCAGAAGCTGTTTTCCTTAGCACAAAACGTAAGAGCTGTTGTCTAAAGCTGGAAATGAAACGAGGTTAAATTTCATCCATTTTGCGAGAAATAGAGCAGGAATGCACTGCTCAGGAGGCTGCTCGCTTTATTAGAAGGTCAGAAGTTAGAGAGTTTCTCCCATTCGGAAAAGCACATAGGGCTGGTTGGTGTGTTTATTACTTGCATTAATGGGCTTCCCAAGGTGGGGCATGCCCTGCAGTGGTGTCCAGAGGGGCAAGAAGCCTACTGGGGTGCTGGGGCAGCTCAGCCCCATGGTGTGTCACCACACCAAGACCACTGTGGAGAGACACCATGATGCTGATGCCTTCTCTGGCATCAGCAGGCCTCATGGCCTGCCCACCACTCCCAGTGACCCAATGAGGAGGAAATGACAAGTTCCCTCTTGGCTGTAAACATGGGGCTTCTTCACTGGAGATGCAAGCATGTCCTCCTACCTACTTAGCTGTGCTTTACGTCTTGTCTTCTAGTGGCACTGCCCTCTGTACACCAGCAATGCCTGCAGTTAAGCACAGCACGACATTTACAGAGCAGGAATAGGTGAAAATTCCCCTTACAATTCCTTGCATTTCTGGGTACTATTTGTGGAAATGTCGCTTCATGTGAGGAGGCAGTACTGCCATGCTATACAGATGACATGCATGGAAAAGAAAAGCCAACTGGCAAATCCCTCTGAAGTGAAAAGATAACATACCAGCAATTTCCTTTCATGTGACCAAGGGCCTACAGCACAGTCAGATAAGTTATCTGCATTCAGTTTCAATGTTACTTTGATTTAGTAGTGAGAAAAAGCTAGACAATTAATAAACCAGTGCCTCCTGCAAGCAAAATAGGCAGCGCCAGCAGCATATGTAGTTTCTGTCACCTCCAGCTTGTGTAGCAAGCACAAACACAGAGACCAGATGGTAGTAGTCAGTTTGTGGGGCTGCAAAGATACATGCATGAAAAGCACGTACTGCTATGATCATGAGGAAAAGATGCCCAATATGTGATGAAACAAGTCATAGAATCATAAAATGGCTTAGGTTGGAAAACCCAGCTGGAGGTTTACTTTACTACACGACCAGAAATGTGTGACTCTATCTGGGCATTCTGGATCAAGCTCCTCTATCAAATGGATGTTACTCTCAGCTACAAACACAGTTAATATGTTCTGTAGTTTTTATGAAAATCTAAACACTTTCTTCAAATTTTTCTTTTACAGTGGAAAAAAGGAATCATAAGCCTCTTTCACTACCACTATCCTTACGTTTAGTTATATATTATGCAAATAATCAGATCATTTCATAATCTTTGGGTCACCATAGCAGTGTTTTTTCTCTGCAACATAATGAGGGATGTGCTCCTCTAGCAGACGGTGCTGTGCATGCAGTAAATCGTTTACCACTGCCAGTAATCATTCACTAAGCTATCAGCGAGAACGAGGCAGTGGTGAGTGAAGGTCAGCCCTAGCCCGGACAAGAATGGCAGGGCTCTCACAGGTACAGCTTTGTAGTCGTGAGGTGGGAATCTGCAGGCTGGTTCCCAAGGGTGCATATGGGAGATAGGTGGGCAGCACAGGGCCGAGGTTACTGCTCAGCCCCCACATCAGTGGCTGTGGGGCAGGGCAGGGGTCCCCTCAGGGTCCCCTCAGGGCTGAAGCTCTCCTCCGTTACACATTTTATCTGAAAACCCTTTTTATAGACTGTTTACATCTCCGATAAAGCCTTTAGGAAAAAAGCAATGTCCGCAGACTGAATACCTGTTGTAAATCCAATTATTTTATAATTCATGGGTGTTGTCCTTCAGCAGCGTCTTATGCTCACTTTCCTCAATGTTTAAGTGTCCTAATTCTCCTTAATCTCTCTTCAGACATCACAATGGTAAGATCTCTATTTAGACAATAATTAGCATCACCAAAACAACATAGTCACTCAAGCCATAAAACAGGATAGGGATGGGAGGTAGTGTAGCCCGCACCAACCACTCCAGCAGGGTTTCCAAATGAAATTACTGCTTCCTTATCTGTGCTGAGACATTTCCATTATCTGAATTTAAAAGAAAGCAATTTCTCTGACCAGCTTTTGTCACTAGCTCTCGGATGAATTCAGCTTACATTAGAAACTCATCCACCACTGGATGTGCTCTGTGCAATTGATGTGCCACCGAGACTGCTTCCAAAGTCTTGTGAAAATACCAGGTTGGATGAGGAGCACTAGAGCATCAGCACGGTCCATAGGGGCTGACTAACTTTTTCGCATTCTAGCACATCCTTGTATAAATACTCTCCTCCTTCTGCACACACTGTGCCTATGGTGGCCATTAAAGAGAGGCATTAGGGTGCGTGTGAGGTCACTGACTCAGCAACTCATGTTTTCTGCATTTAAGTTGTGCCTCTGTGTTGTCTTGGAGCTGCACTGGATGAAATTCTGCCTCTAATAAAGGAAATGACAGAATCCCTGGTGGCTGGGACTTTACCCCAGAGCTCTCTAGAGGCCTCAGGCTCACTTAGATCATGTCCATGCAGTATTCAGGATCTTGGGACAGTTAAGGTCTTCAGACTTCTTGCTGCAGCATTTCCTCCTTTAAGTCCTCCTCACATTTATGCTTTTGCAAACTGTAAAAAAGAAAAGTATAAAATAAACAGCAGTATCATTCTTGACCTGCATACTAATTTTGGTTTTGTCTCTTAACTCCTTCTCCAAGGCTGTAAACTGGACATCGTCATGCGTGATGCTAAATAGTGGTAACAAAGTCCTCAGAACTGCCCAGCTGACACTGATACAACTGCTTCAGCAACAGGAGCTTGGTGCAGCATGTGAATCTTATTTTCTAGAATTGCTAACATTTCTTTTTGATTCCCCTCTCAAAGCAAATTCAAGGTACAGTGTGTTCTTACGTGTGAGGGTTTGCAGGTTTGCTTTGATTTTGGTTTGTTTGTTCATTTATTTTTACATTTTCTAGTTACTCACAGAGGCCCAGGGAAGAGTTATTCATTCTTGGAGAGCAGCATGATCATATTTGTTCTAAATTATGTATTCACTTCAGATAAGTTGAGAGAAGATGTATTTTCAAAAAATATCATATGATGTGTGGAATATCAAACACAAACCCGGAGATGCAAATGTTGCAGCTTGGTGTGATCTATAAGGATATTGTCCCATTTTTGTGTCATACTGAGAACTGGCCTCAGAACTCTGCTTGAGTGAGACCCAAGATTCCTTCCACAGTTCTAGCATTCTAACAGAAGAGGTGATGCACACATGCTCACTGATGGTTGTGCTGCACGAAACCTGGAGGAATGGGGTTCCCGCTTTGGGCTCTCGGAGAACCTTCCCCCCGAGCAGCTCCCGGGGACGGCTGCTACCAGCAGGGGGCAGGAAAATCCTCAGCACCGCGGAGCTGGGGCTCCCTGAATTCACAGCCGCTTTCTCTTGTACTGGTATTTGCACTTCCTTGCACTAATCCATATTTCCTGTCTCGATTCCTCCTTCCTCTCTGTAAAGCCATGCACATCTCAAATCTGCCCACACAGCATTGTAGAAGACTGTCAACTTTTTGGCCTTTTAGCTTCAGCACAGGCAGCTCTTATAAAATGGTGTCTTGGCTCCCAGCAGTGGTACCAGGAGCTTTTGGGATACATTTAATCTCCATGCGCATATCCAGAACCAGACAGGGTAGATTTCATTGCACAGTTCTGCATTAAAGACCCTGTTTAGCTTTTATAAGTGACTCATCCAACAGCTCAGTCTGCTGAAGCCTGATTTCCAAGAGACAGTCTGGTCCATGCTCAAATGAAGGATCACAAAACCAAATTAGCAGCACATGTGGATGTGGCACTGAATTCATTCAGCATGCATGAACGTCAGGACTTTGAGTCATCAGTAAGGGGCAAGTCGGGGGGGCCGTCTCTTACGCATCCTCTCCTGAGCCTTGTTACAGCAGGAGCTGCCTCTGTGTTTCTCCCTGACATTGACCCATTTTGCTGTTCTATTATGCAAAACAATGGTTATAAATAATGTTGAGTTTTCTCTCCCATGGCACTGGACAGACAAGAGAAATCTCTATGTGTTCTGCTGCCAAATCTTCTTCAGTTCAGCTTGATCACACTTACACGACCAGCTTCCCCTTGCAGAAACAGCACTGCACCTCTGATTTAAAGAGTATCTCTTTCTTGAGCGTCTTGCTGTGATAGATACAGAAGCAGCTGAGTGCAAGTGGACAAGAAAGGACTTTGCAGAAGATAGTATCTGTAAATGACTAAAAAAACAGAATGAAAAATAAATTTCAAACTACACAGGCAGGCAGAGTTAACACAACCATGCATAAGCAAGTATAACAGAGCTAGGAGCAGCAGGAGAAGGCTGGGAGATGGGAAATGAGGACAAAAGGGAAACACCATGTTCAGGGGGAAGTTTCCATCTTGGCAAGGGTACTGCAGGGAAGGGATGCATTAGCTCATGAAGTGAGATGGTATCTACCCATTTCTCTCAAGTGTTGGTGAGAGTATTCTGTAAACATTTTTCTCTTTAAAGTAGCAAACATTGAGCTGGAAGCATCAGATTTGAGTAGAAAAGAGTGGAGATGAGGGATTTAGTTTAAACACTGTCACCAATAGTAAGTAAGCATTGACGATGTATGCTTACACAGGAAGAGAGGAATGGCAGACAGGGGAAAAATACTCTTATCTTTCTGCTCCTCTCTTTCCAGTTTATACATCATGCAGTAGTTAGCAATTAAATTGAAATATAACCTGCAGTACAGTGTGATCAGTTGGAGAAGTGAGACCACGAGAGATTTCTAGTGATCACACAATAACAGATGGGGTAATAAAACCTGGGACAATAAGGGATATTTGTGGAACAAATGAAAGATCAACTTCCCTTCTGTTGCAGAAGCAAGAAAATAGGCAAGTGTTAAAAAACAATCTAAAAGGCAAATTGATGAGGGGAGGAACATATGGCCAAGATGTAAAGTGTTAAATACACACGGAGGAAAATGTATGCTTTTAAGCCATCATTGCAGAATGCTTGTTTCTAGCTTTTGCATGCTTTTACTTGCCACCATTTGTGAAGAAACAATTCCTCGGATCTTGGTAGTACAAAGCATGAATGAACTAGGTCCAAAACGTAGGTTCAGCAAAAGTTTGAAGAAAAGCAAAACAGGCAGAGGAGAGAGGCTTTATCACAGCTGATCTGAATAAAAATGCTACTGAGATCTTTTATCCCACACACACTTTCATTATTAAAGAAAGTGAATGCAATCAGAAACTGGAAGGGAATCAGCTCTCTTTGGGCTCTGGTGCTATAATTTTCAGTTGTGGCCAAACAGTGACGTCCAGTGAATTCTATCATTCATATGGCAGGAAAAAAGAAGAAACAGTAAACATGGGAAGCATCGATGAACTTCTCAAATTCTGGCAACCTTTTCAGCTACTCTAATTTCAGTAAGAACACTAGGCACTCTTCTCTCACTTTGAGCCATGCTCTTAGCTGGCAAGGCCCCACCAAACTCAGTGGGACTGCCCTACACGTGGAGGATAGACCTGGGAGTTATCTGCCAGCTTCAGAGACTGCAGAGGGTGGCAGGGCTGTGCCTTGCACTTGGTCACTGCTCACCCATGTTACAGGCTAAGCAGCCTTCCCCGGGCCTCAGAGCTGGATCTAGCCTTGTGTAGTTCTTTGCAAGATCAAAAGTACATTTGAGCAGTATTGAGGTGAAAACTCTAAAAATAACAGCTTCTTTTCTATATTCCTATGTCTATTCTAAACGTACTTATTTCTCTTTATGCTCTATTTCTCCTTTCTTATGGCAGTACAGAAAAGACAAATATAAGAAAATTAAATGGAGATATCCCTACCTATAGCCCTGTTTCAATAAATCACAGTGAATCTTGTCATTCATGGTGGTATGAGACTGACAACATGAAGACAACAATGGTGATGCTTATCACCTGGGCTACAAAGCACTGTGATCTGTATTCTTGGCAGAGATTTTTTCTGGGTTATGACTCATGCAGAGCCCTGCTTTTCCACTCCTCTGCAACCTGCTCTGACAAACAAGGGACTTACAGGTAAATAAATAAATAACCAGCTTTTATCATCAACAAGAATGTAATAAAGAAATTCATTTAAGATACAAGTACATCTCTTGCATGTTAGGTACATCTGGTTCCTGGATCCAACACCGTACCCGTGCAATGACCTGAAGCCTTGTCCCCCTCCTGCTCTGAAGCCCTAGTCAAAGATATTTTTTTTCAGGTCTTCTCATTTATGGTCATCTACATCTAGCGAGCAACAAATGGAGGTTTCTGGGGACTCTACATCCTGAGAAGAGTAGGTGGAGAGGTTGGGAGGAAGAGATGAAAAGGCCAGATGATGCAAGCAGTAGAGTAACACAGAGACAAGTCTGGGCAGTGGGTGAGAGCATGCTGACAGTAGCTCTATCACTGCACCCTGATTAAGATCTTTCCAATAATACAGGTAGGGTTTGGGATTTGTTTGTAAGGGTTTCACTTTTACCTTTTTGAAGGATGGGCACATGTGTGCCCCAGCACAGTTAAAAATAATCAAATGGAAGTTACAAGAGTGGGTGGAAGTGTATCTCAGGTCAGGTGAGACTGCTCTTCACCTTACCTGCAGCTGAAAGTTGAGCCTGCAGAGCTGTCAGAAACTGAACACTGAGCTGTGGAGCAAGTGGTCCTGCACCACCCGGTTGACCTGGACAGAGAGAATTAACAAAGGGCACATCCTGTGGCTGTGAGTCAGCACGAGTACCTGCTTTGTCTGCACTGCACATCATCTTTTGGACAGCTTAATGAAGGAGCACAATCTTGACACAGACCTAAACTTTTGACTATGTGAAAGTAGGAACTGCCTTTATAAGGCTCATGGAGAAAGGACCTCAGTGCCTGTTTCAGATAGGTACAACAGGAGATAAACACTCATCAATACATGAATGTTCACGTAAGACACATTAGGATGCAACTTGTTTGACAACCAAGTGACTTAATCTTTTGTGAAGATATTTTTGCTGGGAGCCCATTAAAAAGCTGCCATAAATTTATCCCTTTGGCTGAACTGATGCATTAGCACCCCAAAACATAGCAACAGCATTCCATTTTCTTGAGCATTAGGGTTTTGTGCTCATCTTTCTGAAACTCTTAGCAATTTCCTCTCCTCAGTCACTTTATGAGTTTTTTTTGTGTGTTTGTTTTGCTTCTGTTTTTGTTTTTTGAGTGGGAAAAGACTTCTTCTGTGTGCTAGTACTACAGGAGTGAAGCTCTTTCCTCAGGCTGGTTTATTTTGTGGACATCTGAAACATTTGGGATCAGATTACATACAGGCAAGTAGGACAATGGTACAGCCATATGAACCAGAGGCTAATTTATAGGCTTTGCAGATGTGAATGCATTAGCATGCAAATCACGAGCAGCCCCTGCCTATAAATAAAAGAACTTACCTTTACCAAGAGATGGCTGTCCCAAAAACATAATAAGTACTATAAATTATAGACAGGACAGATTTCAGCTTCTTTTGTATTCTTGTATGTGTTTCTCTAAGGGAGCGTTTAAAGATAAAATGTGTAATGCAGTGCACAGCACAGGCACTTATAATCTTTGCTGCCCAGTACTATTATTACTTTTTGCCACCTGCCACTCCTTCATTTGTAAGGAAAAAAAGCTATTTGGACTCGTCAGCAACTTTGAATAATATGTTATTACATGGTAGTTCTATGAAAAGGAAGGATTAACTGTGGCTCGGGAAATTTTCTGCCCACAGCTCTGCCTCAGACACAGCTCTTCCTCAAACTGTGTGTGTGGCCTCAGGAACATAAATGAAGCAACCTATGCCACCATTTATTTAGTGAAGAATGTAGCAAAATTAAACTTTGGTTAACCTGTGTTTTCTGTTTAGATCATGTTCTGGGGCAAGGCTGTCTGTATTGTCTATCTGTAAAGGGCTGTATATGTTGGCACACCCTGGGCACTTCTGGTAGCAGAAATAACAAATCTCCAACAACCCTAGGCCTTAGTTACGATTACATAAGATATTTAGGAATTACCCCAGATCCCATGGGAATAAAAGTCTAAGGGTTTTTTGTTTGTTTGTGGGTTTGTGTGTGGGTGTGTGTGCATTTTGATGGTCTAGGGTTTTTTTGGAACTTGATGAAAAGAACTTAATGAGGCTGTACTTACGTCATTGGCTCTGTCAAGTCATGAACACATGCAGTGCTGATATCTGTATGACAGCTTCCTGCCATTCCATACTTCCCAAAATCATTTTTAATGACAGAAGATTTAAAGCAGCAAAACTGATGAATTTCTACAAGTTTTGTCAGAGCACATTACCTTGAGGAGGAGAGAATCCCAAAGACGCACCTTCCTCCCCTACGGGAGAAACTCTACAGGGAACTCAAAGAGAACTGCAGAACCATTAAGTTCTGCTGCTCACTGAGCTACTCATTTCTCCCTAAAGTCACAATTTTTTGAGGTTCATTCCAGCTGAAGAAAAATCTTCCTGTAAGTGAAATGATCTCCTGATAGAGAGAAGGCTCACTGACAGCTTTGCTTATTTTATGGATATGTTACATCGAACTGAGCCTTTGCCATCTGCTCTGACCCCAGTTGAAATGGAAAAAAAGAAAAAAAGAAAAAAAAAACAAGGAAAAAAATGCAAACCAAATCACAAGAGCAGCAAGGAGATAAAAGTGATTTAACTGCCCGTGTATGCTCCTCTAACAATGCAGCTTGCACTGAAGATGTTCTTCCTCATGATTCAGAAACAAATCATTAGAAAAACGATTCACACATGACACACTAAATTTCCTGCTGAGCTGGAGTTTTCTTGAAGGAAACCTGGCTCCACAAGAGCATTCGACTGTACGTATATGAAATTATGTGAGCTTTATGTAAAGATAGTCCTTAAATATCTTTTATATTATTTGCAGTTCAGACAGTAAGGCACAACGAAGTGTGAATTATTTAAGGGATAATGCCCATGGTGGAGAAATGCATGAGGCAATAAATGGCTTTTGTAGGTAATTGAACACCACAGCAAGGCTGTGAGATATCTGAGAAGTACAGAAGGCATTCATTGAAAATATGTCCCAGTGCCATGTTCAACAAGGAAAATGTTAAACAAATACAAATGCGGTTTCCTGGCCTTGTGAGGATTTGAGAAACCTATGCAGCTATTTTGCTAGAGAAAAACCATCAGAAAGCACTGAGGTGAATAGATTAACGGGGCACGTAATTAGGAGTGGAAAATAACTGATGAGATTCAGCACATGCAAGTGTCAGTAAAGATGCATTATCCATGGGAAGCTTACACTTTGCACTCCGAGATAAATCCTCATATTGACATGCAGCTTTGTTACTTGGTATTCTTGCTGCTTTTAAACATAAAGACAAAAGACACGAACCATCCATACATCCTGAATCACTATAATGCCCATAAAAGGTTTTTCCCACAAGAAAGGAAATGATAATCTAATGTGTTGCATTCATCTGTGGAATGCAAATTACTGTAGAACTGGTTTCATTGCTAACATAATGTGCAAAGATCATTAATGAAAAGATTAACAAGCAGTATGTCTATTCCTTGAATTTCTCTTCAAGTTAATCAAGTTAATAAAACATAATTAGCATCAAGACATTTGATTTTCTCTTTGGATTATGAGATTAGAGACTTTAAATTTAATATATATACTGCAGCATAAAGTGATATAGACCTACTTCTTCTGCTGATGTAACTCTGCTGGACCATCTTCTATGACTTTAAAGGCCCTGTGTCAGCTCACAGCATATGAAGAATTGATTCCTTATGATACAGTTTGGGGATGTGCATTGAATTTCCTTCTCAGAGCTGCATTTTAATCAATTATGAGACACATGCAGAATAGACACAGTCTTGCAAACACCAACAGCAGCTAACGTCTATTTAAAGCAGTAGTCTTTGAGGACGGAAAGATAGGAATTAACTATTGCCCTCCTCAGAGGGCAGAGTGTATGTGCATACGTACACTGAAGCATCCAGCAGCTGCATGAAATACGTGAGGTATGTTAACTCATGTTACTGGGGAAGACTGTGGTAACTACTGAGAAAATTGCGTGGAACTATTTCCACTGCTGAAGAGAAATCCTCTAATGGTGATTGGCCTTTGCTGCAGGAACTGGCCAACAACAGCTTACAGCATCTTGCACAAGGCTGAACTGAAACAAATGGAACCTAGAAACTTAATTTAGAAAAAAAAGAGAGAGAGAGAGAGAGAAAGGGGGTGCGAAAGAGAGATAATTGTATTCACATGCGCTGCATTTATATATCCATGAGCACCACAACTAAATCCTTTTATTCTAATATCTGCATTGCTGTTTGCTAATGAGTCAACAATGTTCTGCTCTTCTGAACTATAAAGATCAGCTTATCCTTGACATGGGCAACCACTGGAGTAATTTGCTCCTGAACGAAGAAATCATTGAAGTGAGACACTTGGTATTTGAGAAGATAATATTTTCATCTTCCGCACAGATCAGAAATGCCACAGTAAATTAAATGAACAATGTTTCTATTCCTAATGACATGTTGCGGTGTATTAAACAAAGATTGTATCTGTAAAACATATGCATGTATCAAGTTGGCTGGCATTCTAGGTGGGACAGTCTGAAGGTTACCTGGCAGCCGCCGGAGTACAATTGCATTTTCATTTGCTTTGCCGAACACTAACCAGGGCTGAAATCTTTCATCTGGATGGAAGTGGGGGTGACTGCTCTACATTTTGATCAGATTAGTTTCAGAATTTTTAGACAAAAGAAAGAAGATAGTTTTGCCAATATCAACACAATGTGATACCCTTTCTATGAGAAGGTGTACTGCCACTGTTTGGTGGCATGAAGAAGTAAAATAAAATGTTACATGTGACTTGTGCATTAGCGTTATGCTTCTTGCCATATTTTCGAAAAGTTGTCCAAATCTTACCAAATTTCATAAAGTCAGTCTACATGTTTTTATCAGCTGAAATCCTGGAGACTCTTTTTATAGTTATACCCATTGTAAGGGACTAAACACAAATTTTCCTGCATTTGTAAACCTGCACACCTGTGGGCTGCCATGAGCAGGTGAAGCAGGAGCTGAGAGCAATCAGACTTGCTTATCTTGTACCATAATGGTGTCACTGATTGATGTCTAACCTAGAGATAAATTGGTTACCCATGTCCTAAAAGGAGAGTACTGAAGTAACACGTAGCTCAGCTCAAGTCAATCTAACCTAATTCAGAGTAGAACCATCCTAGTTACAGGAATCTGTCATCTAACTTAAAGGATCTATGAAGGTATAGATTTATTTTTTTTCCAGAAAAAAGACAAAAGGGCTGACTGAAGGCAGACATTGGCTAAGAGCAAGGCAGAGTAGTGTTCATACACAGTGAACTTTAACTGCTCTGGAGAGAAGCATGGGACAAGAAGGCAATGAGAATAGCTGAAAGCATCTGCAGAAAGAGAGGAGATGTGTTGAAGAAGCAAGGGCAAAACTGGGTAGAGTGAACAAAGAGGCTGGAACTGTGTGAAGGCATGAGAATGGATGAGTACCTAGACTTCATCATAAAGCATACGCTGCACCTCAATGTTTTTTCAATTGTGCTTTTGGGTGTACATTCTAACTAAATACTAATACTAGAGCGTACAGTAGGTAGACAGAATAGCAAAGACATGAAAAAGGAAAGAGGACAGAGTCATCATTACCTTCTGTTAAACCATTGGGAAATCATAGTGTTATTAATTGAGAACATCATTAATTCAAGTTATACCTCAAATACTATTGTACATGTCCAAACATTTTTACACAGGAGAATGTCCATGTTACGATCTAATGTCTTCTCTTAAAGTATGCCATATACACAACTTTATTCTGAGAAATTAAGCACTGGAAAGGCAAAAAGAAACCTCATTCTCCATTAAAAGAACAGTCCTCTTTGGTCCAGTGGTCTGACTTCTTTGTTTCCTATCTGCTTATTCCTTAGGAGTCCAGGAGACAAAATGGGTAAATCAGTGCAGCTACTGTGCAGCAGTTTAAGCTCTTACAGATCAAAGGACAGAGAACATATTGCAAACGTAAAGGGCTATTGCAGAAAAGCCCCTCTTCTTTCATATCAGCAAGAATTTAAATCAGACAGTTCTGCTGGCTGCAGTTGTGGCAATAGCATGAGGTAAAAGAGTTGCAAAGGTCCAATCGTGTACCACTAGAATCAGTGAGGCTTACAACATTACCCAGCTTCTGCTGGGTACAAGTATGTTTAAGATCAAGCCAACTAAATACATTCAAACTATATCCTTATAAATAATCATTGTTTTTTTTAAGTGCTGTCATTCTAATACTATCCCAAACATCTGTTTTTCTGTCTGCTTATCCTCAAGTACACCACAGATAGGAATGAATCGAATTTGATTTCTAGAAACTGGATACAGCTCCAGCCTTGCTTATTAGATCCCTATTTCCCCGAGGTTTTTCATTTACAGCCTGAGCACAGCTGAGCTGGAAGCTACTGAAATCCCAGCACAGAATTCTGCAGTGCCATTCTTTGAAAACTCCTTTCAAAATAGATGTTAGTAAACACCGTGCCTTTCTGCTACATTTTCCATTTAACCTAAGAGCAATTTCCAAAAGCTTGTAGAAATATGCATTTGGATATTGGCAGTCTCTCTCAACCCTAAAAGGCTGTGTGCTTGTTTGCCTATTGTTGTAATAGGAGCTTTTGTCTGTCAATAGTCACTTAGCATTGGATTTTCAGATCATGACTTCAAGGCAATTACTGTCTACTCTTAGCAAAGTGGAAGCTGAACGCTATATTGACTCGATTACAATTCCAGAAAGAATATGCCAATAGCAATCTGACCATTGACTTTATATTGGTTAATAGTAGTAGTGAAACATGAAAAGGCATCACTCATCGCGCGAGTTCACAGGTCAGTTTACAGCAGCCTGCTCTCTTGGATGTTCTACGAGAAACGTCCAAGTGTGTCACTATACCACGGGTCTACTTACAGATCAGCCTTTCTGTTTATATGCAGATTTAAATGTCAAATTCAATAATTTAGTCCCGTGCTCATTCACATGGCAGAGATAGATGTATAAGCAATGTTGGAAATATTGAACATGCTTTACTTTGAGATAACGAGAAGCAGTGTCTGCTGAGATGAGAGCAATGGGGCATAACAGGTCCTTTGGAAGAGATTTTGGAGTCCAAATTTTACCTGTTTTGAAATAAATTTCTACATACTGTGAAGAAAAAAGTATACTAAATAGGAACTATAGTATGTTCTGGAGCAAATTTGTTTGTTAATTCAGAGCATTTTCATTTTTAAATCTTCTAAATTGGTCTTTAAAGTTGGCCAAATAAGCACCATTATCTACGAGAGTCAAACCACATCTCTGAGTGTTATGGGGTTAGCAGAGAAAAAATTTTAAATAATCTCATGTTTAATCTTTATATGCGAATAGTATGCAAATGTATAAAAAGAAGACTGATTTGAATTTTGTCACTGTTGTACTGTACAAGTAGTGACATTCCACTGAAACCAGGGGATTCGTTTCAAACTGATCTGTCTGTGGCAGAACAGAATCTGTAAATCAACACTATTAAATAAACTGCTATTTAACCTGTCTCTTTGTAATTCTGTTTACCTTTTGCTATACTTAACAAACTTAGGGATATGTCTCAGAGGAACCATACACTGAAATTTGAAACAGTGATGTGAAAATCTACCTATCTATTTTAAAAAATCTCATTAGGTTGAATCCTAACACAATTTGAGCTTTCCTGGGAATATGTCTAGTACTTCAATACATTTATTTACATGCTTAACACCAAGCAGAGTATGTAAATCACAATCAATTTCCTGACTGGTGGAGAGATGCGCTCAGGTCTTGCTGACCTTTCTCGATTGCGCTTCACAAGCATCTGACAGATGTAGATGCCATGAAGTCCTTGTTTCCTCATAATGAGAGGTATCTTTTTGTCAATCAAAGGCCACAACAGTATATGGCCCCAAATATGTTTAATGCAATTGTAACTTTCAATGACCTACGTTTCATACAGCAATATAACAAATTATCAGTTCAGTCTCTTTCTAGATAAAGCTTCAGACAGTTGTTTTTGAACATTTAGCTTTTGTACTGTAAGAAACACTGCATAAGCATTCCCTATTCACATTCCCCATTTGTGCCATTTATGATTCCTTATACACTGAGCATGCTAAGCAGCATTAGGGAAAAAAGAAAGCAAAAAGCTAAAACTGTACAAAAAATTTTCTTTTGTTTGTGTGCCACTCATCTGTGGAACTTGGTGCCACCAGATGGCTGTGAAGGTCAGAAGGTTCAAAAGGATTAGATACAGTCACAGAAGAAAAATCTGCCACGTATTACTGAATATATAAAGATAAAACCCATGTTTCATTAAGTGCCTAGTCTGCAAATTAATAGAAACCGGGGGAGTTTACCAGAGGAAGAGGCACTCTTTCAATCTTCTTTAAGAATACACAAGTAACCTGTCACAAATAAGCTCCTGGATAACAAGGACCTTGATCTGACCCAGAATAGCTGTTTTGCATTTCTGATACCCTTGTTGATTGCCTTTGCAATTCTGTGGGGAGATGAGATGATTATGGTAGATTGAAGGCAGTTAGGGGTATTTTTGCTGTTGTTTTGTCTTTGCAGAAAGTACGTCACAATAGGGCCAGAGAATCTTGTCTCACATTTCTATCCTAGGACGGATCTCGAGACTTTACTTTTGCTTCAAGTATTCTTTATGGAATAAATATGTACAGTTATGTTGAACAGACATTGCTGAATGTATGCTAGCTTTATTCACAGCTCCCACTCCCTGCTCTCAGCAGCGCTCTTTCTCACTGCACTTTGCAGTGTTTTCCCTTTGTTCTGCAAGGTCATGCTGTGGAGGGTGCAGGAGGAACAACTTCACTGAGCATTCAGCCAGCCTCTGGTAACTCATTGTGTAATCAAGCAAAAAATGACAGATGCCACCCTATCATCAATGATGTGATTACAATCTATACAAGCAAAACTAAAAGCAAAACCCAACAAAGGTCTCGCTTGCCAAAGACTTGCTGCCTTTCAGGAGAGGCAAGGAAGGGTACCTTCCCCTTGTATCAGGTGTCACAAAAGTGCTGGCCAGCCGGTGTTCCAGCAACATCCCATTTCACTGCATTGTTTTTGAGTAATATGTTCAGCAAAAGGGAAGCTACATGTACAGAGAGCTCCTGGAGGAAAACTGAGCCCAAGGATCTTTTGCAAGTCTGGTCACGCCAGTCAATCGGGGAGAAAGTGAGGCTAGAAGAGTAATTTTGACAATTCTGGCTCTGTATCCTTTTAAAATCATGGAACCGGGTGTGTTTTCATGTCACTGGAGGGTTTGCATTTTCTAATTAGACTGGATTTTTAAGAGACACAGTCCACTTCTTTGGTCCACACTGCCCAACGTCTGTAGTGTACAATGAGATCCTGACTGACACAGTTGATTCTGACATTGTTAAAAAGGCTAAAGAACGGGTAATATGGGGATGATATTGACTAAGAGTAAAGATATAACTAAGAGTAAATACAAAACACGCTTTTTTCTCTGGCTTTTCAACTGTATATTTGGGTTGTTTTTAGGATCTCAAAGACTACAGTGACAGAGCAGGTGTGTGCATGACTATGACATATGACTACATGCTATAGAGATTTAAACCAGCACCACACAGCCCTCCTTGGCTACTGGAAGCAGCAGAGCTGTAGTAGCATCGAGGCAAGCATATGCCGCTCCATAATTCTGCTTAGAAGCCTAATGGAGAATAGTATTAATACAACTCTTGTACTTTTCGTATGTTGAGTAGTTTGGCTTTGTTTACATGCTTCTGTGTTCAGTCATGGACATATCCTGAGATATAATCTGCATTCATGTACTGCAGAAGATTGGCAGCACTGCCAAATGAGAGTCCCAAAAATGTTCTGCGCTGTGAGTTAGTGATATATAACCACAGCATTCTGAAGTTACGAGATATGCATAGATTCTTCTGACTTCCAACTGGACAGGGCTTGAGCTGCACAAGGGGTCAGGGACAAGTCCTAGGTAGCTTCTACCACTGTAGAAAGCTGCTGGCTTTTGACAGCCAGGCCATGGTGAGGACTTACAAGCTGTAAAAGCGACCATACTTCTCCATTCTCCCAGCTCTATACTTGGATTTACTGATCTTGTGACATTCCAGGACACTCGCCTTGGAGAGAAGCCCAAAGCTTTGATTAAATGTGACATCCCCTCTGTGCAATGTGCTTTCAGTAACTGACTTCTAGCAGGGCATGATTACTGAGTATTTATGTGCTTACTATAGACAAAAGACAAGGACTGATGAACTGCTGTTCGTGGAGATGGAGGACCTTACACGAACAGCGTCAGCAAACAGACTCATGATATTCTGAAAGGTGTTTGCTTGGGAAGATTCATCGTGGCTTAGTTCTTTGTCCATCTGCATAATCTTATAGGCATGTCTTAAGATGCTCTAGAAAGCCTGAACATGACCTTCAGCCCTCTCACTCTGTTGACAACAAATGGGAAAAAAAGTGTTCAGCAGCATGGAATCCATTCTGCTTGAAGACATCGGACAGGGAATGAAACACAAATAAGTGCAAGTCTTGATTCAGTGTCATCAGCATTCTCTTGTAAGGATTTCAGCTGCAAAGGGTTTCCTGTAGACACCACAGTGAAATTAACTACTGAGTTTGTGTTGCATGTATCCAGAAAATAATCTAAAATTAAAAAAAACTAATTTAATCAATGGCTTTTAATCAAAAGCAAGTAATTTACAATGAATAGGCATATACTTATGTATTGGTGTTCTATGGGTCCCAAAGATCATTTCTACATTAAAAATACATCAAGGACCATCACAGTCCTTTCTGGGTTTTTTTGCCCCTCGGGAAAAAATACTGAAGATCTAAAAAGAGAGAAATGGACTTCCATCCTCATTCTGCTAAGCACATCACAGAATAAAGAGGACAGAGACACAGATGGGGAATAACTTATCCATACTTCAGCTGGGTCCTTGACTTAGAGCATCACGGTACACTGACAACCCCGGTCACTAACTCTCGCTGGCAGCTATTGCAAGTTGTTCATTCCAAGGAAGGCGGTGGAGCATGGTCAGAGATAAGAAACTCCGGAAAACTACTTCCAGCTGCTTAGAGGCTGGTTTGCACCCTGGAATCTGAAGCGTAATGGTCTTTCTGTCAGAGCACACTTTCTTAATCCCTGAGTGTTGTAACTCTAGACGTTCCTTACCCATCTACAGACCTTTCTGGCACAACTTTAAATCCTTTTCTTCAGACACGAGTTTTACACTCTGGTTTTAAAATGCAACTATGGATTATGCATTCATTATACTTCCGAACACAAGCAGGATCAGCCCTTGTAAGAACTTGGATAAGGGACAGCCTCTGAAAGCCCAATATCCTATGGGAAATGCTACGGCTGATTCACCAGGTGCCAATATTCTGTCTGGTAATTCAAAATTGGTACTCTTCCAATTAGTGGTAGGAGACACAACTGCTATACAGCCAGCTGCTACATGGCCTGCTTTTCTGACCCATTGTCATTTTCTTTTCCTGTCCTGTTTGTCCTCTTTTACCTTTTGAGACATAGCGTATATTCTGCGACAATGGCAATGAAACAGTAAGTCAATGTGATGTAGTCACATAAACAGAAAGTTGCATTTCCTAGCGATAAGACAGGGAAGCAAGAAACTGAAAAAGGAAGGAGTTTTGCTAGGTAGAAAATGCTCAGGGGCAGGAGGAGGAAGATCTGAGCTACCAGCACAGGGCCTGGCTTGCTGGGGATAGAGAGGGTGCACATTTCTCAGGGCATAAGTGAGGGTGAGTGGGTTTGAGCGCCGACCTTCAGCATACTGCAGCTGGGAGGAGAGGTGCAGCTCCTGGACCCTGCTGGGCACGCAGACATTTACTTGATCCCTGAGGCAGATAAGCCCTGAGCACACACACAGCTGCTGCACAGGCCTAGCTGCCTCCCGGCGTTGCTCTGCACAAGGCCCGTGCCCCAGCCCTGCAGAGCCGGCCGGAGCCACCGAGGAGAAGCCGCAGGCAGCTCCGGGCCCATCTGCGCCCCGCGGGCAGGGGCCGCCGGTCGCCATGGCGACTAGCCTGGCCGCGGCTCTCCCCCGGGGGCGGCCGCGGGGCCCGGCCGGCTCCCAGGGCGCAGTCCCCGCTCCGCTGCCCGGCCGGGCGCGGCCGCCGCCTCTACCCCGGGCGCCAGGCAGAGACACCTCGCGCCTCCGCCGTAGGCGAGACCGCAGCCGCCGGGCTCTGCCCGCGGCGGGCGGGGCCAGGCCCGGACCCAGCCCGGCTGCGCCACGGGAGCCTGCCCGGGGTGGGAGGAGGAGGAGGAGGGACTCCGCCGCGGCAACAACTGACGTGTCCCCGCTATGGAGCTCTGCGTGATTCATCAGTGGCGGCGGGGGGGGAGCGGGGGGCCGCGCACCGTCCCCGCGTAGGCACGGCCGCGGTGGGGACAGCCCCGGTGCCGCATCGCACTCCTCTCGTTCTCCTCCATCGCCGCCTGCACCTGTGCCCCCGCGGCGACGCGAGGGGAAGGCAAGATGGAAGAGATCCTGCGAAAGCTGCAGAAGGAGGCGTCGGGGAGCAAGCACAGGGCCATCAAGGAGAGCTGCACCTGGGCCATCGGTAAGGGCGGGGGCACCGGGAGGCGCGGGTGGAGCGGGGCAGCGCCCGGCCCGGCCCGGCCCTGCCCGGGGCATTGCCCCGAGGGGCTGCTGCTGTAGCGCCGGCTGCAGCGAGCCCTCGGCAAACTTGTGCTGCTCGGGGGAGCGGAGCGCAGCCCGAACGCTGCCGTGTGCCCCCCCACCCCGCTGCCGGCTCCCTGGGTCCGGCGGGGCAGACGTGTCAGCGCAACCGGTTGCCTTGCGGGTCGGGGGGTGTGTTATCTCAGCCTCCCTCCTTCTCTCCCTTTAATAAATCATCGTAAATGAACACTCTAGTACAATTTTTACATGCTGCCCTATGTTCGGGTATCTATTTTAAAAGCTGGATTTTTTTTTTAACTGGATCCCATGAGCTCTGTTATCCTTGCTGTGTAACGCAATTAATAATTGCTAAAATGAGTTCTTTTAGGGGAATACGAGCTTAGGTGAATTTCAGGGTTGGCTGGCTGTGGCTTGAGGTGCATTTGACACTAACTGCTCGGCGCTCTGGTCAGCATGACCCAAAATGTACATCAAGATAACCAGGGCACTTAACATCACTTTGGTTTTTGAGAGATGGCAGTTTCTTGTTTTTATCCATCCACGGTTACAGCACAGTCAGTGACAGTTCGTACCTGTTGCTGTTTCATTACTGGCCTTTCAGTTTGATATTCCATTGATTGCTTCAAGAATTTGTGTTATCCTTGCTCAGCAGCCATGCGAATATCGTCCATACTGTTCCAGTTTTTGTATATGTGCTGCTGAAATACTGGTATGTGAAAGGGAACACACCGAGGAAAAGATGGTGTTTGGTGCCTTCTCACTGGCACCGATGCCCTGGTAGAGTCATGCAGATCTCTGGTGACTCGTAGCAGTTGTGGCTGTTGTTCTGTCAGTTGGTGTAGGTATAAGCTTCAGGATCATTGGTCCATTGATTGTGGCCAGATGTGTTACTACTGTTGAACTCAAAGTTTGTTCTAAAGCTCTTATTGTTTCCTTCGATTATACAGAAACCTTGGAGTCTCCTGATGCTGCCACCAAGATACTTCCATATCAGCTAAGGTAAGAATATGTAATATTGAGACTGGTGGAGCTGTGAGCAATCGTTAAAATTAAGTCAAAATTTGAATCAAAAGTGAGGTAGATAGAAGGCTGATTCTGAGTGTTTTCATTGGTTTATATATGCACACTCCTAAGTTAGTCTTAATGAATAATTTGTTGATGTGCCCTTGGCCTAAGTTAGTCTTAATGAATAATTTGTTGATGTGCCCTTGGCCTCCATCCGTGAATAAAATGTAAGGAAAAGTATAATAATGGGCAGAAGTATGTATAATGCTGGTACTTAGAAAAGAGGGCTGTTTTGTGGTCCGATACAGTTTGCCTTCAGTATGATGACACTTCACAGTCTTCTCGGTGCCTGTATTTTCTTTTAAATCTAGATCAGTTCTCATTTGCTGAAAATAAATATACTGAAAATAATTATTCTAGTAACCGATCGTATCATCATATAGCTAAGATGCTGACGAAGAACTTAAATAATACAGTTCCTATGACTGCTTCTTCCTCTGGCCTGCTGCATTATCTTGAGTAAGCCTTGGCAAAATGAAGGCAGGAAAAGGGGACACCTATATAATGGAGGTGGCACTGCCCCATTTGTAAAGCTGTGTAAGATCTCATTTTAGAAATTGATTGCTGTGGAGAAAGTACATAGGCAAAATTTCCACTAGCATAGAATCACAGAATGGTTTGGGTTGGAAAGGACCTTAAAGACCATCCAGTTCCAACACCCCCTGCCATGGGGCAGGATTGCCACCCCCCAGATCAGGCTTCCCAGGGCCCATCCAACCTTGGCTTGAATGTCTTCAGAGATGGTGGGGCATCCACAGCTGTCCCTTCCAACAGAACCGTGAAGAGGCATCAGATGACAATAGCAAGTCTGGTTTTCAAAGCATTAGGGTACATACTACATCACATTGCTTATAATTAATATGTGAAATGTTTAGACTTGCCTTGTTAGAGAATGTTGTGGATGCTAAAAATTTGGATTGGTTCAAAAAGCACCTCAACAAACCCATGAAGGAAGTTGATTGAAAACTGTCATGTGCAAAAGTAACCCTTCTTGTTCGGAAGTATTTGACAAGAGATAATTGAGCTTATAAGAGAGTATGTAGGAGTGTTGCTATGAATTTGCCCTGTCCTATAGTGTTTCTGAATAACAACTCCTACTAACTGCTGACAAAGATGATAGGATTTTTTTTTTTTTACCACAGTAATACTCTCCTGGGAGTATTTTTATCACCTCATTTCTCTCCACTGATTTTGGTACAGCTTTGCACAAGAAAAATTAAGGAACTGGAGAGCTAATTTTTCCAGAGCAGTCACCAAACATGGAAGGAAAAGAAGCAGTTCTCTTGCTGCTCTGGATGCATGTCAGCTACAGTCTACAAGTGTCCTCATGTCAATAAGAAATGAATGTAGCACAGGTCTGACATGACTGATTCCAGATACACGCATTTCCAACTCCAACATAGGTTGAGCAGTTGGGTGAATAATTCCCAGTAGATTGTTTACTTTGCAGTGTAGGTATGGAAAACTTAGCTCTTTGTCTTCCTGTTTATCAGACTTTGTCTTTTATACAAGGTATGGTCTCTTTATTTCAAGTACCCTTTTCATTCCTTATGAATTAGTTAGCTAGCTGTTACCACACTTCTTCCTTTTGCACTTGCCTACTGCCTTTTCTTCCTTCTTCTTCCGATGTTTTTAATGTTGTATTTGTTTAGTTCCACTGTAAATATATATATATATTTAATCTAATATCTTGGAAAATGTAGATGTGAAATGAGTGTGGGGAGTTTTTTGTTGCTGTTGTTGTTTATCATTTAAAAAAAATGAGAAGTACATTCGAGAATTTGAATAAAAGCTTTGGTAGTGGCATCTTTGATATGATGTAGGCACTGCCACACAACCTCGGACAACACTGAGCTTACTCTTTATTCTTTGCTAACAAACTCCTGTTAGACTCCAGACAATCACCCTGGGCCACATCTTGGGCTGGAGTTTGTCTGTACGATGTACCAGTGAAAATATGATAAAAGCTCATCTTTGCTTGGTATTTGTTAAAGAACGGCACTGCGACAGCTTGGTTCCTAGCACTGTAAAAGGATAGCCTTGAAAATAAGGCAAAGACAAGACCAGAAATACAGCCAAGATTGATGCATCATGAAGAGATCCTGACCTTCTTCCCTTACCTTCTTTCATCTTGATCAGCAGCAGATTGCATCATCTCCTTTAACACACATCAGCCTTTGGCTGCTTATCCACTTTGAATCTGCTGTTCACCCTTTCTGCTATAATATTGTTGGGTGAAGCAGCAGAACCTGGGATATAGTCTGGATTATTCTGTGATGCTAGAGTTAGAGTGAAGGTGTGTATCATTTTTCCACCAAATGACCCTAATCCATAATTTGGATCTGAAATCCATGGCTGCAACATGTTAAGGGCAGCATGGCAAATAGTTCAGGAGAAAAAATATTTCTGACTTATTTTTCAAGAACAACAGATGAGTGTTTTGAGTACTGTATATGCAGAGTGAATGTTTAAGCTTATTTAGTAGCAAATTTTGATGAGTTCTTAGAACATACTTGGAATGTACTTCCCTAGATTATATTTCAGCAAGTTCACAATCTAGAGCATATGTATGCTGCGTGAGAATGTGGGACAGACATTCATGAGCTGTCATGTCCAGTTGAGGTAGATACCGGCTCAGTTCCAGAAATAGCAAATCTAGTGAGTACCCCGGTCAGTGTCATTTCTCTTTCTTCACAAAACAGTATTTGGCTTTTGCTGGTGTTAGTGCCTTTAAATGGAATGGCTGTGGTGTTACTTCCATCCTTCTTTTCCTTCTGGAACTGAACAATGATGTCTGCTCATGAGAAGAAGATACAAACTGCTACCTGTTCCCCCCCCCCCTTTTTTCATAAGACATAAAACATCATTTGCTGCTTTGGAAAACACATCTCTGGATGAGTAGAGATTCTTCAAGCTGTTTTCTTCTAAGACAGTGGTCCCGTTGTGAGAAAGGGGAAGATACGGTGTCTCTGCATTTCCTCAGTCTAACTGAAGTCAGATGTTTCGTGTGCGTTGGATTAGCTACATACCAACACACGATGTTGAGCACGATGTTGAGGTGGACTTTTGCATTGTCGTGGCTTGCTCATGGCTTATCCATAGATTCTGCTTTTGTGCTCAGCCCCTGTTACTGAGCAAAGGGCAGGCTGTGCAATATGGTTTCCTGAAGTGCATGCGGTTAGTTGTCAGGCTCAACTGTAGCATTTGTACAGGAGCTGTTTCCAGCAACAGCAGTTTAGACAACACATAACCTGCTATGTTTGGGAGCACCTGGGATGTTTTTTTCCCCAAGGGAATGCAGTGATTGGACATTCAGCTTGGAATGTCATTTTTTAATTATTTTAATAAAGATCTATTGGGCATATTTTCAGAGAGCTAAATGAGACTATTTTGCTGTTCAGCTTCCTCTGATGTTAATTGGACTTATGAATCCAGTTAATGACCTTGAATATTAATTCTGTGAGGGGCATTATTTAAGTGACTCATTTCCTACAGAGATCTGAATCTCCAACAAATACAGGCTTCCCCACAGAGTCCTGTCAGCTCTGCCTTGAGGTAGAAGTATGTGTGTGTTTAACTTGTGATTGGAGTGTTGAGCAAGGATACAAAATATCAAAGAAGGTTAGAATAGTTAGAATGACCTTAAGTCAGTTCAAGGCTTTGCCATAGATGCCCTCTGAATTTTTGGGAAGGGAGAGTCATGTTACCCCACCTGGGCCATCCTTGTCTGAATAGAATGATGGTGTTTACGTCTTTGATGAACAGGTGTTGTGAAAATTAACTATATACTAAGTGCTTGAGGAGACAGGATGGATGACTTATAAATAATGAATTAGATAAAAAGAATTGATCACATGGAAGTTAGCTTAAGAGAGAGCTTAATGCTGCTGTCTGCCAACCAGCAATTGTTTGCTGCTAACTTGGGCTGCATTTATTTCACTGTTTTTCAAATGACAAGTTCTGTCCTAAGGCCAACCACCTACACTGAGCTAGCCTCTCTTCTTGGCTAATTCCTGGCAAATTTCTCCATTACAATTTTACAGGCTGAAATATGTTTGGTAAAAGGTAACTGAACAGATGCAAGGAAATGAGTATTAATCTGCTTTGATCAGTTCTTTTTAAAGGCTCACAGGGAAATGAGATTTTTTTTTTTCTTCTGACCAGAATAATGGCAAAATAGATACTTTGCCCTTTAGTCAGTGTAGCAGAAGCATCACTGCAGACTTGAGTTTGATCCTGGAGAAATGTGACTGAGTACAGAAGATGCACAGACAAGACTTCCCATAGTATCAGTTGCTGTCCATGCCAGGTTAAATTTTCCCCTGTGGTCATTAAAGTAATGGTCATGAGACGTGTTGATGAGTGAAGCATTTTGGCATAGTAAGTAATGTAGCTTGCATCCTTCTTCAAAAAAGATGCAGAAAGGCCTTCCAAATGCTTTCTTATCTCTACAGCATATCTGTACGCTGCACATTTCTGTACCTGAAAGTTGCAGGAAGTAATTGAAATCAAATGGAGGTACAGGCTCAAGCCTTCAAGACACCAATTTTTCGTGTGCCTAATCAGAGAGATACAGATCCTGGCTTTCAGAGGTGCTGAGTGTTTATAAGCCTTTTTCTGTCAGAAGCAGTTCCGACATTCATTACTGCTAAAGCTTGCATCCCTCTGGTATTTCACACTGACTTCTCAAAATTAGCCAGTACTTCTGGGGATTAGAGCTGGAAAAATGAGGAGTTTGTGATGAGCAAGGTCCTCTGTAGTAACCTGCTTATGCCCAGTTCTGTCTCTCCTGCGCTCATCTTGGTGCTAGGTTGTTGTGTTTTTTTTTTTTGTAGTCGTGAGAAATTGGAGATGCAGTCGAAAGTTCTGCTCTGCCATTTATTTTTACATCTATTGTTTTGCATCTGATATGTTGAGAAGTAGCTGTGACTCACAAACTCTTAAATAAAACAACATACAAATTTTATCTTGCATGTGCTCAGCAAATAATGAAAGCTGCAAACGTCATATGATCATGACCAAACATCTGGTACAAGGGAGACTTCTTCTATCCGCTTAACTTTGCAGATAGTTGCACATTTGTCTTAAATCATGCGGAACCTCTTGGATAACTAAATTAGGAAAAATGTAATGGATGTGTGAGTGAACAACTTAACTAGTATTCATCTAAGCAGTTCTAGCTATTTTTTTTCCAAAGTATATAACCTTTTTTTCCTTCTATATGCTAGTATTACTTTGGTATCTTCTAAAATCAATAGATAGCAGTAAACTGGAATTCTTATTGCTTTGTTAAGCAGCGTTTAATGAGTGTAGCAGTTTGCCTGACCAGAAGAAAGGAGCAGGGAGGGAGTAATGACTGCCTCTGATTTTCTTGGGGAATTGTTTTGAGCATACCTCTGTCTTAATCTTTTATTAAAGCACTGCTTCCTGCTCTTGCCACAACCACCTGGCATTGTGCGCTCCTGGGCTTTCCTTCTGAACCTGACTGCTGGATATGTGACTCATGCTGCTCAGTCATTACAGAGTCACTACCTGGCATTCAGCAAGTGGCTGATGAGTTGTCTGGAAGGCCTCTGGCCAAGGAGAAATTCTAGTGGCAGTGCGGATTGCTGAGCTACATCTCTGTGTTGTCAGTTTATGTGCTGGATCCAGAGTTTGGGGGCATTTATGTAGCCCATCTGTTGTGCATGAATGGTGTATGTGCTCTGATCTCAATGAAAAAGATGCATTCCTTGTCTTAATGCATGTGTGGGGTGTGACTGAGTGTTGAGAAAGGCAGCACAGCACTGTCTGATACAGCATTTTGATCACTGTGTGTTTATTCTGAGATATGTAACTGGCCCTGCCTCTTGTCTGACGGGCAGGTATTTTTGTCTCAGTGGAGCTTTGCATCTCTTCTGGGATCACAAAAGCAACATAAGCGTTGCAGAGGAAAAGGGTGTATAGGGTTAGTTTCCATTATGCATGTCCGAATTCTTGCTGTCAAGACGAGATTCCAGAAATGCTGGAAGGCCCCTTGAGCTAGGAGTCCCTGAACACTTGTCAGCCAGGGTTACAGCTCTTGAGGGTAGCAAAGAAAGTTTGATGTTGTTGTGGGAAAAAGTGCATGGTTTTGAAAGAGTATTTCTGTTACTCTGGTGTGTGTTTGTTTTTTCATTTGTTTATTTTTTAAGGATACTTTCTGTTTTAAGATGCCTGCTGTTTCATGAACTGACTTTTTGCCCTTCCTGACATTTTTCATAGCAGTGAAACTTAATATTAACCACTGCTTTGGCTCTTTGTTCCTTTTATGGATTTTCCTGAAAGTTCGTTCTAGATTTGTGACAAAAGCCTGCAGTTACTGGGGGATTTACGTAATCTGTTCTGTATAGGAATAGCACTGATAAAAGATTAAAGCAGTCACAGTTTTGAGTGTCTGTCCAATTTGTAACAACAGCAATATTGCTTTCAGGATGATAACGGGATAGCAGTGTGTGTGTGTTTTAAAGATCTGATCACTTTTAGTACTTGTAAAGGAGAGGAAAGTGGGAAAATCATGAGTCTGTTGATGATTGCCCTAGATAATGAAACATGGCTGGGGGTGTGGAGGAAGAGTTGTGGTGCTGAGGCTGTGTGAACTGTTCTTATAAATGAGGCTTGACTCTGCTGTGGTCTGTGTGTCATGTTATGAAAGTCATGGCTTTTCTTTGTTAGAAAGTGAAGGGTGAGGGGGAATAATGTAACTAAGCAATCCAGCTGTAATGGAGAAAGTAAGTTCACTAGCAAGATGTCTGTGCTGTGGTATGTCTGTCTCTCCTTTCTCTGTCACGCCTATCATGCTCCATCCCAGCATTGTAAAGTTTCTCCAGGTGGAAGTTTAACTCTCATATATTGCTTTCTTTGTTTTCCATTTACTGAATTTTTGAAAGAAATGTTTTCATTGGAAAATCCTCAGCTTTCCTTCTAGGCTTGTCAGATATAGGGTAAAGATGTTTCTTGGAACCACCTGAAAAGCTTACAGAATTGCGGGTGCAGCTAGTCAAATGCGTGCTCTACCTGAGGCCAGAAGGTATGCACTGAGGATGGTTATTCTGATCCACATCTCATCCTTACGCTGTGCATCAAATGATAATAAATAAGATCAACTAGAGGATACAGATTATTTTATAATGAAGTTCTTGTGGGCCTTACGTGTCATCAAATTCCGTGAGAGCAGAATTATTAAGTGGCTGCTATACCTCATGCACAAAGGGCAAAAATCTGCTGGGGTGGGTGTTTTAGGGAGAGTGATGATACCTTATCAGAGAGATTACATGATGGTTTTGGAGACTGGACGCACCCCAATTATTATTTCAGCCTCATACACTTTAATATTGTGTATAATCTTTTGTTGTATCTCTTCCAGCAAGGTACACAGTGTGCTTATATTTTTTGTTATTTTTTTTCCAACAGTATCAGGCTGCTGTCTCGGAACTTTGTGTTGCAATCAAGATGTTACTAGCAAGCATAGCAAGGAAGCAAATGCCTTTAGAAGCAGTCCAGCTGCGTGACAGTTCTGAACTATTTAATTATTGTAGTCAGTATGAGTTCTGTTGTCTCAGCTGCCTTAGGCTGGATGGGAGATTTAATTGTTTGCATTTGCCTTTTCCGTGAGTAGACCTATACTTCTGCTGTTATGGAAAATCCATTTCTCTTGGAAAACATGTAGATAATAAAAATTAACCTTTTTAATACGAAGAGGCATTAAATTATAATCTCGTTCAACATGTCAGATGGAATAACTGTTAAAGTTCTAGCTAACAAACTGTATGAAGTTAAATTTAGACATTATTCCTCTTTTCTTTTCCCTGCGTCATTAAATTTTCTCTGATAGGCAACTTGTGCTTCACTCCAGGGACAAGTTCAATTTATTGTGGGGTGATTACCTTGTGCTTTGGTTTGTAAAGCAAAAGGGTTAAAGGGAAGAGGAAATAGTTGAAGCAAAAAGGAAGAAAAAACAAAATTCTTATCTGGAGGAAAGACACAGAGGGCACCCTGAGAGAGTTGATGTCAGCAGCTGAGGTGAGGGAGAACCAGGTGTGGATAGAAAAGGAGAGTTAAACCTCGCGTTAGACAAAAAGAACTCTTTCAATGATAGGTGGGCAAAACAGTTTTGTACTGTGTAGACAGAAAAAGAATGACACAAAGAATCAAACCAGCGTTGATCAAGAAGAATAAAAATGTTTTCAGCTAGAAATTTTGAAATTATGAGTGAAGGTGGAATCTCACCTGGTTGCATGAGGGATATGTCTTGATAGAGAAAGCATGCTCACAAGTGACTCTCTGCTTCTCTTAGCAACTAGTATAAAACCCTGGCCCTGTTGAAACAGGTCAGAATTTGTATCAACATAGAACAACAGCAGCATGTTGACATTTTTTAGGACCTGTAAACTTCAACATTGACTGTTCGTTCTCATGTAGTGCTGCAACACTGATGTTTCACAGTGAACGTTCATCATAAAGATGATATATTTGGATTTTTTTTAATTTGTGTTTCTTAGAAATTGAGGGTTCTCACCAGAAGGCTTCAGCTTTTGTCTTCTGTCCTATTGCTTGTCTAAGATTTCTATGAATACTATCAAAAATCTTGTGTTTATGTGGAGGGGTCTGTTGCAGACATCTGATCTGCCTTGTTGCGTTGTGGAGGCTTGAGAACACCTGTACTTGCACACTGCGAGCTCCAAACTTCGTCTGAACTTGACTGTTTTACTCTTTGTAAATGCAGAAATATTCATATTTCTTCTGTAGATAAGTTATTAATTTTACCTTCAATGTAGGCGAGGATTTTAAATCTGCTTTTATGAGGAAGTTGCTCCTTGAAAAATATGTATTTTTCCATTCCTCCTCCAGGTTTTAAGTACTTCTGTTTGAACAATTAAGTTGTTCTTACAGTCTTTTGTTATTCAAACTATCACAATAAAAGAAGAGTTACAGATGTTTCTGCTTCTATATGCACATGTGTTCGTATTAACACTGCTGGAGTTTTATACAAATTAAATCACACCTTTTGTATGGGGACAATATTGTTTCTCTTTATATAGTTAATGGTAGCAGCTGGGACTATATCCAGGATTTTGAGAATTTATCTTTACCATTTGTTTTCTCATGGTGGGGCAAATTTTCTGCTTGAATAAGTGAGGTTAATGGAGTGGCATGCTGTGATAGTTTGCTCGTTTTAAGCAGTCAAGACTGAGAAGCTCTTCTCAACTGTCAGTGTTACTCTGGCTAAAAAAATGTCAGACTCTGGCTATGACTGTTTTGCTGCTTAGCAAACAGCTTATCAGAAAATGGCAACAACAGTGAATCAAGTCGTTATCTATTCTTTGACATGATTGTGAATTATACCATGGAAGGCAAATTACATGCTGATAACTAAGGTTATCAGCCCCGAGGTTCTGAATTTTTCTTCTCCTTTGTAATTTTTGAGAGGAAGATAATGCAGAGAAATATTTTATCTTCAATCTCCTTTAAATCCTTTTTCCAAAAGCAAACATGAAGGGAATTAACTTTTATGATGGTAACAAATACTTTATTTGTAGTCCATAAGTCAATATGGAGGAGGTTAGGTGAGCCCTGAGACTGTTCCAGGCTCTCACAAGAAAGAATTAAGAGTGTGTCTTTTCCTATTTTCATTACAATTTTCATCATGAGATTGAATTAACGAGCCATTATTCTCTTCTCACTGAGGGCTTTTTCCATTGCAATGAGGATAGAAAGATTTTTATGATCTCTTATTTAAAATAGTCATCTGTCATGCTCTGACCTTTCTGGCAGTCTGTTTTGACTGGCCTGTTGTATCATCCCTTGTGACAGACCTGCAGGGAAAGAGTGGGTTGATGAGCCGTGGCAAACTCAGACTGTTAGAAAGTTCGTTTTAACCCAACGTGCTGAATATAAAGGCTGCTTGTGCTCTCATGACTCATTCTGCAGTTTGTGGTGGAGTGGGGCAGCTCAGGAAGGACCACCTGTGCTCCTGAAGATATTGGTCCTGGATTGCACCCTACAGCCGAGCTCTCTTACTGGCTGCTTCTGTTGTTTTTGTCATTTGCTTTTCTTTCTTTTTTTTTTTTTTTTATTGTTTGTTTAAACTGAGCTCTCTTTTGTTTGTGTATGTTCATGTAACACTGCTCTCAATGTTTTTCAGCAAATTATGTGAATTTCAGCATAGAATACTGCCTGTATCTGAGCACATCCTTTTTCTTCGCTATCATTCTTTACACACCCTAAACTTTTCCCCCTAGCTTTATTCTTTGCTTTGTTTCATCTGTCTATGCCCAGGCTACCCTATCCTGAAGCTTTTGGTAACTTCCTCTTTACCAAGTCAAAAGTGCCCCTTTCTGTTCATAGCCCGCTGTGTTGTACCTGACTCATCTCCTTCGGGTTTATGATGGCGCTTGCACTTATAACTATATGTGTATGTGTATGCACACCTGATGTATCAGTAAGGAAACTTGGGTGTTCCAGTGTGAAACTAGTTTCTCTACAGTAACATAAACAGAAAACATTCTTATACCTATTTTAAAGTATGTTGATGTGCACTAGCTTATTCATGTAAATAAGTTGTCTTACACGTGTAGCACTGTGCAAGCTGAATGAATCATTTGTTGTACAACTGCGTACAGTTACAGGCTGCAGTTATGAAATAGTTGCAAGGTATAAAGCAAAACCTCAATCCTTTTCTTAATTGCATTCTGGGATTGAATTTTGGTTTACACTATCTCTCATGCATCCTTATTGAAACCAGTTCTTAAATGGGAGGCTTTAATAAGGACCAATTGTGTTAAGCTACATTGTCATCTTCTGTTCTAACTGAGGACTGTCTGCCTTGTCCTGTGTTCTCATACTAGCTGGTGATGTGGTTAAATGGCTGGTCAGACTGACATGTGGAAGATGCTCTAGCTAATCAAACACTGAGGTATCTCTGCAGGTATTTTGTAGCTATAGCATGGAAACACTGAAGGTTTTATATGCTGAGTGTATAACAAGAACGGGAAATGACACAATGCAATTCGTTTTCTCTATGAATACAATGGGAACAGAGGCTACAGCAACCTTAATTAGATTTTCAGTTAAACATTTTTAGCAAGGATGAGAAGTTCAGCTAATTGAATCTGTTCTAATTTCCATCCTCCTGTTTGTCAATTTTTTGCTCTTCATTTTGGGAGATATCTGAAGAAACAGCTCTCGTTGTTCTCTGCTGATTACAGTATGTGAGGACAGATGGCAGGCAACATGCTGATGTGCAGGGTAGCTACACATAAGCCATAGGAGCTCCCACCTGTCTTCATTATAATGAAACTAAACTGGATCCAATCCACTGACTTACGACTGCCTTCCCTTTCTCTTCTACTCCCAGTCTTCATCTGCTTTAATACAAGAATTGTTTGTTGTGTATTAGTAATGCCTCAAATATTTATGTGCTACTGCAGTGAACTGTAGGAAGTCTAAAAGAAATGTGATGCTCTGTCCTGAAGAGGTTGAAATAACCATGAATTTTTAGCTTCCTTGCAGTTAGTACTATAAGCTATTGAGATTTTTTTTTGCGTATGTTTCTGCCTTAATGCACAGAGACCTTGTTTTGGCACTTGTTGATCTACTAATTTCAAATGTGAGTTTGCCCATAGAATAGCCCTTAAATGTCCTTTATGTGTTAGAGATGTGCTGCCGCGGCACCTCACTAAACTAAGCAGTCCTTTCACAATTTATCTGCATGCTGCGTGTGTTCTGGGCAAAGCTGACAATGGATGCGTAGGTGACACTCTGTTCTATACTGGCTAAAGGATTGCTATGTGAACCCTGGACTAGGTGTTTTGGCAGTTTCTGTAGATCTAGGTGATTGAACACAGAGGAAGTATTTCCCAGATGTTCCATAGTTTTAGCTGCTTTGATGTGAAACACAGGTTTTAAGAGTCTTTCTAGCTAAGTTGATTCCAGAAGCGTTCAAGAAAGGATCTTGTGAGAAAATTGGGCTTTGTGCCTGCCTATTTCTCAGAATATCCTGAGTGAAGCAAATAGGCTAGTTTTGTGTTAGAAACCTATTCTGAGATACACTTGGAGTCTACTTGAACTTCTTTAGAAATCTGTATAATTCAGGGTTATTTAAAAACCTGCTTTTGGTGTTACGCCAAATGACCTTTTACAGATTCCCATAACCTGGCAAGAAGGTGCAAACAAAGAAAGACCTGTATACTCTCGAGATCTTTGCCAAGTACAGAAACATACTAGATTGCTTAACTGAGCTGTGCCTGTGACTCTAGTCCTTATTTTATAATTAAAGAGAAGGGAGCTGCATTTGAAGTAGTGAGCAGCAGTTTTGTGTAGCTTACGGATAGCCTTAGTGAGCTCTGTGCCTTTTGGAGCAAGATGGAGGGAGAGAAAGGAACACCAACCAGACCCACCCAAAACAGAGCTGATTTTCGGAGTGGATGTTCAGTCCCTACTGCAAACAGGACCTACTGAAGGAGTTTCATATTGGGTTCCCAAAAGTTGAAATGGCCAGTGTTTGGTAATCCCAGCTTTATTTTTTTTTAAAAAAGCAAGTTCAAGTTGTAGGTTGCCAGTTTTGGAGGGAGGTTAGTAGATTATAGGCAGACTATGGCAAAACATGATTTTAGGTAGCTTTGGCAATTGTCTGAAACTGCAGCAATTACTACTGCTCTAACCTAGGGCTTTTCCTTAGCTAACTGTGAAGGGAGGGTTTGCAAAAGAAGCAGCTTATACACCATGGTGTGTGTAATATGTGTGTTTTCATTTGTCAGAACTTGATCCTTGAGAATTCTAAGAGCTAGTCAATTTTATTTTTATGTAGTTTTTGGCAAATAACTCAGCATTTGGACAGCTGAAACTAAGTTAATTCAGATCAAAGGCAGCTCACAGGAAACAACAGTAGAAGAGGGAAAGTTCTTAATTTTGGTATTCTTAGAAATTAAACATTTTGACTCTGCTTTGGGAATACCAGGATGGGTGGCTTTGAATTTGCTGAGATGTTAACACAGAAGCGTGCTCCAAGTGGTCAGGGCTGTTTAGTTTCCAGATAGGAAAGAAAAGAAGTAACTAGCTGTCTTCTTTTCTTCTTGCCTTCCACACACTTGTCTCCATAGGTGGGAAATTCCTGCAGACAGTTCCAAAGGGGCTCCTTGGGGTACAATACCAACTGTAGGAGAGCTAAGACCCCCAAGGGCTGGCACAGGCCACTTTGCCATAAGCAAACTTTGCTGTACAAGTGCAAAACTGGACTCTGTGGGTACGGATAAGAGGCTCTTATGATACATGACCTAATGAAGTGTTGCAAACCTTCAGGGACACTGCAGCCAGACATGGGCTAAGTATCTCTGATCAGGAATGAATTTCCTGCCAGCTAGCAAGATTCACTTAAAAGAGTTTGTGGTTGCTAAGTGTTCTCCAGATGCTGCAAGCCCTCTCTGATGCAGAAGAAGGAATAAAGACAGAAGTCACAGCTCCAGGCACTGTTGGTTTGGTCACCAAATAAAAAAAAAAATTCAGTGTCTGAGCACTGTGTCAAAAGCATCTATCTCAGTCAGTGATTTATTTTAACATGCAAAAATTTGTGTTATTTTATAATCAAAGTGCAGCGTAATCATAGTTCTCACACATGCTAATTCAGGTGTAAGCATTTGTATACACATTTGCTTTTGTCTACGCTATTTATGGTTGCAGGCAGCTAACATGGCAGGCTGCACTGTGCTATAGAGGAGGCCATAGGCCAAAACTTCACCAACAGAAAGCGGGATCTGAAACTACTTTTCTGGCAACCTGAATATCAAACAGAAGTCAGGTGACTGAAGTGTAACGCTTACAACACTGAGATGAAGAATCACTTGTGACATGTGAATCCCCTTTTTGTGCTTTGCACATTTGTGTATGCACACAGAGAGGTAACAGTTGGGAAGTATTTTGGGAGATTTCACTTTGAAAGGCCATTCTGAACAGAATGTGAAGACATATGCCAGTTTTGTTTAGAGGAGAAAACTGCCTCGGAATTGTTGTGAAACTCTCCTTGATTACTGTATGCAAGTGTTACCCTACTGAAAGTGATACAGCCCTTCTGGAACATTGTTCCTTTGAATACTAATTTTAGTTACATTGTTCCTGCTCACATTTATTTACTTACTCATCTTTACTTCAGGGAGAAGTGTCTCCTTCCTCTCCAGCTGGCCCTGGAATCGAAGAGCATGAAGCTGGCTCAACAGGCTTTAGCAGGGATGCAGGTATGGCTTTAGAGTGGGGTGTGTGTGTGTGTGTGTGTGTGTGTTAGTAGGTAGTGGGTGTCGAGGAAATCTAGGCTTTCCTTTTGAAAAACACTGCGGAAGACATGTCTGTCTTCTGGTGGATGTAACAATGACGTTCATGTTTCTGTAATAGTGTTCAGAGTGAAGGCTGTTGATTCTACAGAAGCTGTTCTGCAGATAGGTGGGAGCTTCTGACATTCAACGTTGAGATGGAGATGTAGTCTTCTTGTGGCCCCGTGCTACTCTTAGGAAACTGCTTAACTGCTTTACCACTGCTTAACTTATTAGAAACTAAATTGAGTCAAGTGATGAAGAGGTTAATAAAGGGTCCTGAAGCTGCATTATCTGTTGCGTGGGTGTTTGCAGGGTTTGCAGGGTTTTCTCCACCTTGTTTTCAATGTCACCAGATTCGAATGTTCATGAAATTGCAGAAGAAAACAGCAGCATAGTATGAGCAACAAAAAGGTGTTGTCGTGTTTGACAATATAAAACAAGACTTGACTGAATACATTTATTGCAAGAAGCTGCCACTAATAAGAGGTAACCATGAAGGTGGTTCTAGACTATGTGGAAAAAGTTCTGAGGAAGAATTCTGAGGAAATAGTGCCACTGACCATGTCCCCGTGATTTGTTACCTAGTATATGATTCTGATTTAATTCTTTGTTCTTCATAAGGGTGCACTGAAAATAGTTTGGAGCTGTCGCAGTATTTGTCAGTCTTGCTGTAGAATTCTAATAGAGCCTGATTTGTTCAGGTTCAGTGAACAAAAGCAGAGGTGGTGGTGTAATCTTTTTTTTTTTTTTTTCCGCTTGTTTTCAATTATTTTTAATAAAACACAAAACCTTTAGAGAAAGCAGCAAAAGGAAATAGTGTTTTATTTTGGTAGAGGAAGAACTGAAGGATATGAACTGGCTGTGAATAAATTGAGACTGGAATGTTAGAGGAAGTTATTTTTAGAAACTTGTTGATTTTTATTGGAAAAGTGTGAAATAACTGAAATCTTCTTGAAGTGGGACATGGTTAGCTCAGGGAAGTGAGAACAAAACATGAAGAGCTCTGATAAGCATTGCTGTCTATCAGTCCTACTTTCGAGCATGAAAATAGGCTCCCACAAAAACCTAGTGACAGTCTCTCAGATTCCACTTATGTTTTCATGTTAGTTCCTCTAGTTAACCTTCAGCCTCACATGTCTCCAGTTGTTCGAAGATAACTGGCTTTTTTCATGCAAAGGATATCTGGTTAGTCTGAAATATTTAGTCTGCATTTCAGTCAATCTGCATTGAACCCATTCTTGGATACCTTGCCACACACGTGGCCCTTGTGCCACTTATTTGCTAGCAGTACTCTTCTTTCTGAGGACTTGATCACAACTGTGAGAAGTCAGCTTTTGAATGACACTAAATGTTTCTTGCCAGCGATCAGAAGTGCCATCTCAACTGTGCTTGTGTTCTGTGCCTTTCAGAATTAGACAACAGCTGAATCTTTGTTTTGCACCAGACAGGGTGTCTGCTAGCACTAGTTTGAGGTCAGAACACTAGCACGTTTGGGGATTTTGTTTGTTTTATTTTGTTTTGGAGAGGTGGGAGGCATTACTTGGAGTGATTTGTGATCTCACATCAGTTGCTGACACCTGCTTTATTTTGGATGCTTCAGAGGTGGGGTGGGAAAGGCATTGCTGGAATGGCAGCTGTTTCAAAAGATGCTAACTGTTCATTCGTCATGGCATGGATTTCCCAGTTTTTGCTGTATTTTCTTATGTTACTGGATCACTTCGAATTTTCTGTGTAGAACAAAGCCACTTTAGTACCAAACATTAGTCGGTTTGGCGTAGTGCTTCACAGCAGCATTACTCAGAGGCAGTTTTGTCTTCAACCTGTACATTGCCATTTTATCTCTGCAGAAGCTGCTGTCTGATGAGAGGTTTGTATCCGTGGAAACAGACTCAGATGAGAAACAGTTGCTTAATCAGATGCTGAATGCCGTCAAAGTGACTCCTTCGCTCAACGAAGACCTGCAGGTTGAAGTGATGAAGGTTAGTGTTTCACACACGTCAGTGCTTGCAGCAGAGGCTGTATGATTGAGTGCTGGGATTAGCAAACAAATCAGCTGTTGTCTTGGAAATCTTCACTGAACGAGTATTTGATTCCTTTCTTCCTGTTAGCAGATGCCAGTTGCTTTCATTTCTGCTTGGTTTGTGTTTTCCTGGGTTAACAGGAGATAGATTTGTATTAACAGTCAGTAGTGGTCACAGTTCCTGCAAACTGTAACAGGACAAACAATTCACTCCATGGTAATTCACAGGTAAACATCTTGCAGATTTGGAAATTTGTGTTTGGTGTTAATGCTCATGAGTTGGGCTGTCCTGCTTTGTAATTTTGAGACAGGTGGATAGGTGCTTTCTAGGATAGGTTTGTTAGCTGTGTTCCCATTGCAAAATACGAGTGAGGGAGCATGATTTGTCTAGGCACCAAAATGATCCTGGACTAATGCATAAGAGAGATTTTACACAGTGAAAATTTTCATCTCTAGAAATGCTTCAGCATTCTCCTTTGTGTTAGGAAACGAAGGCACTGGGAGGTACTGTTTTGAAGGGAAGGTGCTGCGAATTTTCCTTGCCCTGTCATTGGGTTGGTATATTATAACTTGCTAGTACTGCCATAAAAATAGTGACTTCCAACACCTGCATTGCTCATGTGAAGCAAGATGGTGGTGGCTAGTTCCCGTGTGTTTGGATGTAGAGTTTGTACTTCCAAGTTTGTTGTGCAATTGCTGATCTTTGGCGGAAAACCTCCTAGAAAAATACTTTTCTAGTGGTCTTTTCTGCATGCTTACCATATCTAGCACTGATTGATATGTTGGGGCCTACTTAGTTGACTGTCCTTTACTTCAAAGTGCGTAGAGTAGGTGTCTTACTTCATTCCTATGTGTGACATCCTTGTCCTAATGAATATATGTTATTCACTCTGAAACTGCCCTGTGCTAGCTGTACTCTGCCAGTGAGGCTGCCTGCCTGGTTGCAGCATGCACTCTGTGCCAGAACATGCAGAAGGTTGAGTCTAGCAAGAGAGAAAAGGGATGAGCATTTCTCTGAACTGTTTCACATATTTTGGAAGCAGAATTTTGCCCATAAATGGGCTTAACTTGAGGCACTCAAAACTGCACCACTAACCCAGCATGCCTCTTTCCTGCCTGTGGTCTCTGCAGTGAGAAAGGAGAAGGGTTAAGAAGTAGCACTTCTGAACTGACAGGATCTCTTGATACAGTAACTTTTTTTTTTTTTAGCTTCCTGAATGTTGCAGATTCAGAATCTTTGTGTACATTGTTTCTTTGAAAACTGACCTGCGTTGGTGATGCATTGTCCCGCTGCTGAGAACAATATGAGTGCTATATTTTTTAGTGAATATCGTGTCGAATTGTCTTGATATGCAATAAGCAAAACAAAATAATTATGTGCCCTTTTTAAAACAAACTAGCGCCACCAACAAAAGAACAATGTTCAGTTCCAGTTTTGTGCAAAAGAGAAAGGGGAACATTGTCTTCATTCTCCTGAGTGAACTTTTAATGTATGAATCCTTTCCTAAAGTTCTGGGTAAAAGAATGGTAAAAATGGTAAACATTAGGCTTCATCTTTACAGCCCAAGAATAGCGTAAAACTTGTACTTTTATTTCATTATTTCAAGTAGATCAGAGGGCCAAAACACTTAAACAAAGCATTTAAAGCTCAAGAGACCTTCCATCTAGACTTACCTGAAAGCCAATTCAAGTGAGAGATCTTCTTACATTCTAACCTGAAAGTTACAGATGCAGTTGTTGTACAACACGTGTTGTAGATAACCTACTTCTGGGAGCAGTGATAAAGTCCTCTGGGGGGTTTCAAGCAGCTGGTCTCAGCAAAGCATTTTCATCCCTAGATCTGTGCTAAACTGCATCCTGAAGGCAGTACATGAGTGCACATTAGACTGGGTTATTCCATCCAGAGGAGCTTAGATACATTTTTATGCATTGCAGATATTAGACACTCCTGAATGTGGTGTTTCTCTGAAACTGGGTCAGCAGTGATACTAGCCTGGTTCTTTGTGACTTGCTGCACAGTTGCTGTAGTATCCCAAGTGTTGACAATGCAACCGTCAAAGATTCTGCCAAAGCTTTTAGTTATGCAAAATAGATGCTAAAATGGAGGTATGGGAGCGTAATGTTCACCGTAAGCTGCTGGCACTTAAGCTCCTAAATCACCTAAAAGCTTTTTTTGAAAATCACATCGAAATCATCTCCTGTTGTTCCCAGCAAGTATCCACTGGAAATTCACACTTCACAAGTTATCAGTAGCAAATGCTTTGAATATTTATATTTATGGTTCTTTGTCATTCATCTCTTTTGCACATGTGTGCGAAGAGATTTGATGAGCTCAGGAAGCATTCTGTAAAGTTTACACATACAGGTGACTGTGAGCTGGGATTGGTAGTTAAAAGGAGGAACACAGGATAGAGGCATACGTGCAGTTAGTTGCCTTGATACACTTTTGAAAACTGTCAAATATTACTTTAAAGGAGCAGCATTAGACATAAATGGAATAGGAAAACTGCTGTGGTAGCTGTAAATGAATGGAAAGGAGTGCTGGCCAGATGTCTTCCAGCACTGAGGAAACTGAGCAGTTGGGGCGACTGTTGTAAAAGTGGAACAGCACCCGCTAATGTATGGCTAGGTACCAAATCCTCCTTATTTTTAAGGGTGAGTGTCACGGCATGTTCCACAGATTCCCAGACTGGAGGATCACAGAAGGCCTGAGGGCCAGGGCTGAGTACTGTGCTCAAGTGCATCCTGGGCAGCCAGGGAAGATTTATTCTCCTCAAATGCAGCTGTCAAGATAAGTTCAAAGCCTTCATCTCTCACAATGCCTCTCTCCTCTGTGATAGGTGATGTATTTCTTATCCGTTCTACAAACTGTTTAAAAGTGGAATCTTACTTTGTGTAATAAGCAAATATTAAATTAAATTCCAGGTTAGTGATTGCTGGCAGTTTCATCTGTTCTTCTGAGTACCAGCTGTGGATTGCACCTTTCCCTTAGGTGTTTCATTCAGAGTGATTTTTGTGTGAGAAATTTCCAGAGCAGATACTCTGAAATCCTTACCTTTTTTTTTTTTTTTTTTTTTTTTTTTTTTTTTTTTTGTACTTTTTTTTTTTTTTTGCTGGACGCTCTTAGTATTGCTAAGCACTGGGCAATTATGTGAACAGTAGTTGTGTGCCCAGAAGTCTTTAGAGTATCTCAATGACTATGCTGTCTGCATGTTCTCTGTGCCTCTAATACATTTTGACAGATTTGTTAGTGTTTTCCAGGTAATCCAGAACATGTGACCAGAGGCAGCGATGGGTCTGATGCAAGGCCACCTTAGCATTTACCTTGCTGTTGCCATGATACTTCTTTATCATACAGAAAAGCTTTCTCATGTATGTAGTACCTGTTTGTGCTTTTCCTACGCTCAGCTGGCTGTATCAAGGGAATGGAAAACCACACAATCATATAGTACCTTGTTGTTGATCTTCCTCTAATCCATCAATAGCTTGATTGCACTTTGAAGTGGAATAATCTAAATATTTTTACCTCTATGTTTACAGTACACTATTAATGTAAGATGGGAAGGAATAGATACATTGCTCACTGATCGAATTTCATGTTTTATCAGTGATGCACCAAAGTGACTCACTAATCTGTTTATACGTTTGCAGCTTTATAGAAAAAATGAGGAGTGGATGAAGTAACTCACCATTTACCTTAAAGCAACAATATGGCTGGCTCAGATGTAGGAATAATTTGGCTGTGTGACATAGGGTTGCATTATCATAGAATCATAGAATGGCCTGGGTTGGAAGGGGCCCCAAGGATCAAGTTCCAACCCCCTGCCTCAGACAGGGCTGCTGACTTCCAGACTTGGTACTAGATCAGGTTGCCCAGGGCCCCATCCAGCCTGGCCTTGAACACCTCCAGGGACGGAGCATCCACAGCCTCTCTGGGCAGCCTTTGCCAACACCTCACCGCTCTCTCAGTGAAGAACTTCCCCCTGACATCTAAACTGAACGAAATGCAAGGGTGTATCTCATGTTGACGAGTAAGGACATCTTTGTTGACCTTAGCTCTAGGCAAGCAAGTGAACAGTATGCAGAAGAAAGGGGTACTGAACAAGTTCTTGACTGAAGATAAGTATCACGGGTTTGAGTTTGGTCGTGGAGTGGGGACGATCTTGATTTCTTTCCTGGTCAGATGGCTTTAAATTTTGGCTTCAGATGTTTTTAAAATGGTTGAAGTACTTCTGCTTGTTTAATTAGACCTTTGTTTGCAGTAACACATGCAATATTGACAAAAGCACTATCAGATATGGCGAGATCAGCAGAGGAAAATGAAACTAATGTATAGCTGAGCATTCTTGTCTTCTGTCATTGGTTTCTGGTAATTCTTCACCTGGAGAAACTGGAAGCCAGCTTTGAACATGACTCTGGTGCCAAAGCAGGTAAAACATACTATGAAGGAACAGGCTGGAGTGAAAAGAATCCAAAGCCACAGTGAAATTTTTTTCCTCTTTTCACCTAACATTGTGGTGACTTCTGTTTAGAATTTGACAGCCTTCTTAACAACTTCTATCTTTCTATCTGTTTATCTATCTTTGATAGCATTTTTCTAAAATAACAAAAAGATTTAAAAAAAAAAAAAAAGTTCAATGGGTAATTGCAAGATGGAGGTGAGTCCGTGCTCAGAAATAAGCTCTCCAGATAAGATGGATACACCATAATGTAGCAGGCATTGGTAGGAAACAAGAAAGACATGATTCAGCTTTTAAAATTTCTGAGAAGATTCACTCACATAGTATTTCTGGCTACTCACGGTGTTTTTTGAAATAGATTTGTGGATTTTTTGAAACCAGAATCTGTTCTTCCAAATTGTCTTGAGGTAAGATTCTTCTAATCCCTCTATTTATCTATTATCTGGGGTGAACAGCAATTTCATTTAGGAAAGGTTAGTTTATTCCCAGTGACTCCTGCTTGCATTTGTTAGTGGCTTAGGTGTACTATTTGGTGATGAGCATAATTTTTCTGGTTTTATTCTGTAGGCTTTCAGTGAAGAGTCAGCCAAAACTCTTTCTAAGCTTTGAATGAGGTTTAATGAGCCCTTGCTAAGTCTGCTGTGTTACAGTAATCTTTTTTCTGTACCTCTTCACTGATCCATTAATATAGCATTTGGGAACTCTCCAGCAATAATACTAGACAGCTCTTTTTGTGACTTCAGTTCTTGGATTTGGCTGTAGTCAGAAATGAAATCTAACTTAGAGTTCTGTAACAAAAATTAGCTTCTGTAAGGACAGGTGGAATGGAACAAATAGCTTTGCCTCTAAGGTGCTGTTTTGAGGTTGAGTATTTCTAATTATTCTTTCCAAGATTGCTACCGTAATGTTTTAAGAGATGCTGAGTGATTCTTTGGGTAACAAGAGCTATCTCCTACTCTTATCTTTCTTTTTTTTTCAGTAATAACTAATCTCATTGAAAGGGTTGCAATTATAGAGTGAAATTAGTACTTGAGAATGTTCCAGTTGAGGACACATAAGGAATAGTCAAAAGTTTGTGGAAGACTTTGTTTAATCTTAGTTTTTTAACAATGATAGACCTGTTTTAGTTCCTGTACAACCCTATTGGTATAGGTTCAGGGAGACTGTCCTGATCTAATGTAAATATTGGATTAAGCTGTGTAATGTTCAAACAACAGAGCAAAACTTAGTGTTGATTTTTTCAGAAAACCAGGCAGGACCTCCGTTGCTGTTGAACAAGAAGCCTAACTTGTTTTTCTTTTTCAAGACTTGGAGAGTTTGCTGAAAGGGGGTGGGGCTGGGTTTTGGGGGGCAGGGAGGAGTCTTGGCCCCTCACGATAGAGGAAAAATTATGCAATGCATTTGAAAAGTAGTTCTAAAGTGTTCTATCTGAAATGTTGACTGAGCACAAGCCTAAAATCTCAGCCTCTCTGTGTGGTTATATTTTGCAGCTTTTCCTTGAATGCTGGTAAATGAGCTGATCAACGTAATAAACTCTCACAAATATGTGCATCTTCCCACTGGTTTAAGGTTAATTAATATTTATGAAGTACATCTTTCCACAGACAACTTGATTTTCCGTACTAGAATATAATTTGCAACTGTTTTGATTTGTCTTGACCTGTAAAATCAAATGGACAAGAGAATTGGACTGAAACTTGGATTTAAAGATGTGTATATATAAACTCTGTTCTCTGTACGGCCTCTTTTGAGACATGGCATGTATAATGGTTTTATTTAGGAATAAAAGAGCGATTCCACTGCACATTTGAAAATAAGCATTCATTGGTGCAGCAATAAAATTATGACTGGTAAATGGAGATGGATTTTCATTCTCTGAATGGGAATCGGCAACCCAATTACTAATACTTGGTGTTAATTAACACATTTCAATAAATTTGTGGTTACAAATCATTTTTTCCTCTCAATATATCTCATGCAGTGCATTATTGGAAACATTTCTCAACATTGCTTGCAATACAAATTACATTCTAATCCCTTTATGAGCAGGGAAGGACCTGTTTCAAATACAGTAAAAAATGAACATTCAACTTTATTCGCATACTTAAATGCAGAACTGGCTTAAAAATGCATATTAATAAGAAAAATGAAATGCTGAAATTTGTTGCTGAAAGTTTCACCTGAATGTCTTCATTATTTCCTGTAACAATGGTGCCTAATATGATCAATAGGCAATAGCTGATTTTTGTCCAGTCCGTAATTCAGAGATTAACAGCCTATGCTGTCAAAGAGAGGAATCTGTAAAAACCTGCATAATGCCATGCAAATAAGATCCTTATCTAAGATGAGTCCTACCTAGCAGTGCTAGGATTCTCAGCGACTCCCATACTTGACCTTTTCATAATTTTAATTGTTGTAATGTAGGCCAATTACAAATCCAGACTCTCTTGGGTTCACTTCTCTATTTCTTTTTTTTTTTTCCTAGTTGCTTTCTTAAGTCGCTATTCTTTTGCTTAATTTTAAGTAACCAGGTTAATTCCAATGGACTGAATGACCTACCTTCTGTGTTTCAAGAAAAGCTCATCCTTTCCTGAATTAATTAGGACTGTGGTAGATGCCTAGTATTCATAATTAAGCTTGTGATATTTCTATAAGGTCTTAACCTCACCTGGTTTTTAGGTGCCTGACCATCATAGCAAAAGCCACAGTCTTGAATTAAATACCTGAGCTTTCTCCATAAGGGGTACAATAGAAGGGAAGGCTAAGAAGGCAGGATTCCTTTCTTTGGTCCTCTGTGGTCACTGCTCCTTCAGTCTCTAGCCATGGGTAAGGCAGAAGGGTTCTTTACTTCAGGTTAACTTGGTTGGAAGTTTCTTCCCAAATTACCTGACAAATGGCTGATCTGTAAGGGGCAATAAAGAAATAAAACTGCCTGTGGTATATTGATCAAATACTGTATTACAGTGTGCATACTCGGAGAGTTAATACTGCATAGATTTTGCTGTCTCTGCAGTTTTTTTGTTATTTTGGGGTGCTTGTGACGGGCATTCCCTTTTGCATGAGTGCAGATTTTGAAGAAAAACTATCTCAAAAGAAATGAAGGAACTTCAACAACACTGGAGTTTTATCACTCAGCTGTTCAGGGCTGTGCCACATATGCAAGCAATGAGCCACTGAGTCATACCTGCGGATTTTCCTGTGCCATGTGGAAAGTAGCAGGTCTCCAGCTTTGGAAAGCATCATGTAATACCTGTTCCGCATGAAGGGAAAGCAGAAGTTCTTACAGACTTTCTTTAGTCTTAGACATATACCTAGAACTTGGGGATCACTTGACTGTTAAGGAAGTAAACAACAAAGACATTGTATGATCACAAAGCCATATACAGAAACCCTTCAACTTTCATATATTGCCATTTAGTCTTTCCCCTGCAGCTAGACGTTGTTTACTGAAGACAACAGTGCCAGGTTCAGCCAAGTTGGCCACGTAACAGTGACATGGAAGGGTCGCTTGCCGTAGCTTTCACATCCAGCTGTCCGCATACTGCAAATGTTCCACACACCACATGCACCCAGTTCCAGCCCTCTCTGCTCATGAGATTTCCCTGGAATCGTGGGTGAGAGCTCCTGCCACCACAGCTGCTAATGTTCGTTGCTGGGGACAGCTGAGGGAACTCCTGTCCCAGTAAGCTATTGTGGTACTGCCAGCCAGTTCTTGGGGTCACCTTCCCTATGGCTCTTGCCATGTATCAATTACAAGAACTGAAAAATGAGGAGGCTTCATGTGGTATAGTGGCTGATGTTGCGACCACGAAAGTAGCTTATCTGGCTTTTAAATCATCTCTTTCCTGAATGCAGGTCAGGAGATGGTTTGGGGTAGGGTGAAGTGCTCTGGCAGGCTGAACAACCTGTGGGACATCACTTCTTAAGTTGTCTTCAGGCTGCCTTCTTATCCAAAAATCTAGTGACTTGAAACTCAGATTGGCTGTCCTAAAGTACGTTGTCACACAAAGGTTCCCTTGTTGTAGTTTTGTTGAAACCTTGCATGTATCTGGTGATGAGGAAGTTCTCATCTCTCTCCCCTATCCAAAAAATTTATTCACTGTCAAGAATAAATGGCTAAATCTTCCAGCCAGTGAATGCATTAGCTCTTGTTTCCTTGTTGGCTCTGGGTTTACTTTAGACCCATATGCTGTCTTTGTTTCTGGTCGTTTTTGTAGTGGATGCAGTTAACTTCATTTTTATGTGAGAACTGAGTTCAAAGGGAAGGTACTGCAGCTGAGAAGCAGAGGCATTAATGTATTTCTTTTCTTTGTCCAAGTGATACTTTAGGGCAATCAGCGTAATTTGCCAAGTGGTTAAACAAACTACTCTAATGCAGGAAAAAAAAAAAGCTCCACGATGTGTCAAGAAAAATAGCAAAATTATTAGCATGCATGCATTTTGTGTTAGTCACTGTGAATGGGTGGTCCATAACTTCCTTTCTTAGCCTTTTCTACAATTTCTACTCAGTTGTACTGTCATCTTTTTTTATATCAGCATAGTTTGTAGCAAGGAAACAGTTTTCAAAAATGTGCAATTACTTACGTGTACCTGTATGTAAAATGATTGCCTTAAAAACATTTTTTATATATACTCATTGAGTAGATCAGTGATTCAAGTTTGGGTTTTTGGTTTGTTTTTTTTAGATGCCCCACTTAAAACTTCCTTTCTATAATTCTCTTTCTTTTGTGTTTTACTACTTAATTGCTTTTTTCTTTTTTTTTTCCCTTTCTTTTTTAAATGATGATAGTCTTTCTAACCCCTCTACTCTTCCCCTCTCCTCTTTTCCTTTTCTTTCCTCATACCTAATACTACTCACTTCATTTTAAGGGAGGTTCCTGACACTGTGAGCAGACCAAAAAGCACTTACTTAATGACTTAAATCTCCCTTTAAAATGTCATTCTTAGTGAGAAAAGGAGCATTAGAACTTAGTTGGCAACTTTCAATTTGGATTTCTTCTTTTGTTTTGCTCAGTTTATCTTCTAGTTCATAAAGTATACCTAAATGCGTTGTAATCTGTAAAGTGGAAATCATAGAATCATAGAAACACGAGGCTGGAAAGGACCTACAAGATCATCCAGTCCAACCGTCCTGTGCAATCGTAGCAGTGCTAGTCAGCCTTTTTTTTTTTTCCCCAAAAAATCTTCTCTGCCCTGAGGTGTTATAATTCTAAAGACAAAAGCCACTGTCAGAGCTGTTAAGAAAGCCTGTTAAATATCAATCAATTGCTTTAAATTACTTCTTTCCCTCCTACAACTGTACTATATAAGCAGAAGTTTCACTTGGTTTCGTACCACCATAAATAGTGCTCAGCAGTTCTGTTCTAGTCCAGTGGACTAATGGGCATGGTCTGGGAGCATTCAGCATGTCACCATTGATAATTTGTGGGGTTCTCCTATACCAGATACAATCCTTTTGTTTGAAGCCTTGATGCATGCCTAATGCTGAGCACCAGTTGCTGGTGATAGCAAGACCTCTCATGGGTTTACTGATTTGTGGGAGACACTGTCTCCTTTCTCTCCATCATTAAAATCTTGCTGTCTTTTGTATGATGATACATGATGACACTGTGTGCGCAAGTTCATTAATGCATTCAATTTCTTTTGCCCTTGTTTTCCTTCCTGGCCAAAGAACATAACGTGACCAGGTTATTAGTTATTCTGCCAAATATGAGGGTATCTCCTGTTCAAACTATTCTGCAGAAATACTGGATGACTGCTTTAGTCGAATCACTAAATGAGAAAAAGGGTAGTCCTGCCTTATTTTTTGGCTGTGTTTTCCCTCTTCTGGGAAAGAAAGTCTTGAGAATCACCCAAGCATACATTGCATACAAGTTTATTAGCCTGCAAGTAGAATAAGTCAGGAATGGCTTCTTTTATGAATCCCATAGAGAGATTAGAGATGGCTGCAAAATTCATCTCTCTTGGGACTAAAGTGGCTACATGCATCCCATCTAGGAGAAACACAGATGTTCAGAGGATTTTGCTAATGAGACTGCTGGAAGAGTAAAATGATGTCACTGGTGTATCAGTGCCAGACTTGGGCACTTAAACACGGTGAATTGCTGAAGCATCCTTAGGTCATGGTAGATTGCACTTGTTTTTAAATTTTGTACCTTTTCCCTCCTTCTTTACAAACCTTGTTGAGTTCATGTGATTCCACCATAAGCTCTTCAGTATGACAATTGCCTTTTACTATAAAGATGTACTAAGCACTTGGGGAACTTGGCTGGCAACACTTAGTGCTCTCATAACCTAAAAATGTTCCCTCTATAAGAGACTTCTTTTAAAATATCAGATAGACATTGTAATGTAAGTAATTTTGTGCCAACTGACTTTCAGTATAGCATCAGAAGCAGTTTTTTTTCATTACCTATTGTGAAAACTGCATTTGTGTGCAGTCTTGTACTACAATTGGTATCCAGGGACTCCAGGGAGTAGGAATTGTATTTCTTGTTCCATGACAGGCAGAGCTTCAACAGTAATTAAAATGAATGCTTTCATTATGGGTAAGCCATTTATGGAAATCTGATCTCATCCAGGCATTTGCAAGATAAAACAAGCCAATTAAAACATCCTAGAGGCTGTGAGATTTTGAAACTATCTCTACAGTTATCTAAGTTCCTTCTTTAAAAACAAAAGGTCATTTTACAGTCCATGCCAATTAAGAATTCACCACAATAACACACAGCAAAAGCTGATTTTCAGCTTTGTTTTGTACTGAAAGCGGTACTAGGAAATGCTTTGTAATATTTTTTTCCTTCCACTGCAAGTGGCTGTGAAAACAAAATGCACAAGAAAGCCTCTCCTTTTTTTCCCTTTTTCGATTTTTTTTCCTCTTTTTCCCTTTTCTTCCCTTTTTCGATTTTTTTTTTTTTTTTTTTTTTTTTTTTTCTTTCTCATCTTTTGTNTTTTTTTTTACCTACAGACTGCTTGAGTTAGTATCATGAGTAGTTAAGCAGCCTGCAGGATTATGTTAGGTTTATGTGGTTTTGGTAGTGGAGTCATGCAGGGGTGGCCTCTGTGTGAAGAGCCCAGCAGCTGCTCTGTGTCAGGTAAGAGACAGCTCCAAAATAGACCAGCTGCTGGCCAGAACAGAGCTAGTGGGTGATGCTGGTTGTGCCTCCCTAATAACATATTTAAAGAAAGGGCAAAAAATGCTGCACAGCAGCTGTGAGGGGGAGGAGTGAGAAAATGTGCTAGAAGCAGCCCTGCGGGCACCAAGGTCAGTGCAGAAGGAGGGCAGGAGGTGCTTCAGGTGCAGAGCAGAAGTTCTGTGCAGCCCAGGAAAGGCCCATGGTGGATCAGGAGGTCTGGGGGGGCTGGAGCAGCTCCTGAAGGATGAGCCTCGTGGTATGGAGCCATGTTGGAGCAGTGCTTGGAGAGCTGCAGCCTGTGGAAGTCCACACAGGATCAGTTCAAGACAGACAGCATCACATGGGAGGGACCTCATGCTGCAGCAGGGGCAGGGAGCAGCCATGAAGGAGCAGCAGAGATGAATTGTTGTGGACTGACCACAGTCTCCATTCCTTGTTCCCCTCTGCTGCTCAGGAGGAAGAAGTAGAACAGTTAAGAGTAAAATTGAGCCTGGGAAGAAGAGCAGGGGAGTGGAGGGAATGTGATTTGAATGATTTTTTTTTCCTTACTATCCAATGAATTAAATGAATTCATTATTGCAATGAATTAAATTAATTTTTCACCAAGTTGAGCCTGCTCTGACCGTGACAGTAATTGGTGAGCAGTCTCCCTGTCTTTATCCTGGCCATGAGTTTTTCCATCATATTTTCCCCCCATTGTGATGAGAAGGGGGAGTGAGAGAGCAGTGTGAGGGGCACCTGGCAGCCAGCAAAGGTGAACCCACCACAGGGATAGACTGCCTGGAAAATCAGTGTCTTTAGTGGATCTGAGTGATTATGGTTGTTTGTTTGTTTAATCCCATCTTTCATTCTGTAATCTCAGGAAAGACTGCTGTCATCCTGTTCCGTAGAAATGGGAAAACATGAGTTAAGTGCCTGGAACATTGCCAAGACTGCAAATGAGCCCTGCAGCAGTGCTGATGAAAATCATAGCTGAGAGCAGTCTTGTGCATGGTCAGATCTTAGAAACAATTTGTAAGGGAAGATGGTACCAAGTGAAGTAAGCCAAGGATATGCAAAAAATCTGATGGATAACTTTGTATGTTTTTGTGATTTGAAAACTGTAAAGAAATTTGGCTCAAAAACTTTGTTTTGCTCTAAAGCTAAATGCTAAATATATAAAAAAGAGATGAGAGCACACGACTGTCAGGCTTCAGAAGAGTAGCATGTCCTTTTCGGTTCTCATTACCTCTAGTGTTTGTCCAAATCAGTCAGCATCTGTTGATGAAGGTCTGAGTGAGAATCAGGGCAAGATAGGATATATTGACTATATAAAATTGCTGTTATGTAATGATTTTCTTAGAACACTTTTTATAGTAGAACCATCTTCCATGAGAATAGAATCAAGCTACTCACTGGTATTTTCTTTATAATACAAAAAAGCAATCAAATAAATTGTGGATAAGGTGTGACAACCTGTAATGAAATACACTTCTGCTGGGAAAAATAAAATAAAAATAATAATAATAATAATAAAGATGCAGTGCTTTTTAATGCATAGAAGCTTTTCAGACTGACTGTCAAAATGTGAAGGAAGTTATTTATGTCCTTCCACAGAAATATGATGCACTCATCCATGGACAGACTCTTCTGTCCGTACCTGTGGGAGCACACAGATAATGCTCAAAGCTTCTCCTGTACACAGAGTTCAAATTCCCATGAAATTATTAAATGCCTGTTTCCCAGTAATGGATTTTTCCCCCTATGGTACAAAATAACTGCACAGAGGAGCATTCTCCCAGAGATTAAGTAGTAGTGATGAGGATTCAGGGGCTGTAGCTTGCTTAAGCAGTGCTACAGTAGAGTTGTCTGTTTTTTTGTTGTTCTTTTTGAAGACTTTGAGATGGTTGTAGAGATCATCACTACCTTGAGAGACGATACAGCTTAATTTTGTTGTTCCACCGTAATGTGAAAATTGCAACACAATGAAGTCAGAAAAATGATGCTCTACAGGGACCTGAGGGCAATAATCTTCCTAAGTATTCCACTTTGGTTCCCTTTATTGCTTTGTTTAATTTGTAAGATCTGATCAGGTACACTGTGGCAAAGTTGTTTGTTTTGCATCCTAGGCTAAGGAGTTTACCCTAGGTTGTCATGTTTTAGTAGCTGTCAAGGAACCAAATGAAACCTAGTTCCACTGAGAAGCATGTAATAAATGAGAGAAATGATGAACAGTCAGTAATGCTAACTTATCTGATGCCCCGAGCTTCCTTCTGAAGCAGAGAACAGTAGTACTTAGGGGCTGAGGAAGTTCCAAGGACTGATTGATATTTTTCTGGTACACTTATCCTAAGAAACTCACGTTGTTTCTGGCCAAGCAAAGCATAACTTCTGACACGGGGAATTTTATACTTTGAAGCGTAGGAACAGTGTCAGACTTCCGTGGAGGTGGAGGGATTGGAAGGGGAACTCAGAGAGAGAGGAAGGGAGGGAGAACATCACCAGACAGTGAAGGCCTCTCCCCATGCTGCCCCATGGTGGATCACATCACATTTCCACTCCCCTTCAAAGTAAGGTGCAGGGCTTTTAGTTCTTACTCCTCCTGCTGAGTTTTAGACAGGACGAGGTTTCTATCATGAACTGGGGCCTATGAATTGCTTTTTAGCTGTCCATTATCAAGTGACTACAATACACTTACTGGAAATTTCCTAGGCTTGGAAATCCTTTCCATGTTTAGCAGTAATTAATGGCTGGTTTCACATAATACAGGTGTGTCTTTGTCACCTGAGTAATAATTTGTATTTTGTGCCTTTTTCCTCTCTCATTTGTCATACTAATAGAAATAAATGGAAGGACTGATTATAAATCAAGCAAAGCTTACGGATAAAGTATTAGCAGATTTTGGTTATCAACTGGCTTTCAAGGCCAGGACTGACCACAGAACTGTCTTTCCTTCCTTGGCAAGATATAGGAGGCTAATAAATAATCCGTTGGGTTACACCTCTGGGGCCAACCACGGCAACGTTTCAGGAGGATGCAACTAAGCTCCTTGATTGTGCCAACTCCTTTACTCCATTTACATGATGCTAAAAAGCTGATGTCTGCTCTAAGAATGGAAGGAGGTATTGCTGAAAACACATGGATGGGAAAGTGAAGCAGTAACAGATCAAGTTTAAATTTTCCTTCCTTCTTACCTCTCTTTTGATTCAAGGTCCTGCTTTGTATAACATACACCTCCACATTTGAGCTGAACGGGAGCTCGGTGTTGAAGATTGCTGAGGTAAGTGCCTCTGTTGTACTATTGTTGGAGCCATTTGATGTTTTCATGCTAGCTAGAGTGTGTTTTCCATGTGTACCCTGCCTGAATCTGAAGTAGTCCAAATCACAATTGCCATCTTAAGGACTGATACTACCTTACATTTGGTATGTAAAAAAAGCTGCAAATTGTACAGAGCTGATGGGCTTGCATGAGAAGGCACACTTTTTGAAATTGGCTGGTGACAGTAAATATGCAATGCTATAGTATTCAATTCCTCGTATTTATTCTGCTTTGCATTTTGCAATAGGAGAATATCCTTGAGTTCTTTATAACAAAGTACTGTGCTCATTCCTTACCTGGTGCAACTCTAAAAATACTGAATTTTAATCAAGGGAGATGTGTAGACTATAATGTGCCTTGTCAGCACAGGAGCCACAATGTGCCCTGTTAGCTTTGTGTTTATTTTTCCTAATACTTCCAAGTAAAGGATTTGTTATGCCTCGAGATATATGATGTTATGCTGGTAGTACTAGTTGTTTGTCTCCCTTTTTTTTTTTTTCCATTAGATTTTAGTCTGAAATAAATTGTAAAGGAGCTTTAGCTGTAGAAAAACGTGCAGATCTATTAAGTGAGCATTACTGTGTAGGTAGTATTTTAGTACACTGGGTAGCAAGCCACTGAACTGTTTATTCAGGTTAGATAAAGTGCACAGGAACACTTCATCCTCCTGCACAGCACACACAGTTATGTACAGAATGTAATCAGAAATGATATTGTTAATGTGATGTTGGGGAGAGCTAATGCACATGGAGCAATGTAAGGGTTATATGTGCATCCTTGTGGTCTTCACATACCAGCTCTTTACTCCCAACATACTTGTTAACTGTTCTTCTTGAACATACAGGCTTATTAGTCCCTAGTATTGCCATATTTCAGCCTTGACCACAGAAAGGGACTCCTCCTTCTTTAAAACATTCCTTGGTAAACTCCAGGTGAAATTTGTGTATGTAAACCCTTAGAGATGTGTTCCATCTCAGTTTTTAGTATTTTGGGGAGAAATTTTTTGGTTTAAAAAAGAAAAGAAAATTCTAATGTGCAACTGGAAGTTAGAATGTTTTTTAGGTTTAGAAATAAAACTGACCTTGCATTGTCCCAATGGAAGCTGAGAATGGGGTTGTAGAGATAACAGGGAACGTAAAAAAACCAGCTGACCACTGTCTTAATTGATTGCCAGTTTATGACAAATGGACTTTAAAAGGCAGAGATGCAACATAAGTAGTTTATGTAAATAGCATATACAAGATGAAAAAAAAGTAGTATTAGTATTCATTCCAGATGTCCTGCCCAACTAATACCTTGGTGTCTTTTGTGCCTGTGTGTGACTTCCAAATCCATGAGGTGTGGCTGTTTTTGGAAGTGTTTGTAAGCCCCACTTCTTGAGGTTGCAGCAAGGCTGATTTGAACTGGTATTTAAAACCAGTCACAACTTTTTAAGTTTTACTAAACCCTTTTCAAGTTAATTACCCAAACAGAAGAAAACACAGGTCATTTCTTCTGCTGCAGTTTTCCTCAGAAAACTTTCTAACATGCAGGGTGAAAGCTGATGAATTCAGCTTAGTCCATCTCTGCTGTAGGTAAAGAGCTCTAACTGAGACAAAATACATGCTGGGAAAAGCACTTAATGGCTCTAAACCCTTCAGATCCCAGCCTTTAAGAGCACTGCCTGAGACTAGGGGAAAATGATCAATCGGTCATACCCTGTGCTGTAAGCTGTATCAGAAGTCGTATTGTCTGTTCTCTTTGTAAATTTGGATAACAATAGATCTGCTATTCATGTAAAACATCCTGAAAATACTTTTTCATAGATTGGAATCGAACCATGCTGTTATTGGTACTTGCAGCTTGTTTCCCAAAAGGCTAGTTAGTAGCCTAGCTCTTAAAAGCCGTTGCTAGTGTAGTGGTACAAGTTAACACAGTGATAGTTTCCTTTTTCTTTTAAAATGAGCAAGATCCCTGATGAGTGCTGATGAGATTTGCCATCAAAACAAACAAAACTTTTATGTCCTTTAGGGAATGAGAATAAACTATAATAGAGATCACAAATGTTTTTATTTATTATGTTTGGAGGTACAGCTATTTTCCGCACACTCCTTGAGAAAATATTGTCTCAGTGAATGCCTAGTTCTTTCTAATTAGTAAATCCCACCAAGCACATACATGCTTCCTCAGGTTCCTCCCAGCCAAGTTTTAGATAAAGCAAGGGCTTTAACAGTTGGACTCAGTATTCCTTTGTGTCTGAATTCTGCAATGTATAAGCAGTTGGAAGCAGATAATGATTTCTGAGTTCCGCATTTGCTTAGCCTCAGCACTTATTGTTCTGACTTGCTCTGATGGAAAGATGGCAGAGAGGAGCTCTGCACTCCAGTGCCCCTGCTATTTAGCATTTCTTTCCAAATCCCTTACTTTTCCTAGCCTGCCCTCTGTAGCAAACTGGGAGCCACTGCAGAACTGGAAAGGTGCTACCTGCCTTATTGGACCTCTCTCTGGAGATTCCCTGTGATAAATAAGGCTAACATCTGGCTGTTTTGCGCTGGCTATTCTCAGTTCATGCATACACAGAAATGGCACCACAAATATGCTGAATATTTTCAGCCTCAAATTAATGAAGCATCCAACATGAAGAGTAAAATATTATGTGGCTTAAGTATTATTGCTAATGAAAACAGACCAAATCTTGCTGTGTGCAGCTTCTCATGCTTGCCTTAACCCCTAAGTTTAGTTCATGTTCTTACTGTTGTTTGTTATGTGTGCATTTGTTACTCTCATCTCCATTTTGAAAGTTTGTTTTGTTTGATTTTGTTGTTTCATTAGCTAACCCTTCTGTGTTTTGCTCTTAGTTGTGTTTTGCATGCCATAGAGCTGGAAGTCCCCGAGTGCATGAAATGATCAAAATGTCCATTGCATACCTCCTTGGGGCCCTGAGCTCTCGAATTTTTACTGGTGCTTCTTCATCAATGGCTTTTCATAAGGTACCTTGCCCAGCCGTTTTAGAACACAGGCCTTCTGTAAGATCAGAGCTCAAGTGGACAGTACTGCTGCTCTTTAGCAGGCATGGGAGGGGAGACAAAAAGGAGATATCAACCATGCTCTTTCCAGAAAGTCAGCCTATCTCTGAGAATGGCATTCCATCAATTAATTGAGGAACTCTAGGAAAAGTGTTAGAGCTCAAGAGAACAATTGTGCCACTGTTGTCAGCAGCTCAGCAGCATTGGAATGGTCTGGCCTCTGCAAAGGGCCAAGGACCTGGTAACAGGCTTTAGGATTCATTGTTCCCTGTAGTTCGGGTGGTAACTGAATGATGGGAACACTTGGTCCAGGTTTTCTTTTAATTTACAAAATCACCTTCACACACTAATTGATCTCAAGGTCAATAAATTCTTTATTTTGGGGGGATTGGAATATTGAGAAAGGGTAACAAGAATCAAGTCATACTGCTGATTCAGTCCCTTATATGCTGCTTCTTTAGATTACAGTCTCAGAAGATTGTATTCCACAGTTGTTGAAAACACATGAAGCTGTGTCAAGGCTGTTATCCATTTTTTAGTAATTGCAGTAGTTATAACAGTTCTGTAGCAGCAGCTTATCCAGAGACAAATCTGTAGCCCAGAAAATCTGATAAAGGATAGAAACTGCAGTTTGCAGTGGATCCCAAGGATTCCAGCTGTGTTATGCTTTGGTAACTAGTTTTGTAACATCATCTTGGGGCAAGAGTCAAGCAGAATTCTGATCACAGCAGTGTCAAAAAACTGCAAGCAGCCGAGCATGGAGCTGGGAACTGAATGAGATATTGATACTCATTCATTGCAGGGTTGGCTCCTGTGGAATCTCCAAACTTTGGAGTCCTTAGGTTGATTGCCAGTAATTAAAAGGCAATCGTTTATGTCACTTATGGTAAATCACAATCATATCTTCTGCAGTAAGAAAGCCCTTCAGAGGCTTTAAGATGTAAATATATACGCTATGGTAAACAATAACTGCATACGTGTATATGTATATGTTGCAGTATCATGCAATCATAGAATGCTTTGAGCTGAAAGGGACCTTAAAGCCCATCCAGTCCTACCCCCTGCCATGGGCAGGGCTGACACCCACCAGATCAGGCTGCCCAGGGCCCATCCAACCTGGCCTTGACACCTCCAGGGATGGGGCATCTACAACTTCTCTGGGCAGCCTGTGCCAGTGCCTCACCAACCTCTGAGTAAAGGATTTCTTCCTAATATCTAATCTAAATTTCCCCTCTTTTAGTTTAAAGTCATTCCTCCTTGTTCTATCGCTATCTGCTCATGTAAAAAGTCAGCCTCCCTCCTGTTTACAGGCTCACCTTAAGTACTGGAAGGCCACAATGCTTTGAGGCTCTGTGGAGCCTTTTCTTCTCCAGACTGAACCAGCCCAGCTGCGTCAGTCTTTCTTTGTAGCAGAGGTGCTGCAGCCCTCTGATCATCTTCATAGCCTCCTCTGGACCCGCTCCAACATCTCTCTCCAATTTAGATATAAGGACGTTGTGTGGGACTGTGTCAAAGACGTTATAGAAGTCCAGGTAGACAATGTCAGTTGGTCTTTGCTTTACAATTGATGTAGTCACTCCATTGTAGAAGGTCACCAGTATTGGTGTGGCACAATTAGCCCTTATCCTCATTACAGAAAGTGGCGAATACTTAAGAGAAAAACAACAGTTTTTAAGGATTGGAGGGTATTTACATTATAGATACAGACTTGCAGAGTAGTAGTTACAAATAAGTATCTAGAAATGAACAATCAAACTAGCATTGAAGGAATTATTTACAGTGCAAGGCGAGTGCCAAACTCGCTTGGGTTTGACAGAAGGGAAAGATTTGTGCCAATTTTGCCTTACCATTCCTGCAGCTGTGAGACTTATTAACTGGTGAGCTGCATGCTGCTTCTCAGTGCTATTTACTCAGTTATCTGTATTGCTGAAAACTTTGTATGTGCTGATAAGGCAATATGGAATAAGAAAGGCTGACTATCTGCATGCAAGAGACCTTGGTATCCTCTTAAAGTCTGTTGCTGGTAAGTTACAGTTCATATCTGTGTATTGCTATCTTGTTTCCTCATCAGGTTTGCATTGAGACATATGTATCTAGCTGTCACCAGCGGAGCATTAACACCGCTGTGCGGGCAACCCTCAGCCAAATGTTGAGTGACTTGACTTTACAGTTACGACAAAAGCAAGAAAATATGGTGAGCCTTCTGGCATCAACAAATGGTTCGATATCCATAGCTGCGTAGCTCTTTGTTTGTCTGAATGCAGTGTATTGTACTGGCTTGTTGTGCCTTATGGATTTTATTTCAGACTTCCACAACTAATCCCATTTGAAAGCTCTTTTGGGCTCTGACTCTGCACCACCTCGGAGCAGTCTATCAGAAATGCAACTCTCACGTTGGCAGCCCTACTTGGCTGGATTTTGTTCTCATTCTGTTAAATGACAGAGGTTTTATTCTGATGTCAGAGTGCTTTGGCCTTTTCTTTTTCTCTATTTAATTTTGTTAGCTTGTTTTTCTGAGTTTTATTGAAATCCTTTTGCCAAAATATTTTGCATGACAAATATTTACATAAATCAAACAAATTCTCAGCTATTGAAGCTGTAATGGATCTTTTTATTGTTACTCTTTTTTATTGAAGGTAATTTAATGGAATCCTTTGTCTGCTCAGTTGTTAGTAAAAACATCAATTCTGGTTGTTGCATTATTAAAATCCATGAGAGCTGCCTGTGTGAAATCCCAGCACATCGTCAGCAAAACTGTGGATGTTCTGGGCATGTTTGAAGTGACATTGACTTCTTGCATTTGTTCATGCTTGTTTGTATATTAGCAAAAAGGTACTATTTGTAAAGGTCAATTTCTGTTCATTAGGAAACTTTAATGACTATATTTGTACAGATTATTTTCCTTACACCCGTTTTGGGTTAAGGTGACCACTTCTGTTTTGGATTGTTGGACTAGATTATTTTTATCCTAAATAGCACCTACAGAACAGAATTTGTAGGTTTACTTAAACTTATCCTCTCTCCGTGCTAAATAGGTTCATTTTACTAGCCATAATATTTAGAAAAAAAGAAAATAGTAGTTTTGAAACTTCAGTTTGGGTTTGAGAATTGCATTTTGTCAGTTCTGTTCTGAACTGCAGTGTAGGTGAAAGTATGTGAAAGCTGCTTTTAGTTCCTGGCAGTTTGTTGGTGGTGCTTGAGAGAAGAATTTCACTTGAACCTTTTGTGCCCAGATAGGAGGAGTCCTGTACCACAGCTGAACCAAATGATGTAAGAGGTCGTTTCCATTTCCTGTCTGCCATTAACTGTGTGTGGGCACTGTAATATTAATGATGGTGGTGTAATAAACTCTCTAATACTCAAAGGATTTTGGTTTCTAAGTACCTTGTGAAATCTAAACTGTACTTTCCTCAGTTATTTTCAGACCTACACGCCTAGTTATTACTGTGTTTTCTTAGTTATAGGTAATCCCTTAAAGATTTACAAATCCTGGTTCAGCTAAATGAGATGTGAATTCTTAAAATCTAAATGACTTTAAACAGATCTTAAGGTACTTTTGAAAATGTAATGCAAAAGCTTTAGTTAAAATCAAACAAACAAAAAAAAACCATTACAGGTAGAAGACATGGATTTGTTAAGAAAGCTCTGCTGTTGAAGTATTGCTTTTACAGTGTTTTTTCTACTGCATGTACTGATTATACCACATTTGTCTTTCCTCAACAGACAATTGAAAATAGTGAGGCCCTGCAGAAATTCAAGAGTCAAGGTATCTGTACCGCTTTTTTAGTGACTCCTTCCAATCCAGCTGATTTATTCTTCACTTTGCTTTCATCAGCACATGGCTACTCGTACCACAAAAATCTTGTCCTCAGGATTTCTTACTTTCTCCATAGCTTGATGCTGTCTGTGTTACTTGTGGTAAGAACTGAGACAGCCCTATTAGCTCCTGGTATTTCCAACAGCATCTTCATTTGATCCATGTTAGTAGAATTTCTCTCAACATGGTAATAAATGGTTGTTTCAAGATGCTAACTTCTGTCATTAAGGTGTTTCAGTGCTTTGGAGAAAGTTTTATTTAATAAGTGGATTCCAAAACTGAAGCAGACTCGTAGAGTAGAAATGACTGTGTTCCTGTATTTCAGGCCAGAGATGGCATTTGTATAATGGCAGCTTTCAAAAGCACATCAGTAGCAAAGGTGCTACATTTGCCAAATAATTATCTTACAAGAGAATTTTTTTCTACTCTCATTCTGGCGTAACATCCACCATCTTTCCTGATAGTTCAAAATATTCCCTGCTTTTGATTTTCTCACTGAATTTCTGCAGGAGAACTTGTGTGGATGGAGGCTAAAATCATGTAAGTGCACAACTGTCCCCTTTTAAGATCAGGACCTGATCTGACACCAGAATCTGTGTAGCACAGACAAACTGCACGGAGAGATGCAGAGATTTTTAGCTGCCCAGAGAAGTACTGGAGCCAGTCCTTTTATTATTATGATTTATTTATTTATTTATTATCATTTGTTTGTACTGTTATTTATTATTATTAATTTGCTTCTTTTATTACCTGAGCTGGATTTCAGCTAACCTTTTGTAAATGCATGTAAGCACTCGGTGCTCTCTCTCTGGACTCAATACTACTGCTTTCTCATTCTATGGAGATCACTTTCCAATCTAGGACTTTTCCTACTGCATCTTGTCTGAATTTTGGCTGCCCTACTTGTTATTTATAAGCTTCAACCAACTCTGGAAGTCCATGCAGTGATTTGAGGTCGTAATCCAGCTGCACACGTGTAATGCCTCTGATCTTTGTCCTTTTTGGAGGTACTTCAGCTGAGTCCCTTTGTGATGATGTTGTGTCTGTCCTCACTGTGCTCTGTGAAAAGCTCCAGGCTGTCATAAAGTGAGTTATTTCAGTTTATAATTTGAAGTTGTTACCTGGAAATTGGGAGTTTCACTGATACCTGATTGTATTGTTGTAGTTCCGAGATTATGCAGCAAAGCTGATTAAATGAAGTGTTTGTTAGAAGTACTGTTCACAATGCATTAATTTAATCCTCACTTGAGATGAGAAGCTAATTGGCCTTCTCTATGGGCTGTTTAGCTTTGAAGAGCTTCCAATATATCTAATCTGTAAGTAACTTCCATTCAGTAGCAAAATGCTTGTCCAAGGAGAAGTTTTCTTTTCTGGCTTGCTGAGTGTGATGAAAGCACTCACTGTAGAGAGAACAATTACAAGGGACATGATAAAACATGGTAGAAAATATTTATATGCAGAACAAATTAATATGTCCTTCTTAGAAAGGCAACATTTATCAGAAAAAAATGATGTGCATTACCAAAAGCATTCCTTGATTTTGGAAATATCTTACACTCTAACTACCTGCATGAGCCTAATTTTTAAAACACAGCTATTATGTGCAGTAATAGGATGTCACATTGCATTAAAATACTAGATTCTCTTGTTGGCCAATACAATCTTAGTAAATACTTACTGATGGGTTAAAAATTACTTCCTGTGGCATTCTAGCATAGCTTGACTAATGGTCTCTTAAGAAGTGAGAAGAAAAAAAAAAAAACCTGAAGTGGTATAGAGGAGGAAAAAAAAAAACAGAAGCTATGCAACCATACAACAATTATTTAAAAAATGTCAATATAACAAACTAGAAATATTTTTTCAAATTTAAAGGGAAAAACAAGTTCATATTAGACAATATTGTTTCTGTATCAGTAAAATAAGATTTAACTTGGTACTGCTGCCAGTTGCAAAAAATGTTATCTGAATGCTAGTGAAAAAAGTGATCTGAAACTGTTCTACATGAAGCATAATACTGTCTCTGTGGCTGGACCACCAGGCTCTGTCTGTGTCTGAAAGCAGCCTGTGGTGAATTCAGGGAAAGGAGAGAAGTAAAGAGCAGGCATATGCCAATATGTCTTTTTATGTACTCTACATTTTTCAGGAAAACTATGGCTTAGAAACTGCCAGAGCCAAAGACTGAATAGACATCTTTGTGCTTAATTCCCCTATAGACTCTTCTCCCATGAGCATCTCTAATTAGAACGTGAATTAAAAGGGAAACGTGCCTTACTTAGCATTATTTAATCTGTTACAACATTTGGGAAAATGAAAACATGTTTTTGAATCTTCTAAAGCATACATGTCCAACCCACAACGTTTATGTTTTTGTTGACCTCTTTTTGTATGTTTTGATTAAAAAATATATTTAAAAAAAGAAGTTTTGCTACTTATATACATTAATTGTTATATTTTACATGTGGCCCAAGACAATTCCTCCTCACTCAGTGTGGCCCTGCAAGCCGAAAGGTTGAACAGCTATGTTCTAAAGGAACTTTTTAAAAATTGTATGCATAGTTACAGGGCAATGAAGTAAGATCTTCAAATGTGTATGTTTAGGATAAGTATTGTCTTCCAAATGATAATAACTCTGAATTGTTGGATGTGAAATGTCAGAATGAAACTGACTGACAGGATGTCTCAAAATCACTGAAAATCTTTTAAAAATTTATCTACAATCCCATCTCCCCGTAAAATTGTACTAGATTTGAACCAATTTAGACATGCTGTTGATAAAGCACAATAAGAAATTTATATGCCTTAAAAAATCTCACTCATCCATGATTTACTTCATGCTTGTACCTAGATTTGTAGCATCTCTACTTCGGAGCCGGGCATAGTGAAGGATTCTGATTGAGTCTGAGGGCAGTAAATTTAATGAGCATGGCTTGTTGAAGAACTAACTTCATGAATGAAAAGCCTTTACTTTTTTCAAGGCAAATTTTGGTATCTCCTTCAAATGACCTTGTTGGCAGCAGCTAGTATTCCTTTCTAACCTCAGGGTCAGTGAAGTGAGGTTTTGGTACGCTGTCCCGTGTGTTCTGAAGTCTTAGTCTGAAGATTAATTCCCTCTTCTAAATTTCAAGCTTATTAGAATTTGTTTTTGAGGTAGGCATATAACAAGTGATGAAAAGGAGTACAGAGAGCTGAAGTTTGTCTCAGGATCAATGATGATTCTGGTGACTCTGGAATTGGTGGCAGCAGTGACAGGAATGCAGTAGGTATGCTGAGGTATACAGGAGCGCAATATTGATTTCTTACATGCAGGGCAACAATTTGTTAGTAAGTGTGGCCTGCTCTCGGGAACCTGCCTTGGCAGGGGGGTTGGACTCAGTGATCTCTAGAGGTCCCTTCCAACCTGCGTGATTCTGTGATTCTGTGAATCCAGGCAATCAGGAGTGTAGGGTGCCCTCTGCACACTCATGCAAGTATCAACTGAATGATGTTGATAATGTACATGAAGACATATTGTAAGAAAAGCTGTCAGGAAGGAAGACAATTGCATCTGGAATGTATGCATCTTTGCAGACAGGTATGGGCTGTTGTCAGGACAAGGCTGTCACCTCTGAAAAAGACAGCAGTTAGCAGCTTTAAAGTCTCCACAGCACAGAGTTAGAAATCTAGCTTCCTCTTCAGGATTCATTATTTTCCATGTGGAATGTGGAATGGGCACTGTTCTACTTGGATAAAAATTCGTCTAGTTGAACAGAAGACATGGAGACAGGTAGTGACAGAAATGCAGACATTTCTCATTTCTTAATTTCATTTAAAATAATTCCATTCTTTACAGCTTTCTTTAGCTACTGTCATACATCATACATTCTTCCAGCTGTCATCGCAGACCAAAAAAGCATGGTGAAAAACATTTCTTTTAAGAAATGAAAACCAGAATGTGAGTGCTGTGGGAAGCTACCTTCATATGGCAGACCTCTGCTTTTCTTGTCGCTTGACTCCTGCAGCTAATTCTGGGAATAGTTGCCAGCACATTGTGCATGACAAGCACATTGATGCCAAGTGACTATAGGATCTTTCACATTCTTCCTGTTTAAACTCACTTTGTGATTGATTTATACAAAGTGACAAGGGCCTGAAGGGGAGTTGTGCGGTCATGTAAATTTTTTGTCACATTTGCTTGTGACCATTGTGATTGTCATCAAGAAAACAGAAAAGATAACAAGAAGAAATGTAACAAGAAGAAATGTAAATGTCTAAATGCCCTTCAGATTGCCTGAAGAAGCAGTCTATTATTCCAGTATCTTCTGGTTGCCTCTTTTTCCTCTGTTTAAGGGTTCCTTCTGCCTCAAGTTTTCAGTTTAAATTTGAAAAAATATTGCTATTTTCTTTCATGTCTTCTTTCCCATAGATTTCTTACTCCTTACTGTGAAGCATGATGAATTAAATCTATTTTCTTTACATTACCTACAAGAAGTAGTGGATTGCTGCACATTATCTGTATAAATTAAATGGGGTGATAAAGGCGATCACACCATTGTAAATACGTAGAAAGTGGAAAAGTAAATCACTGCTGTAAATTGTGGTCTGATTTTCAAGTGAACTAATGTAGTTACTTAAATAACCTTTGTTTCAATGTGACATGAAAGGCATGTTTTCTCTTTGCCAGTGACAACCGGCAACTTCAGCTTCTTTATTTGGAGTGCATCCTCTCCATGTTAAACAGCTCCTCTCCCAGCATGCACCAGCACAAAGGATTCACTGATCTCATATGGTGAGTAGATCTGAACAGGAACACAAGTGGTCACTTTATAAGTATAAGAGGGCCTTTCCGCACCACCTTCCACACAAACAAACCTGCAATAAATCATCAGATAAGAGCAGACTTCTCTCTTAACCTACTGTCAGTTTCTTCTGTTCTTCATACAAGATTTCGTAGGACCTCAAGCTCAGCTTTTACCCTGTGATTTTGCAACAGAATTTTGAAATAGAAATGATTCACACCCAATTCTAAAGATGCAATGTGCAGGAGCACTTATAGCTTCCCTTGTTGTCCCAGAAAAAAATCGGATAACCTGATGTTTAGTGGCTGCAAGTCTGGGAGGTCTTCCACATTGCTAACACTTGGCAACATTGCACACAGATCCTGTACTTAAGCCTCTGGGAGTTCCAGTATAAAATCAGCATTCTCTCTTTCATGGCATTTCAGAAGTTTCTTCTCTTGTATTTCAACCAACCCTTTGTTTATGCTTACGTGTCTATTTCTGGGGCCGTCCTGTAAGCAGGATCACTGACATTGTCTCAGTTAAAAGAAAACATTTCCTGTTTTATTTAAATGTGTATTATTTCTATGATCCAGTTTATACTACAAATCTACAAATTTGTATTTGTACACGTGTATCATGAAGGCAAGCCATGAGGGGCAGGACTTCTTAAACCTGCTTTGCTGCCAAGGAGTACGTATCCTCTGGGTACATGCTCAAGATGAAAGAACGAAACACTAGGAAGACATGAAACAGTTTATAGTCAGTGATGTCTGCAGTTTCTAGCAGTATAAGCATTCACTATTCCATTAACTGTCTAGTGAAGTTGTCAACCAGACAGACCATTGTCTTTGTTCTTTAGAAGACAGAGAAGATGTAGTGCTCTGTTCATCTGTCAGAGTGTTCTCCATAGTTTGATACAGAGGCACTTTGATGGGACTGATGTGTGGGGAATGCATTGTTGATGCAGCCTGTACTTATGGCTGCTCTGAGGCAGTGAATTAATGTTTTGAAATGTCCCTAATTGGTTACATTGTAAAGAAATGGAATAAGCAGATCCAAAGTCATTATCTGATATCTGATTAAAAAACTGGTTTTCATACTGTGGCTTCAGGAGGCTGAACTGTTTTAGAAAACACTTTAGGAGAAGCAATGAATGTTCTGGGCAGCGTGAAAATCTTGGGAAATAAGTTGTACGTATCTATGAAAATTTGTTACGTTTTATGCTGAAGCTTTACTTGACACTGGGAGCTTGCTGTAGGTGCCAGATGAACCTCTGAAGCATGTGGGTGAAAATCAGGATTGCTTTCTTGTATAGCACTTGGATTTTTAAGTTAAGGCATTGCGGACTAGAGTAAAATGGCAAATGCATAAGGGCAAAGCTGAAATAACAGCTAAATGAGTGAAGGGCTGCGTTGGTTTTGTCTCTGGTTCCACTGTGTTGGTGAGAAGGACAAAGAGGAGGAGGAGGAGGAATGATCTGCTGGTGTGGAATCACTTGAATGTTCCTGCAGATAGACAGGAACATTGGGGGATGGTGGATGGATGGTGTGTTTAGTGGCATGTGAGAAGTTACAGTGCACACTTTGAGTTACTGTAGAGGACTTTAATTACATTCTCAAAAGCCATCAAAACAGACGCTCACAAGTCAGTGATGGACCATGAAGCCATGTAGTTAGCAGAGATTGTTTTCCATTTGGTTGGGTTTTTTTTGTTTTTTTTTTTTAAGTTCCCAAGTTGGAGAGAAGAAACACGGGGCAGCAGAAACCTGTCCTTCCTACCTTGAGGTATGTTGTAGCCAGTTAAAGAGGGAGGTATGCCAAGGGCAGCGTGGTGCAGTAATGTGAACTTGCAAAATCAGTATCATGTTTATAAAGCACCCAAAAGTATTTCTGTATGTACCAGCATGCTGATGCTTGGGAGATTAAAAGAGCCTGGTGTAGTTTGTTATTCAATCTAACCACTGCTGTTGACTAATCATTAAAACAAGAGTATGTGTCTCATTTAACTGTGGGCTATTGTCAGTCTGTTCCTGTGAGATTTTTTTACAGTTACCATCTGCTGCTTTTTCTCTTTTTCTCAGGAAGCAACTGTGTCCAGCCCTAGTGGTAATCCTGGGAAATCCAATCCATGACAAAACCATCACCTCTGCCCACAGCAGCATCTGTCTAGAAGCTGACTCGCCTTCCTCAGGGGTCTCTGATCACGGCCGGGGTTCAGGCTGTTCATCCACAGCACCTGCCCTTAGCGGGCCTGTTGCACGGACCATCTACTATATCGCAGCAGAACTGGTTCGGCTGGTGGGGTCAGTGGAATCCATGAAGCCTGTGCTGCAGTCTCTCTATCACCGGATATTGCTTTACCCACCACCTCAGCACCGAGTAGAAGCCATCAAAATTATGAAAGAGGTGGGATATTCGCAGGTGCAAATCCAGGCAAATAAAGCAAAATGTTCATTTAGCAGTAAACGTTGCTGAGATGTGCATACCTGTCCATTCCATACTGTAGCACTAAGGATGCTGGAATTGCCCTTTCTGAGTACAACTGTTACATCAAAGCTACTCTGACAAATATTTTTAGTTTTACAAAATCATGATAGCTATATTTGTCTCCACAATGCAAGCTGCTATGGCAACTCTGTCAGTGTTCATGCTGTGGTACTGCATGGAGCGGGTCTTATCATTGAGTCATGACTGCTCTTTTGGATGAGATACAGCATAGCGATTCTGTTCTCAGCTCCATTGGCATCTTTCCCCACTCTCTGCACTTGCTAGAAGGAGACACTCATCCTCACAGTGTAGTGTTCCGGACATGCTTTGATTATGTGCCAGGTTTTTGAAGTATGGTTTCCTTGAGCTGTATTAGAGCAGCCAAAAGGAAGCTGCCAGTGTCACAAGTGGCCATGTCAAGACCAGTCATTTCTGGTCTGTCACCCAGTACCTGTGACAGCACTTGAGAGACTTCTTTGAACAGCAGCTGAAATCCTGGGCTTTTCCATTTCAGATGGGCTGCATTCTTCTCATGTTGTGGAATGCAAAGCAGCTTACATAACTTTTGTGACTAGTGGTCTCTTTAGAGGATTTTTGCTGTAGCTTGTGCATAGATAGGCTGTCTGAAGCTCTCTCCTAACACCACACAGCCACCCACTGTGTTGCTGTCAGAACTCACAGTCATTCTGGCACTTGCTTTCCTCTAATTATAAACAACAGCAAGATGACAATCTGCATTTCATTTTTAAGATGTTTTAGGAAAATATTAGCCCAATGTTTTTGCCTTCAGGATCTATTTGTTACCTCTTTCTGCTCACTAATATGCTTTCTCCCTGAGTGTCCTGGTGGGCATTAACAGGACCTGCCACCAAGCAGGTTGAGTCAGAAGGAATCACTCTGTGTATTTTTGCATGACTGCCTTTTTGTAACTGAGCGGCTGAAGAGCAAGGGTCCCTTCAGTGTATACTATAATGCAAGATGCTCGTTGTATAATTGGGCATAGAGATCATTTTGTGTGCAGTTCAGTTGAAATGTATTCATTCAAAAATGTAAAGCACTGGAGAACATTTTGTATGTGATTCATGTTGCATATGCCTTTTTCCTTCTATCTGCATTTCTCCTTTCGAAAAGAGGAAAGATAGCTTTAATAAATAGAATTTTAAAACTTAAAACTTTCATTTGCTGAAATGATTTACAGTACTGCTACCTCAGGTTCCAGCATTTGACAGAACTATGACTCATTTATTGTATTTAAATAATGCTGAAATCACCCTCTAGTAACTTCTGTTTCCTTTCCTTTCAGATACTTGGCAGTCCTCGGAGGCTTTGTGATTTGGCAGGGCCCTGCTCTTCTGAGTCAGAATCCAGGAAGAGGTCTATTTCTAAAAGGAAGTCCCATCTGGATCTTCTCAAGCTGTACGTTTTGTTTCCTCCTTTAGTCTCTTAAACCTTGCACGCATGCAGCAGTTAAACAGTTGTACCTTCAGAAGCATAGCCACGAATGAACCAGGCTATCTCCCATGTTAAATAAGCTGGGAAACTATAAGATGGGTAAAAGCTTTTACTGGTTTGTAGTGAGTCTGGGCCTGTTTGTAAATGTAACCACCTTGAGGACTTTACAAAAATACCCAGATAAGTTGTTTTACAGCTGGAAATTCTTGGGTTTGGGTCCTAACCTGGCAGTGAAGTAACCGTGCTTATTTGGAAGTACATCTCCAAGATGAAGTCAAAGGAGGTAATCCAAAATTGAAACATTGTCAGATTGGGCAAGAGGCATTCTCAATTCTTATAAAGAACATATCTTGTTGATAAGATAATTTTCAGGACACAGATGGCCTTAAATTCAGCTTCATTATGGGGGGGGTTGCTGGGTTATTGGTTTTTTGTTTGTTTGCTTTGCAGTGTAAGTGCTTGTCTGTAAGGGAAAATACACTGTGCATGCTGGTACCAATGCACAGTATCTATTTCCCTGGTTGGCAGAATGGCCATATCCACATGGGAGATGTAATTATTTGTTGTAATTCTAGTTGTCTTTCTCAGAAGTAGTATTACATGATAATTTCAATTCTCTTTTTTCCTGATTACGGAGGGATGGTGTTGGATGACAGTGACAGGCTTGCTTTATATGCTGCATCACTTAGATAAACTCTGTTTTAATTGTAGTATCATGGACGGGATGACAGAAGCGTGCATCAAGGGTGGTATTGAAGCATGTTACGCTTCAGTGTCCTGTGTATCTGCCTTGCTTGGAGCATTGGATGAGCTAAGCCAAGGCAGAGGTCTTAGTGAGGAGCAGGTCCAAATACTCCTCCTGCGCCTGGAAGAACTGAAGGATGGGACTGAGACAAGTAGGGACTCCATGGAGATCAATGATGCTGACTTTAGATGGCAGAGGCGCATCCTGTCCTCAGAAAATCCTTCCTGGGAATCTGGAAATGAGAAGAGTCCTGATATTAGCATTAGTGTTACCACAGACACTGGTCAGACCACTTTGGAAGGGGATATGGGACAGACAACTCCTGAGGATAATCTGGAAAGTCAAAAAAACTCGCTGCCGTCTCCAGCTGGACATGAAAGAAAAGAGATTCATTATAGAGAACCAGAGGCAGAAACCATTGACCAGCCAGATGTTGTTCAGAGGAGCCACACCATAGTCTATCCAGATATAACTAACTTCTTATCAGTTGATAGCAAGACCCGGTCCTATGGATCCAGGTACAGTGAAAGTAACTTCAGCGTTGACGACCAGGATCTTTCTCGGACTGAGTTTGATTCGTGCGATCAGTATTCCATGGCAGCAGAGAAGGACTCTGGCAGGTCAGATGTTTCGGACATAGGCTCTGACAATTGCTCGCTGGCTGATGAGGAGCAGACACCACGGGATTGTCCGGGTCACAGGTCCTTACGTACTGCTGCTCTCTCTCTGAAATTACTGAAAAGCCAGGAAGCAGACCAGCACAGCGCACGGCTGTTTATCCAGTCACTTGAAGCTCTTCTTCCTCGGCTCATAGCTCTCCCCAGCATAGAGGAGGTGGATGGAGCACTGCAGAGCTTCTCTTCAACTTTCTGCTCAGGTTTGCAAGCAAATATTTACTGTGCAGCCAACATGCATACTGTAACAGCACTGTACACAGATTCTCTTCTAGGAGTTCATCTTCAGAGAACATATCCAGAATAAGGTTTGTGCTCTACAAAGCACATTCTTCTACAACAGTACATTTCATTTAGGGTGGAGCAAAATGAATATGCAGGCACTGATTCAAAGGGAGGTCAATCCACTGATCCTTAACAGGCTCTGGATTATGTCCTCAGTCAATAGTAAAATCAAATTTTCTGTAGTAAGACACCTCCGCACAGGTTTGTGGAGATCAGTTGAGAAAATTTGCATGTGCTATAATTAAGGATAGGCTGCCCCTTAGCATGAGAACTGAGGATGTGGGGAGGACTGTCACCTGTTTTGAAGGGGATTCAAGTAGCTTAATGCATTACTGCATTACTGTTTGTAACACCAAGCCTTGCAGAGATGATGATAGAAATCCCACAGCAGTAAAGCTCTTGAAAAGATAAGAAAAGAGGAGCAACTCCTCTTCTTCACTCTTTTTTTTCTACTGCTATCTATCATGACAGGAAATAGAAAGCTCTAAGTCCAGACTAACTGAAAAATAGTTAAAAATCCTGCCTTGCAAGATGTAGAATGCTTACTCTATGTTCAAGGTTAGATTATTTGGGATCTTGACTTGGTCAATCAAACGAAAAAAAGGCTATGCAAAGGCGAGTTTGTCCTGGTGATGGTATAATTAAGATATGTACAAACACACAGATTTTTAGAGAGGTTTCTTTTTCCTGACAGTGGCCAAGGTGGAAATGTTCACTAAAATGTATTTCTCTGCTTCTTCAACCTAATTCACCACAATTGCCTTTTCTGTCACTTCTCTCCTAATCATTGCTTCATTCATTTGTGCTCTCTCACACACATTACTCATGGAGTCAGAAGGGATGCTTCCATCGTCATACAGCATAATTAAGACATGAAGCTGGGTGAATGTGTTAACACCACACAAATAAGCTGATATTCCTGATTTTCTATTTAAATGCTGCCCAAATAAGCCTAATTCAGGAGGATAGTAAATGGCATTTGTAGGAAAGGAGATTTCTTAAAAAGGACGTTAATTGCATTCTGAATTGAGGTGCTCAGAAGCATCCTTCCTGTCACAAAGAATTTCTTTTCCTGTAAAATAGCGAGGTTGTAGCAAACAACCAGGGCTATAACTCTCTCTAACTTTTGTGTGCCTGTTGGCAGATATGTAAATGAGCATACGACTTCTTTTTCTTAACCTTCTGTGTATCAAATCCTTTTAGAAGGTTTTAAAGTGTTGGAAGAAGTATACCAAGCAGACTTCCAGATTTTAAGGCTAAATGTGACTTCTGTTGTCATTCAGGATGTCTAATACAGTGAGAAAGATAGAAGGGTAATACTTGATTTCTGCATTAAGTCCATGATTTCTGGTTTGTACATCGCTCTTAAAAAGATAGCCAGTCTTGACCCTAGGCTGTTGAGTTGAGGAAGACCCTTCACGTTCCTAAGAAAGCCAACCCCATGGCTAAGCCTACATTTAAAAATATGCACCCTGTTTCCAGTCTGATTTGGTGAAGTATTCTTAGAAGATACCGTTTAGTAAGGAATCCTGCACAAATACAGTAACAAATTACTGTCTTAGTTTGCAAGAGGTGATTTGGTGTTTCTATGGAAATGTGATGTATCTTAGTGTTTGCATGGAGTATCCCTCTTGTACTCTCGCAAGGTCTGTGCAGTTCACGTTTCAGTTGGACACCTTGAATGGGACCCAGTCCAGCTGAAACAGTTCTTTAGCTTGTACCTCAGGTCTCAAACAAAAGTCCATCAGCACTCCTGAGGTAAGGACTGGTATAGATGAGAGAGGCATGAGTCTGAAGACCTGCAGAGAGAGACCTGTTACATTTGAAACGTGTCCAGAGGTAGGACCTCTCTTGGAGTGCTTCTGAGACACCAGTTCTGCCTCTGAAGGGAGTGTTAAGTCCTTATGTCAGGACTCCTTCATTAACACCAGAAATTCAAGGCACAAATTCAGTGATGAAGTTAAAAGGAGCTGGACTCCTTGCATGTGTAAGATCTATTCCTGAAGGATACATTGTGAAATTTGAGTGTCAGTTAAGACTCAAGTTGAGAAGAAGAGACAGGTGCAGGTCTGAGACCAACCCATACGGAAGCAGTATTTTTATGTTTCTGAGTCCTTATTTAGCCACTTTGATTCATTCATCAATTTCTCTTACATTATTATACAATTTGGTAGTCTTTCCTACAAGCTGGATACTTAAACGGTATTGTAACATTGTTGTGTTTTCATAGGACTGAAAAACAAAGAAAGGAGTAGCAATTTGAGGTGCTGACGCAGGAATATAAGCATGGAAACAGTGAAGGAAGCTAAGCAGAATTAAAAGGAAAGATTTGGAAGTCAGTTGGTTAAAAGCCTTCTTCAACTGCTTATAATCTTTCCTCAGAAAGCTCTTCCTTGCTTGTTGCGAGATACAAGCAATGCTAGAAAGATCCCTTAGTGACACTGAAGTGTGATGTCCAGCTAAAAAATACTGAATTATCTAGAAATTCTCAATGTTGTCTGGCTTGCACAAAACATTGTTTGCATTTTACATGGACTCTCTTTGACCTTGCCAATTTCAATGAGCTGTCTCCATTAGGGCAGCATGCTAACCTCGCTGTTTGCTATGGCTGGCAGATTTTTATAATTAAAATTGATGATCGATGTTCTCCTAATTCAGACATAACCATTTCCATGAATTGCAGTTTCAAAGAATTAATTCTAATAATTGTGTGCCATTGTGTTAATAATTGTAGCAAGCATTTCAGCACCACATTTTGATTGCATAGCTTTTAGTGGCAAGGTTGTGTTGTTAAGCATCAATGTAAATTTACCCATCAGCTAATCCTCTCCTTTTGAGAGCTGAGCTTTTGTCAAACGTATTGAGTAATTTTCCAATATTTTAGAAAGAGTTAGGGGTCAGATTTTTTCCAAACACTCAAATGCATCCCCTATTTGTACTAGCCACTTTTATGTGCAACTGTACACGAGTGGGTTTTTTTAAGCAATTGGCCCATGTTTTCTTTTACGTACCTCTCTATGCTGAAGTTTTTGTTACTCTAGCTGATTCTAGGCCCTGCTATTTAAGATAGCAGGCATTAAATTCAGTACATTTTGGGACTAGGTAAATATTGTCTGTTAACATTCACAAGAAGCCTACCACAAACATATGGAAATCCATGTGGATCTAGTGTGTGGCCAGCCCTATCACCCCCCTTCCACAAAGGTTGCTCCCTTGAAAGAGTTGTTCATTTTTTAGACCCACCCTGGAACAGTTACTCTCTCTCTAAATCCACCCTCAAACAGTTATTCACCTTATCCACGCCCCCAAAGTGACGTCAGTGGAAAGTCCGAGAAGGCAGCAGCACAGAGCTTTCAAACCCTCACGAGGCAAGAAAAACATTTGCTTCTTTTCTGTGTGTGGATTTTTTTATTTTTTTATTTTTAATGTTGATGGTTTGTTGTATTTTGTCTAAGAACAGGCATGAGGTTTGTGGTGGGAGGAGTGTATTCACAGTAAACCACTTCAGCAGTTACGAAACGACACAGGTGTGCTTCATCATGTAACTAACCTTGGGAGCTCTTTTTTGTTTCCTTACAAGTGTTACTCTAGGATAAAGCTTACTCCTTAATTTTCCCTAATTGACATTACACAAATGGTTTTCACATCAACTGTGAAATCCATGAAATATTGTGGTTCATGGCGGGAGGGAGTCAAATATTTCTGGATTTTTCATGGCTCAAATGACAGCTCAGAGGGATTTGATTAAGTATTGCTCATTCCTGATTTATGATTTTCTCCCAGTAGGCCAGCTAACTCAGAGGGAAATGTATGGACTGCCCACCCTACCTAGGAAGAAGGGATTGTAACACTGGGCATGATTGTACAATGTAGTTTCATACAAACAGTGTTTCCACGAGTAGTGAGTGCTTACAGAGGATGGCTTATGGGTCTGACAAGTGCTCAGCTGTCTAAAAAGCAGGTGCTGTATGAACTAAACAGGGCTTGGAGTTGTAACAAGTCCCAGCCAGCTTGACCTCAAATATTTGTCCACATGCCTCTAGGCCGTGGAGAGAATGATGATTACAGCCTGACCCTGCAAGGTGCTGAGCACTCCAGTCTCCATCCAGCAACTCATCTAGTTGGAACAGATTTTACTGGGAGGTTAAAAGGGCTGTGTCCCTCATTAGCACCATTGGCACAAAGTATGCTCGGTTTCCTGTTCAGGATGCAGACTTTGCCTCTGCCCCTTCCCACCTCACCTTTCGGTTAGCATTGCAGATGTATCCTGCCCTTTGCTTTGTAGCTGGCAGATATGCTGATGAACAGTGGTGCTCCTCATGTGTTTCAAATTAAGCACATTGCTCTGTTGGACTGTGACTGGAGTGTTCAGCACTGATGGACTGTTCAGTTTTCTACTGCCTGCTCTAGTACATTTAAAGGAGTCACTTCTACTGATGGTTCATTAACTATTCTAGCAATCTGTTGCTGCTGAAATGCTAGGGTTAGATTCTGATGTTTTTTTTCCAAGCAAAATCTGTGTAAAATGTGAGAGCTCACATGGTGTTTTTGTTAGGTATGATGCACTCACCAGGATTTGAGGGAAACCCAAATTTCAGCTTCCAGACTCTGATGAATGCAGACAGTCTCTACATGGTCTCTCATTATACTCTGCTGCTCAACCTAAAATTGGCCAACTCAGATTACTACAGGAAGAAGCCTACCCAAGCCCCTGTGTTGCTGGTGAGTTGGTGAATACAGGAAAACTGTTTAAGAAGAGATTGCTTTGTTTCCTTTCACATAAAACAGCCCACAAGTAAATGTCCTTCATGCTGCTTGCTAAGTGGAGAAATAATAATTGCAAATGAAGTATTCTCTGACATACTTATAAATCTTGCATGATAAATGTCATGCATCTGAATTACACAGCTTCTCTGTAATTCAGGGAGGAATTTATGCCGCTTACTGATTATCATTAAAGAAGCAGTCGTTTTGATGGATACTACATCTTCATCACAAATCCTAATTACCATCATGTGATGTGTTAAGTATTGTTAGTGCACACTGTCAAGGGATATACCTTCATCTTACACCTACTTCGGAGCACAATAACAAATTCCTTGCTTAATATTAGCTTTGCATTTATACAGATGAAGACGTGAGTTGTCTGAGTGAAAGATAATTAGATTTTAATACCAAAGTATTACTGAAGATAGTTCAGATGTATCTAATCGGACCTCAGTTCATCTGTGGTGACTGTTCAATGCAAAAGGGCCTGATTGCTGGCCAGGCAGCATTGGGTGCCACAAATTTGCTTTTATTGGAGTTGAGATCCTACCCTCACCTTGTGGAAATGGTCAGAGACCAGTATGTGCCATTGTCACTGTATGGGAACTGCTGTTGTGATTTGTATCTTGCATGAAATGCAGTAAAGAGAGCTCCTTGTTCGTGTCATTCTCTAATGGGAATGATGTTCATATCATTCTCACCGTGGAGAGAGATTCCCTTATTAATTCTTGGTTTTGTGTAACTTCATTTCTATTCCTGCACCACCTTATGCTCAGGAATGGATCTGGTGCCTGAAGCTCGTGCTATAGGACTTACTGTTGTCTTACGTCTGGCTTTTATGGTTGCCTGCAGAAAGAGTTTATGAAGCAAGTCCAGTCCAGTGGAGTGTTGATGGTATTTTCCCAAGCCTGGGTTGAAGAACTGTACCACCAGGTACTAGAAAGGAACATGCTGGGGGAAGCTGGATACTGGGGAAGTCCTGAAGAGCACAGCCTTCCACTCATCACCATGCTGACTGGTCAGTACTATCTTGTGATGGCAGGAGCTAACTTCCACGTGTGTCTAAAACAAGCTACAATAACACTCTATTTCACTCCATTACATAACGAACAGCATGCCATCAGGCAATGCGTGGTGTTTTGCTCATGTACAGTAAAGAAAGAATTAGACCAACTGGCAGGTACTTGAATGCTTTTTCTAGATCAGATAGAAAACTTTAAAGCCTGGGTTTAAATACAAACAAGCCTTCTGAAACTTATCAGTAGTTGTCTTAGTTTCTAACAGAAGTTACGCTTCTCGTAGTGTCTAGTATGAATTTATCTTGTACCTCAGAGATACTGATAACATCCTGGCAGTGTTGAGCGGAGCNGAACTTAACTATCTGCTAAGTCAAACTATAACAGTAGTCTTGATTCTCTGTGGTCAAAAGCTGAATAGACTGGAAAGTCTTGTTGTCTTGACTTTTATGTTATCATCTGCGTGGTGGCAGTGTCCCAAAGTCACAGTTGTCACGATACAAATGAGCAGAAGCCCCTCCTTATTGCCTGCAGAGGAATGCTTGCTAATTGAGATGAGTGATGAGGGTAAGGCCAAAAAAATGGTTCTGTTATTTTCTGAGAAAGGTGGCTGCCTGATATTTCAAGAGGTACAGATAGACTTCAGGCATTGTAAAGAAGAAATACACTTCTTTAAATGCTTTTGGATCCAGTTAACCTACTGATAGTCCTAAAAACCTATATGTAAAATAGTACAAATTTTTGTTACCTTTAGAAAATAACGTATTATGTTTCTTTTAAATGACTTGTAATCTGAAACCCTGATATATACATACAGTGAATATACCTGAATCACACGCCGCTAGGCTCTCCAATGCAACTAAGTGGCTCACTGACCTTCACTGAGCTACTTCAGGTTATGCAACATGCAGACGTGATCTGTAGCTTTCTAATTCCATAGGATGCATTTAGCAGTGCCACTGTCCTTCATAAAGCTGCAGTCTTTAAAATCTGTCCAAGGGTACGTTGGAGTGTATGCGAAAAGGAGAGTTTTGCATATTCTAATCAAGTGATTACAGAAGAATGCTTGACTCCTGAAAGTACGGTGGGGACAGGGAGGGTAGATTTGTGTACTGAACCAAAGCTTTAATTTTTTAATTCTCTCAGCTTGATTTACAGGAGGTTTGGTACCTGCTAATGGTGAGTGGTGAGGCTGCTGTTTTCTTGATGTCATAGCAAAGCCATTTCAGTATGCCTATAAATAGTGGAGTCTGATCCTGGAAGCCTTCCAAAGATTGAAATCCCTTTGGTTGAGGTTTGCACTATGCCAGGAATATGCTCAATGGCACTAGTGAGAAGCTGAAAACCTGGAGCACCTCTAACAAATGCTGAAAAACAATCCTTAGCTTCATTTGAGGAAAAAAAAAACCAAATGTGATCTGCTGAAAGGCAACAGGATGTTTGTGATACTGATATAAAACGCACTGTCTGACTGAATGTGTGTACTGTATGATTACAAAGGGTAATTAAAACAGTGTATGCATGGAGACCACCAGCATCAGCTAAGCCATTAACTGGTAATCAAAGAGCAATGCTCTGAGAGGGTTTTACGGATTGTGTTAAGCCCAGCCTTTCCTTCGAATATTGACTGATAAATAGTCAGTTGGGAAGCTGGAAGAAACACTCTGGAAAAATAATAGTCATGAAGTGTGGGGAGAAGAGGCAGACAGATGGGAGCTTCTAAAAAGCAAATCAATCTGATGTCCCTATATTAAACTCTGTTGTAAACTAGTCTTGTTGTGTTGGAGAAAAGGTTGCATTTCTTCTGTTGATGTTGAACACGCATAGGTCTACTAAAAATCCCGTTCAGAACATAGGATCCCAGTGTGTCTGGAGGAGTGTGAGATGTGGGAATGTACAGTTACAGGATGTAGCAAGATTTGAAAGGAAATAATGAGAAATGCAGAGATTGCGCATAAGGGTGCAGGAGGTCCAAAACTGTAAGAAATACCATGAAATCTGTTGTGTGTGTAACTTCAGGGGTTTTGGGAAGTGGGGTATTTCCACCCTATGAGAAAAAGTTGGTTATACTGGGCAAAGCATAAGGTGCCACAGGTTATGTCTATACCGAGGCTTCACAAGGCTGCCAGAAAAGAGCGACTAAAAAGTGTACCTGAGAAATCAGGAGCATTAGAACCTACTGAAACAAGGAGCGAGTAGGAGATGTTTTCCTCATGTCATCTGTTTATTGAATAGTAATCTTTTTTTTTTTTTTTTTCCAAATGTTCTGGCAGACATCGATGGCTTGGGAAGCAGTGCAATCGGTGGCCAATTGATGGCATCTGCTTCAGCTCAATCTCCTCTTTCCCAAAACCGGAAGACAGATGATTCTGTTCTTGCAGGTATTGAAAATGTACATATGAATCAGACAGCCCAGCATGCAGAGAGCACTTAAGACTTTTTTTTCTTTGTTTAATTATTGACAATAAAGATGCTGTTATGTCATTTTCCAGTAGCAGCAGTAATGCATTTCTCCCTCCAGGAATTGCTTTTGCCCGATACCTCTTAATCGGCTGTTGGAAGAACTTGATTGACACTTTGTCCACACCACTAACTGGTCGCATGGCAGGCAGCTCCAAGGGGCTGGCATTCATCCTGGGAGCAGAAGGAGCCAAGGAGCAGAACCAAAAGGAGAAGGACTCCATCTGTGTGAGCCTGGATGGACTGAGGAGGGCAGCCCGACTGAGCTGTGCTCTAGGTACTGCTGTGTTGTGGGTTGTCATGGCAGACTCACAGAACAGGATGGTAACTTTCCTTAAATGAATTTGTGAAAGAGAAAAGCAGTATCCTCTTCTGGTCTGGGTTGATCAAGTAACCTGTAGAACTCCTCATGGAGCCCGCCTGACTTACAGCACATGCATATCCATCCATTTTGACTTGACACGATCTGTTGTTCAGATTGCTTGGGATTGGGGAGGAAATGCCGATTAAACATTGTGCTGTTGCTTTACAGGAGTTGCTGCTAACTGTGCATCTGCTCTTGCCCAAATGGCTGCTGCGTCCTGTGTCCAAGAAGAGAAAGAGGAAAAAGAAATCCAAGAGCCCAGTGATGCAATAGCTCAAGGTAATAGTGTGATTAGATGATCTAGCTTATCTCATATTTTCTGCAGACATGCAGCTGGGAAGGTACTTTGCTATACACGAAAGAACAGAGAGAGATGTCATTATTGTCTATTACTTGCTTGTAGCCATACAGGATGCAAGTCTAGAGGCTTCAATACATGTCTTGCTGTCCTGGGTTCTTAACAGTATGTAATATTACTTGTAGTTTATGTGGAACTGAAATCAGTTGAACAACAGGTGAGGCCAACTGCATTTTTTTTAAATGTGCACTTTCTGAGCCTTGTGATATTCCTACAGTCAGAGGGAATCAGACAAACAGTATTTCATTACTACGTGGTTTGATAACATAAGTTGAGCTTGTGTCCCTCTCCCTGACTTGTCTGCACGTCCTTGCTTGCTTTTGTCATCATCAGATATTTAAAAATGTGTCTGAATCATGTAAAATGAAGCTGGAATGGTAATTAAAAAAAAAAAGATGTAACCACTAAAAAGTTCTGCACCCCTGTAACACTATTTCAAACCCAGTGGATGTCAGTAAAGTCTGTTGTTGTCTCCAATGGCTGCTTGGAGATCAGATAACATCTGATTTCTAATGGCAAGAAACCCGTAACAAAATATAGTGTTGTACAAATGACCCTTCTTGGCACTGTAATTTGGTGTCTCGGCAGAGAAGACAAAACTGAATAGGTCTGAGCACAAGCTGTCTTTTGACCACTCTGCTCAATATCACTGAAGAGTGTTGGCCAGGCCACATAAAGGCAAAGAGGAGGCAGTAGTTGTGAACAGAGGCCAACAGATCTGTTCTGTGAAAGCTTGAAAAGCTTCAAAATTTGTTTCAATTCCAATGCAGCATGAAAATTAAGCTTTTCAGAGATTCTCATGAAAAAGAACGAGGTCCAAATGCTTGTAGTTCAGATTAGGATTAGTTTTGCTTTGACAAGAGTATCTATTATCAAAAGCTCTTTGAGACTTTCATATGGAGATAGATGTGAAATCCATAAACCCTTTCTTCTGTAGCAACGGAGATTTTGGTAAAAATAAGTAAAAATCCAGCCAGCTCAAATGAGAAACATGTAGTATTGCTGGCAATGCTGCATATGTTCTGTGGGCAACAAGATGTGAATTTGAGGGTGGAGAAGTGTCAATCTCAGACTGATTTTTCATGCACATAAAATCAATCCAAAGGGATTTTCATTTTAAAACTGCCTTATGTTTATGAAGAAGAAATGAGATTGTTGTTTGTTTTTTGTCCAAATTCCACATTCTTTTGTAGCTTTCAGGCTGTATATCTTTATCACCGCCAAATATACAAGCAAACATTTATTTAAAAGCTGGAGAAGGTAATCTTCTTCTTGTTTTTCATGCTGCAGTGAAACAGAAAGTGGAGCAGAAACTGGAGCAGATGGGGAAAGTGCAGGGAGTCTGCCTACACACTGCTCATGTTCTGTGTATGGATGCAGTCCTAAACGTGGGCCTGGAGATGGGAAGCCACAACCAGGACTGCTGGCCTCATGTGTTCAGGTACTCAGCAGCTTTCTCGAAAGAAACATAATTTACACCCTGTTGCCAGAAAGTACCAGACTGAGATAAAGGACTTTACATACTCTGGGAGTCTTCTCTATAGCCTGTATCAGAGTGAATTAACTGTTAGTATTTGTAGGAGAAAAATCACTTATTTTCACTACTGTTTAGAGGCAAAATCAATACTCAGAAATAACATTACCAGAAGACGCTGGCAGACCCAGGAACCTAAATGGCCTTTCAGGTTCCTCAGCTAGACTGATTGCTCTCTGGGGACATGGGAGGCCAAAGGATGTAGGAGGACAGGTTATCTATGACATGTCCAAGAGCTTTACTGTACTTACACTATGCTTCTGACTCACATCTCGAGTAGAGACTCAAGCATTTCACAAAAGTTGTTGTTCTTGGGCATTTATCCATTTTTTCCTTCTCCTGTTCTCAGGGTGTGTGAGTACATTAGCACTCTGGAGCACACCCACTTCAGTGACGGCGCTTCCCAGCCCTGCCTTACCATCACCCAGTCACAGCAGGCACCCGGAGGCCTGCACCCAGACTCTGAGCTGGGGGAGTCTCCCCAGGAACTGACCCCTGAGCAGGAGACCACCCTCAGCAGCAATCCTGTCATTCAGCCGGTTTCCATCCAGGAACTCATCAAGGAGAGCAGTAAGGGCAGAGCTTTTGACTTCCGTGGAGGCAGCCTGCTGTGTGGGACTGGTGCTGCCAAGGCTGTTCTCACACTCTCCACACAAGCTGACAGGTAAAAGCACTGCTGGATTCTCTGCTCCCAAAACAAGACCAAAATGGACCTTTCTGTGGTGCAGTGGGGCCTGATCTTTGTCTGCTGCAGTCACTTGCTTCATCTGTGTTTCACAAGGAAGATGCATGTTTATCTCAACTGACAGTTCCTAAAAGATTTGGTTTTCTGCACCTCTGCTATACCTGCCCTGCTTTTTGGAAGCACCGAGCAGGGTGTGTCTGCACGTGCCAGTAAATCACATGCATCCTAGAGGTGGCAGATTTATTGCTTGCATATACATTCATGTATTGTGTTTGCTCATTAAAGCAGACAAAAAAAAAAAATGGGCGTCATATCTTGTCAGGAAGGGACTGAGCCACAGTGCCAGTGCCAGCTGAAGCAGCTGCTGCTGTCAGGCCAATAGAAAGTTTTTCACTAAAAGCAGCATCAGGTAGTCGTGGTTGTGTCAACTTCTGGCTGTACCATGTGAACTTTCTTTGTGATCTCTGTGGAAACCTACCTCCTGTCTACGCAGATTTTACCGCTTTAAGAGTACAGATTCTAGCTCTAAAATCTGAAGAGCTCATTGCAGCTGAAAATAACAACTCCTGTTTATATTCCTAAATAGCAATTCAGATACAGCAGCTTTAGGTCTAAGACATAAATTAATCTGTTTTTCATGTTAAGGGGCTTTTCAGATGGAGTGAACTGCTCTAACTCTAAAGTCATTGAGGCTGTGATGATGTAAATTTGGAGGGCTGAGCATATTCGTTTTTTTAATTATTGTTCGTCAACTGCTTATGCAATTACAATACAGTTAAGCGGCAGTGGTGATTCATTGAAAAATTGCATTTTTGTTGTAGTTCTGCAGTTGTATCTTGGAAGGGCTCTGGCTGGTTCGCTGCTTCCCACCCTCCAATTAGCAACACTGCTGGATCAAAGTCTTTCTGTAGCACTGTATAAATGAAGAAACCTTAAATAAACCAATGCGTTGCCAGAGGCAACACGCAGCAGCTATGTACACATCAGGGTTTTCCTCTTACATACACATTCAAGTCCCTATATCATGAATTTTTCAGTTGATGTCTATTCTTTTATTCACAGGCTCTTTGAAGATGCTGCTGACAAGTTAAATTTGATGGCGCTGGCAGGCTTTCTTTACCAGCTTAAGAAGGCTTCTCAGGCCCAGCTTTTCCATTCGGTCACAGATACAGTCGATTACTCCCTAGCAATGCCAGGTAAATTGCCTAAAGATCCCTTACAGAGTTCTGTGTTTCATATACAGTTGTACTGCTTGCAGGATTTGTTTTGTATTCTTACAGTTTAAATTTTTCCTACTGAAATTTCAAGGTGTAAATAAAACAATACTTAGTCTAATAAGATCTTTCTGTAGGAGCACTGCAGAGGCTTTAGAAAAGGTTGGGAACTGTTTTGGACAGGGACCACACCGACACCCGCTGTGAAACAGTTCAGAGGACATTGGTTTGGTTATTGGGTGTTACTTATCCACTCGTTTGGTTACTGGGTGCTAATTATCCACTCATTGGTTGTTGGGTGTTAATTGTCCACCAATATTTAGTCACAGTTCCATTTTGGAGCCTGATTGGGTAAGGAAACTCAGGCTGAATGTAGACCTAAGGGAGTGGATTTAGGTTTAACATTTGACAAGTGGGATAACCTCAGAAGTGCTCATAAAATGAGTGATAGCAAACAAAGCACACCGCTGAAAAAGGTAAAACAAAGCAGTGGGAGTTGTCTGCTTACCTTCCCCAGTGAAATGGAGCATACACCTTACAGTGCAAAGCCTGAAACGTTGTCTGTTCTGTGGCAGACATGCATTTTATCTGGTGTATGTCTCCAGTTTAATTGCTTTCTCCTCTCCCTGAGGTGCTACTTGTTATTATCTTGACATGAACCTTAGCTTTTCTTTTTTTGCTCTGTCTTGTCTTCGAGCCGCAATATTATCATTTTTTTTTTTAATAAATAGTGACCCTGTTATCTAGTATGTAGCAGTAAGTCAACAGTAGCTAGTAATAACAATATTAACATGGAGCAATTAATTGCATATATATTTTATATTGGAAGTGGAATGCCCATACTTTAAAATAGCGTGTTCTAGTGAAGTGTGTTTCCAAATATTGTAATAGGAAAGGAAGACAAATCACTTTTAGTAGGAGATAAGGAATATTACTGGCTCTGGAACACATGATCATATTCTCAAATTTTCTACTTGACACCTTTTGCTTGGTAATAAGGACAAAAGGCAAGTAAAGCTAAATAATTTGCAGTCTGTAATCTTTCCTGTAGATGTCACCAAAGGTTTTTACAACTACTGTTTTGGTTCTCAGTATCAGTTGTTTACCTCCTTGCTTAATTTGTCTGCCCTTACCCATACTGGATATGGTTAACTAAATTATAATGCATTAATTTCCCAAATCTTTATGTCTTAAAAATGTTCCCCAAAAAATCACTTAAATCAAAATGAAGTGGTTTTAGTGCACTGTTGTTAAAGCTTGGGTCCTGCTCTTTCACCTACACAGGTGTCAACTGTGTTTTACACTGACTTCTTCCTGGCTAAGTCCTAACACTTTCTAACCTGACTTAAATTCCTCTTTAGACATCCAGAGATGGAGGAGCAGCTGTTTGTTTTTGCTTCTGTTTATTTTTATTTCCTTGTAGGGGAAGTAAAATCCACCCACGACAGGAGAAGTGCACTTCACTTGTTCCGACTCGGTGATGCCATGCTCAGAATTGTGAGGAGTAAATCCCGCCCGCTGCTGCACCTCATGCGCTGCTGGAGCCTGGTGGCACCTCACCTCGTGGAGGTAGGACTGGGGAGAAAATGGGAATGTGTGCAAGAGGTGGCAAAGCTGACAGAGCTGAAGAAGGCTTGGTGGCCTTCTTAAAATGCGTAGCAACCCTTAACATCATGTCATGTCTCACTCCTGTTGTGGTGTTATATACACTGTGTTGTCTCTTGTCATACTGCCATTAAGAACTGTACTTGTAAATAACTGAAATGGCCAGTTCCAGTACACCGGATTTTTGTGATCTGATAGTTCCTGTGTGTCCAGTGAAAAAGATGAAACCACCCTAAGAGGTTACAAGCGAGTCCTTCACCTGTTCTCTGAGGCAAGGCCTGTATCCCTACAAGTCTTCCCATAAAAGGATGCAGACCTTTTTTTCCTATGTGAAGGCATCACCGCTGGGAAGATAATTACATTTTTCCTTCTCCTCCTCTTCATTGTGAACCCTGATCATGCCTGGCACTCTGGCATGCCAGTAGCAGCCACATAATGGATTTCAGTTACAAGAAATAACCTTTCCTCAGGCAAACCTTCCATCTTACCTGGTGAAATGCTGGTGTAATGACTTCTCAGAGCTTTCTGAGTTGTGTCGTTGGTTTGAATAAATGCACAGCACTTGCTTCTATTAGTGATGTACATGGTGTCATGTGCCTAGGTGTGTGGAGAGTTTCAGATGAGCAATTCAGTAAACTGCAAGAACACTGAATTACATTGACTCAAGAAAATGTGTGGAATGTCTTAAAACAGAGTTCAGACATTGGGGACTCTCAGTGGAATTCCTATAAACTGAAGTAGAAATAGCAGAGAACAATTTTGTTGTGTGCTTTAACAACCCTTTATCATGAAAACTTCACTCTCAATTGTCTTTGGATGCCAGATTGAGATGATTTTACATACTTTTCATGTTTAGAACACTTTCAAGTTCCCAAGCCAGTTCATACTTCTCAGATCCCTTCCATGTTTTAAGAATGCAGGGCTGCTCGGTCTTTCTGGTTGACTTCAGCACAGATGAGGGCATTACTAGGAAGGAGCAACACCAGGGAAAGGATAGAGTTCAGCACAACCTGCCTGGTTGGTCAAAATGGAATGACTTTATATCCAGATTTGCTGGTGTTTAATTTTTAATAGCCTTTCCAAAGTGAGCAGGTTCTCATCACTGTTAAGTAACTTCCATAAATAGCGAATATCAGCATGACCAAATGCCACTTGTTATCAAGTATGATGTATATATGTAAAAACAATCTTTTAAAAGGGAAAACTGGTCACACATTAGAAACAAAAGACAGCAGTTAACATTTATTTTAGCTCTGTGCTCCCTGAATTTTCATCACCTTTCAGGCATCTGTGGGACTCCAAGCAGCTCAGAGTCTCACTCATCTGCTTCCATGTTCATTGCAGTGGGGTCCCTCCTCACGTTAGTGGTGAAGCTCTCTTTAGGGTTCAGCATCATGAAGTGCTCGCCTGCCTTAAAACTATTTCTCTAAAAGCACATTTTTTGCTTGAGTGAAGCTTTACACTCCTCCTCTCCCTGCAGGCTGCCTGTCACAAGGAGAGACACGTGTCTCGGAAGGCTGTCTCCTTCATCCATGACATCCTCACCGAAGTGCTGACGGACTGGAATGAGCCTTCTCATTTTCACTTTAATGAGTCGCTTTTCCGCCCCTTTGAGCGTATCATGCAGCTAGAGCTGTGCGATGAGGACGTTCAAGACCAGGCAAGTCAGCCCTGATTAGGGTATCTGTATCTGGCCTACCATGCCCATAAGAAGGATGGTCTCCAGAGTGCACCTGGTCCACTTGGGTGCTTCCTAGATTCCCTTCAAATGGTGTCCCTTAATTATCTTCAAGGAATCAGGAGGGCTCTGCCTATGTAAGCCAGCATTATGGTAGCATACAGATATCTTTCTGTACTGTAAAAGAGCCCTGACACGTTGCTCCAGTTCAGCGTAACCTACTGGTTTTCCTCTGTAAAGCGTTGCTGAAAGTGTATACGTAACCCTGTTCTTCAGTCAGGTCTTCCCTCAGGACCAGACCCAAAGGTGATACTTGAACCTACCAAATGATTTCTCTTCCTGAAATTCTGGGTATTAGAATGGTACCTTCAGAGAATGATTATGTGCAATCACAGCAGCACTGTGTTTTCAGACCTCTGCACCTGGCCACTTATCTGCTTATTGCTTAGACCAGTTCTTCAGTAGAAGTACACCTGGCTTTGAAGTTATTTAATAAAATTTTCTAACTAAAAATAATAGTCTAGATTTTGAAATCAAGATAAAAGAGTGAATCTAGAGAAGTGTTTAAAGCCTTCCTCATTCCTTCTGCAGGTCCAGTTACGTATCAGTTTGTTTTTTCAGTTTTATTCTTTGAGCCTTTTCCTACGCTGTTTGCAGGTGGTCACCTCCATAGGAGAGTTGGTGGAAATGTGTTCTACCCAGATCCAGTCAGGATGGAGACCTCTCTTCAGCGCCCTGGAAACAGTTCACAGCGGCAATAAGTCAGAGGTTAAAGAGTACCTTGTAGGAGAATACTCTATGGGTAAGGACTGACTGCACTGACTGCTGTGTGTGTGCTTTCCTTTCCCTGGGTAATTCCTTGGGGACGTAGTAAATAACTCAATACATTTGAAATGTTCCACCTGAACAGATGCTCTGAAACAAATGAAGCAAAGGCACTGCAGTACTCTAGGACTGTAATGAAGGATCTGATTTATTAGGTTGGGAGTGAAAACAGAGGTAATGTTCTTTTTCCCCATTAGATTCTGGCAGATTAGTTGAATGAGAAAGAAATGCTTCAAACCTAGTTGAATATTTTTGAGCAAAACAATAGTGCGTGAGGACGGAGCGTGGCCGGGCCCTCGTCACTGCCCTCCTGGGGGAAAGGAAGCGCACTGCGTACAGCCACCGCCTCTGCCATGGGCTGTCCTCCTCGCTGTGTGAAACCTGCTGCTCTTACACCCCGAGGCCGCTTGGTGTGGTAGTCCAGGCGGGCGCTTGTCCAAGCGCCTCATCACAGGGGTTCACAGTGCGAGTGCTGTTACAAACCGTGTTTGTTGTGCGTATCTCTCAGAGATGTTTGCGTGTGTGGAAGCCAGGTAATAAGGGCAAATCACTTTAATCTGTCCTTTTGCCACATTTGCGGGTATTGATAAATGTTACAAGCCATGTACAAGGGATACGGTTTGCCTCCTAAATTTTGTCTTTCAGATCTGTTATGATTAATGGCAAAATGCAAGTGTATACAGCTTCTGCAGACTGATAAGCCACGTAGGAAAAACAAGGCTATTTTATCACTGTATCAGAACAGTCAAAATACTTTTCAGTGTCACTGCTGTGTTGTCTTGACAGTTATCAGGGACTAAACCTCCACCCAAACCTGCTCTTACTGTTTGAGCAGCAGTAAGCTGATATTTTTCATGGATATGGTAAAGAAGGGAGTCTGCATTACTTTCAGTGTAGGGCTACACAAGTTGCCTCAGGAGCAAGAGAAGAAAGTGTATTAAGTTTTACTTCTAAGACCACTGGAGCGTCTCTGCCCAGAACAGAAGAGACTCCACAGATTCAGTTAAATTGTTAAGAAACTGTTGGAAAAACACCTTTATGGGGGATGGGGGAAAGTTCTCATCTTGTTTTTTCCACAGGGAAACGCCAGGCCCCAGTGTTTGATGTCTTTGAAGCATTTCTAAACACAGACAGCATCCAGGTCTTTGCCAATGCCGCCACCAGTTACATTATGTGCCTTATGAAGTTTGTGAAAGGACTGGGTAAACATTTTTATTTTCCTTTTATTCTATTAAGCTATGGTATGTCAAGCTTGATTCTGCAGAAGATGAGAATCCCGCTACGTAATACAGAGTATGGTAGGGAAGAGAGAGGCAGTGTCTCAATTTCTCAAGAAATTGAGTCTAAAATGCTTTAAAAAAAATCATGATCAAGGGAGTACTTCAGAAACATTTTAATGCTATCAAGGCTTCAAGTTGTTATTATAGCAGCAAAGATACATCTCTCTCTTTTAAATGTCTTTGTCGTTTGATCTTATTTATATCAGGACTCACTTTATTCTTTTTTTTTTTTTAAAAAAAAGCAAACAACAGAATACTGGAGATATAGATATGACATGGCATTGTGCAGTGACAGCGTGCACTGTTTGTACAAGGGGGAATGTTTTATGTTCAGTGGTCGAAGCCACATGGCTCCTTTGTACCCTTTCCCACCTCCCCAGTCCTGTTTCAGCACATGCAGTGCTGAAAACCTGCTGAACCTCGAGGGAGACCATAAGCACTGCAGCTAACAACGCTCTGTCCCGTGGTTAACTTTTCTGTTGTGCTACTGAGGGCAGCACAGACCAGGAGTGTCAAGTCAAAGTGACCCTGCGCAGTAACTGTGGTGTTTCACCAAACTTCAGGATAAAGGAGAATGCTGCTGGGTCGTTCTACCCACATGTTCCCTTGCTTGCCTTGATCATTACAGTTTGACAGTTTGCGCTGAACTGTGGCATTAATGATTTTTTTTTCCATATGTGAATTGCAAAACATCCAATAAGCAGTAAAACTGAAGGTTTTTTTCTTGTATATATATGAATACAACTTAGGCCAAAGATCCACAGAGCTGTTAAGGCTTGTAAGTGACTCCCTTTGGTGTAAATGAAGCACCGCACTAACTGCAGCATTATTCCCTCCCTATTATTTCACCATCGATTTCAGCAGGGGCAGAATTCAGTTTGTGATGGCAGACTGGAACCGTAATTATTATTATTACAACAGAGAAACAAACTTTCTCGTCCAGTACCAGCAGGGGGAACTCACGTCCCTTCTGCAGAAACTCGTATTGCTTTAGGTTTCTGACTGTGCAAAGTTTGTCCCATTTGTGGTTACATGTCGTATGAGAACCATTTAGTTGTCAACTAATAAGACCAGATGAGGGATGATTTCTGGATTCTATTCAGACAACTGCAACTGAAAAACAAAACTGCATGAAAAACAAAATCTAATCCTGTTTATTTCTCTTCTGTCCCTCCCAATGCTGCCTTTCCCATCCCCAGGGGAAGTAGATTGTAAGGAGATGGGTGACTGTGTGCCAGGATCAGGATCAGCGTCTACAGACTTGTGCCTTCCCGCCCTTGATTACCTCAGGAGATGTTCTCAGGTACAGTCAATCATCTTGTACAGGTGCCAGCCTGGCCTAGGAAACAGTCCTGACCTCCAGGCTCTGCAGGTTAAACAATGTGCAGGAACACAACAGAGTTTGTTATAAGGCTGATGGCAGTAGGCTGCACTGCCAGACGGACAGGGGTGATCTGAAGGAGCCGCATCTGTTCTAGGCCAGATAATGGTGGGAATACTGAGGAGGCAGCAGCACTCAAAACCAAAGAGTATGTGGGAAAATGTGAACATTCCAAACCATGTTCCAAACCTAATAGTAACACATCCAGAATGGCATTAATTCTTATTTAAACAGTTACTAGAAACAGAGCTGGAAATAGAGGAGAAAAAATAATCAATGAGAACTAAAACAAAACAGCGACTTATCTGTACCTTGAAAACATATCTAAAGCTCAGGGCAAATCTCTAACAATTAGAGCGTAATCTCCATGTACAGAACACAGATTATTATCCAGGGTTATTGGGATGTTTTTGTCTGATTTTATAACATTGCCTGTATTTCTGTAGTACCTGCAGGCTGTTGTGTTGGACCCAGGCCATCTTTTTTCTAGGTACGATACAAACACACGGCGACAGACCCTGCAATGGCTGCAAGGACTTGCTATATAAATTCAGTGATAACAGAGGGATTCAACACACTGACTGGGTGGAAAAGGAAAGAATAAAGCAGCTCAGCAGAATGAGCAGCAGATACGCCAAATCAGACTTGCTGTTACACTCACCTCAAAAAAATTAGTGACTACAGTGTGTACATCTAATGTATGCTCTATCTATACATTGTGTGTACCACATCACTCCTCGTCATCCTGACAAACCCCTGCCCGCTGTGAGGCAGAAACATTTTATTTCTTTTTTAAAGAAAAAGCCATTTTTACCTTATTATACGTGTTAACTAGCCAGTAGAAGAAAAAATTTGATGATTGAAAAGAAATGCTGTCTGTATATTGCAAATAAATGGTTTACTTTAGAAAGACCCAAAAGTGAAACGCTGGTTGCATCCCAGCTTCCCAAATATGTAAGTAAGTACTGACTCCATCTATAGCATGATTCTGCACCTTTTGGTATTTGCTGAGTAAAGGACAATGGCAGTGAAGCTCTGCAGTAAACCTGTGCGGGTCCTTTTATCAGTTCTTACGTAGCCCTTCAGAACTCCAAAGTACTCTGTGTACAGTTAATTGGCATAGGTGCAATTGGCAAGTAGTGACATTTGTCTTTCACAAGTGAGGGGGGAGCACAGTTTCCCTAAATCTGTTCTTTAAATTCCTTTTTTCTCCCTCTTTCTCCTCTTGACTCCTTTCTTGTCAGTGGGCAGAAGAGCACTGAGTTGCAGCTCTGCTTCTCATGAACACTGCTGCTGGATGAACAGAGCAGACACTGACAGTGTGCTGCTTTCACAGCTTTTATTTTATTTTACTTACCTGTGTGGTATGTGACAGCCTTTTCACACCTTCATATATATATATATATTTATCTCTTCATCTCTAATGTTTTTTTTTCCTCTCTTTTTTTTTCAGTTGTTAGCCAAAATCTACAAAATGCCCTCAAAACCCATTTTCCTCAGTGGCCGGCTGGTTAACCTGCCCCGAAGAGTGCAGGAGCAGTCGGCCAGCAGTGAGGATGGAATCGAGTGCATTCTTTCTGACTTCGATGACGACACCGGTAAGTAAGTGCATGGGAGGCAGCAAATGTAACATTAATCAGGTGCTTCTTCCACACATCTCTGTAAATTCTGCCAGCCACTGAAAGCTGAAAGGAAGGGAGCGACTTCTCAGAGTTTATTGTCTCTGTTGTCGCTATATACATACAGCGTGGAGTTCAGGTCACGTCAACTTCTTTATGTTAAAAGATACAGCTCATACCTGAGAAAAATGCACCCAGTGGCTTGGGACAAGGTAATAATATTGTAATTAATTAAATAACATTTTAATTATCCTGACATTCATAATACAACCAATACGTATTCCTGAGTGCTATCACAGAAATACTTTCTGGACCTGTAGCTACAATAAAGAAACAAAAACCTTTTAAGGTTGGTATTGACAGTCCTTCTTTTCACAGAGAAATGAACAGCGTTGACTTGGCTCATGTCAACAGCAATCAAGTCTCTAAAATACATTATGGAGGGAACTGAAAAAAAACTGGAGTAGTGTGAGTTGCAAACTAAGAAAAGAGACAAGAACCGTGTGTGTGTGGAGGAGGAAGAGTGGGACAAAACAGGAAACTTAATTAAAAGGGAAAGAAAGAAAAGGGGACAATTATTTCAAAAATTAATATTGCCCTTCACCATTATACAGCAACAGTGAATGAGCAAGTACCTATGATCTTTAAGTTACTTCATTTCTCAGTCTCTCTCACTGTCTGAGGGCAAGTTCCACCTGTGGTCAATGCAGTATCTCCCTCACAACTGCTTTTTAATCTTTGTTTCCTTACCTGTAGGCCTTATCAATGTCTGGATTATTCTGCTGGAAGAATTAACAACTGCTATATCCAACTGTCCCCGCCAGCACCAACCTCCCACTCTGGATCTGCTCTTTGAATTGCTGCGGGATGTTGCCAAGACACCCGGTAACTAAAGGGCTTGATAAACCGTGAGCTACTGGACCCTGACCTGACCCTGTCAGAATCCTAAACCGTATCTGTAAACTGTGATACTCATGCTAGAGCTGCACAGAGACATTCTCTAACACAAGGGGATTTTCTCAGAGTGGGATTTCTGGTTCCAGTTAGCCTGTTGTTTTATGGTGGCAACAGGCATCTTGTAGGAGTTGAAGTCCTGCATGCACAAATAAAGAGGTGCAGTGCTCTGTCCTGGCTACAGAAAACATTTGTCTGAAGTCCAATAAATTGATAAAGAAAGTTATACAGTCCTGTAGACCTGCTGGGCAACACAGGAGATTCACAGTTGGGTAAACATTCATGTACTACCTCGCAACTAAATCCACAACTGCTCCCCCTCTCAACCCATAACAAAGAGTTTCAGAACCTGCCTTCTCTAGAATCACCCCCTGGCTTCAAGCTCAGAACAAATTAGCAAACGTACCTTGAATGTAGGCTTTGTAAGCAAAAATATACAACCATCATTGTGTTTATTTTAAGGCCCAGGATTTGGCATTTATGCAGTTGTACATCTTCTTCTTCCCACGATGTCCCTTTGGCTCCATCGCAGCCACGGTGACCATTCTTACTGGGATGTGGCATCTGCTAACTTCAAGCACGCCATTGGCCTTTCCTGCGAGCTCGTAGTGGAGCACATTCAAAATTTCATACACTCAGGTATGTCCTAACATTTTCAAATCTCCTGACAGTCATTGGCAGCATGTAAATGAATAGCGACCCAGGGAGGTGATTTCATTGCTTTTTGGTTGTTCAAGCATAAAACAAGAGGGGGAGGGTTGAGAATTTCTGTTTATTTGTTTTCTTTTTTAATAGGATGTAGAATTAGGAAAAACATAACTCGTAAGGGGCTTGTGGAGGTGATTTAGTCCAGCTTCTTGCTCAGACAAGGGCCATCTTCAAAATGAAATCATCACAGTCTATATTACACTTCCCAAAAGAAGATGGTATGGCTTTGACCTTAAAGAACTAGAATATTCAGAAACAGGAACTAAAAGAATTTCTCTAGTACCCCTTAAGTCTAGACATTTTATATTGTTAACCTCAAAAGAACTGTTCTCATTTCAGTTGGATGTGATGGAATTTTCAAAATTGAACGCTGCAGATATGTGCATAGAAAGAGTTGCTCTTTGCAAAGACTCTGAATGGCAGTAAGCATAGCAAGACTGTTTGCCTTTAATTGTAATGCAAACGCAATGATGCTAAACATAACCAATCCTTGTCTTTTCCTTACAGATATTGGTTATGAAAATATGATCAATACTATGCTGAAAGATCTTTTCAAGTTGCTGGTAGCCTGTGTAGCAGAGCCAACAGAAATTATTTCCAGAGTTGGCTGCTCTTGTATCAGGTAACTCTCTCTTCACTCTGTCAGCATATTGAAAAAAGAAAAGTCTGTATCATCGAAGAAGTTGGCTAGCGTCTCAGAAGAAGTCTACAATATATCTCTCCCTTGTTATTTGAATAATGAATTTTAGACTAATTGGCTTTTTTTTTTTTAACTGTTTTCTGTCTGCTTCAGAACTTGTAATTTTGGACATTGCTATGTATATCATTCCTATAAGAAACACTTGTGTAATACTTACAGACAGTTAGTCAATAATTAGTCCTTAGGAAAAAAAAAATAAAGAGGCTTTCTGTAGGAATTCACAGGTCTTTGGATGTAGTGAAGACCTTTCACAGTCTTGCAGTCATAGTCAAAATAAGCACTCCATTACTTACTTAAACAACATATGGTTCTCCTGGAGAGATGATTACTTAAGGAGGAAAATCAAAGAAAAATGTTGTCAGAAACTTAGTGCTATTACAAAAATAACAGGATAACAACTATTAGCTCTTAGGAGATTGGATGTTCTCAGCTAGCTACTGTGGGCCTTTTCTTTGGTGTTCAGCTTTCTGCCATTACAAGTGAGAATTGTTCAGTTCTTTCGTAGGGTAATGTTTTCCTGTGTGCTTACTGGTAGGTATGTATTAGTGACAGCAGGACCTGTTTTTACTGAAGAGATGTGGCGGCTTGCCTGTTGTGCCTTGCAGGATGCATTCTCTGCCACTCTGGAGCCAGTAAAGGTAAGCTGCCTTTTTGCTGACAATCAAAACTAATTATAGACACTAACTTCTGTCAGGTTCTCATGCACACACATCAGTTTTTGGGTACACAGCCTGGAAAAGAAGCACAGATTATGTTGTAGCTTTTGTTGTTTATTAATTTACTCACAATGAAAAGAATTGGATCAACAACTGAGACTGAAATCAGTTTTTCTAAGCACGTTACAGACAACAGTAGTCACAAACAGTCCAAGCTATTGTAAATTGCCCTGCCAGTAAGAAATCGAAGAGTTACTTACCTTCTGATCCAGTTCTTCTGAATTGGTTAAAAGTAGACAGAAGACGAAGTTGCTTACTTGATCCTGTTGCTGCATGCTCCAAATAGGTTATTCCTTAACTCACTTACGTGACAAAAAATTCCCCTTAAGTCACCACTACATGAGAAGTTGTACCAGGTTTGCATCAAATACACAGAATGCTGAGTGATCAGCAGGTGATCAGCCGATGGTACTGGGAAAGATCACTCCCACTCTGAATTTTGTCTTAAACACGAACAGGTTTGACAATTCTACAGTCACTGACTGAATTTAACGCACAGTGAAAGTCTGATGTTGTGTTTCTCTATAGAACCTATTGGGCTATTTCCACAGTGGTTCTGAGAGCTTTAGTGGAGATGCCTGTGAAGTGAAGGTGGCAGCCCCTTCCCTCTCACCAAGCGCTGAAGCTGAGTATTGGAGAATCAGAGCCATGGCACAACAGGTAGGGACTGACGTTTCAGGGAAAGTCGGAGAAGCTTTTAAACTTGTGGCTTGTCTTTAGGCACATTTTTACCACAACCTTCCTCGCAAACCCTATGGGAAACTCAAAAGACTTTCTCATCACTAGACAAGCATTTATTTATCTAACAGTAGTAGTGAGGAAAAAGTAATGAAAAGTAGGAAAAAAGCTTAAAACTTACCCTGTAAGTGGACATTAGGAATGGGCTTCGGTGGGGAAAGATGCATAGGTAGCTGATCAGGACCACGAGCCTATTGTGTAGTATAGCTTTAAAAAGGCAATCCTAGCATTCATTTGTGGAAGAGGAAGCCTTTCTGATAAAGAAAGGAAAGCAGTGTCACTCTGAAGTCTCATCTAGAATGTTGTATACTTTTCCGAGTATTCTGTTAAAGAGCGATAAATTCAAAGGGCAAAAAAAACCATGAGAACAGCGACTGTGATGTGAAAGTAGAAAAACTAGATTTCTTCAACTCAAAGCAGAGTTTGAAGAGGAATATACAATTTTGTGTGTGTGTGCGTGTCTATAAACATGTGGGTATAGACTGGAGAGAAGAAGGTTATTGAGAACTAGAAGATAATGTTGGCATTGAACAAATGATTTAAAACTCACCGCTAACTCCTAATCAGCAAAGAAGTCTGGGAGAAAACCTTCTCAGGGTACTTTTGTCTACAGTGGAGGTTGTTCATTTTGAGAAAGTGGTTATATGAAACAAGTTCCTTGAAAAACAGCATTTCTTTCCTCACTGTAAAGTAAGTCATCATAGATCTTTCACAATTTAGGAAATCCTACTGTCAGGCCCTCCAATGACCCACTGCAAGTGCTAAACTGATTGTTTTATGTAATTTGTCATTTTCTAGGTCTTCATGCTGGAGACTCAGTGCTCCCCAAAGACTCCTAGCAACAAGGAAGGGTTTGAACACGCCCAGTCCTGTGTGCTCATCATCGACCTGCCACCAGATAAAAAACCAAATGGGCATACCCAGAGAAGGTAAAATATCTTCTCAGGAAAACATTGTGTTATTAAAAGCAAGGTAAAAACACTGGCAGACTGGCAGAGATGGGAACTGAGCCTTGGCAACCTATGTCTCTCTACAGGTCTCAAAAAAACCCAACCAAACAAAAGAACCCACTGATGAAATAAAAATAGGGTTTTTGACACTAGAGACAGCAGTTTACTGCTATACACTCTGTAAGTGTTCACATCATACACTGGTGAACAGGCATGTGCAAGAGCTACTGCAGCTACAGACAAGCCTGAGTCATTGTCTATAATGCGGCCTTTAGAAAACTAGATAAGGGAAACACTTCTACTAGATAGTAGGAGTTGGTGGGCTGCAAATTCAGGTTGGATATTAGGAAAAACTTCTCTGAGAGAGTGGTCAGGTACTAGAACAGGCTGCCCAGGGAGGTGGTGAAGTCGCCGTCCCTGGAGGTGTTCAAGGTACGTCTGGATGTGGAACTGAGGGACATGGTTTAGTGGGTAATCTTGGTGGTAGGTGGACAGCTGGACTAGATGATCTTGGAGGTCCTTCCAGCCTTGATGAGTGTATGAAATACCTGAAGGATACATAAGGTCACGTAACGCTTTCAAGTAAAGGAAATGTAGATGAAACTAGGAAAAGAATTCCCATAGGAAGTATAAGGAAAACCTTTCTCATATTGAGATTATTTTCTTAAAGGAGTAAAAATACCAGTTTGAAGAAAGCTTTCAAAGCACTATTGTATTTGTAAGGATACCTAGCAAATGAAATGATGTCTGCTACAATTAATGGTCTTTTAAATTCAGTGTTAATGGATTAAGAAGGTGGAAAAAATGGGTAACCTGGAACAGTATATAGAGGCTACACTGAAAGCCACAAAACCGCCAACATACTGATCTAGGGAACTTTCTTTTTGCTTGGCACCTTTTATTTTTAAGGAAAATGTATATGTTACCTCAGAAAACCATGTGTTTGCATGACTCTTAATCTTATCCTTCCAAAGCATATTTCTTTTTGCTTGCACTTGGTTGGTTGAACAACCACCGTAACATCAATAGGGCCAAGAATTAGTTCTGCATTCAGAGTTTGTGTTTGTATTGCAAGGTATGTAATACATAAGATTGTCTTACACCAGATACCAAACCTGCTAGTGTACCACTTCAGGCATTCTCATTCAAAACTGAACTATTGCATGTAAGAGGCAGTCAGAATGTCATGGCCCTTCTTTGGATGGACCGGAAGGAAGACCATGCAAGAAGCTTTCATTATTAGGCAGAACAGAACAGAAGTTCCCTCCAAGAGCAGGTGCTCTGTTGCCTTGCTGTCAGAGGATGGGGCCCTGCACAGAGATGAAGGAAGATTGAGATTACAGTTTAAATCCTTCCTGCTTAGTGGAAAAATATCTGCTTTGTCCTGAAGATCTGCAGATCATCCTTCTAGTCACAGTGAATACAAAGCAAAAGGCTGGAGTACTCCCTTCCATGGCACATAATGCCTGGCAGTCTGCCAGGCTGCATTTGTATAGGTGACATGTTTGTCTTTAAACAAACAAAACTTGCAATTAATACAAACTCTGAATGCCCTCACATTGCTCTGTCTAAACAACTGCAAAAAGTGTATTCCCTGACAGGGAGATGTTATCCCAGCAATATTCATTTTTCACCAAAACAGGCCTAAAAAGTGGATGGTGCCACTGTTTTTCATATTACTTGCTACAGCAGGGCAGTAATATGCCAGTCTTGCATGCTAGTAACTGTGGCCTTTGAAAAGTTTTACTTTAACCTTAGCGGAGTTTCTCTTCTCCCTTTTTGCTTTTGTTTCCTTGATGCTGCATCGTTTCACAGGAAGCTGGGGTAAGGGAGCTTTTCTTCTTCCTAGAAAGTAATAACATATTTCAGATCCAAACTTTAGCCAGAATAAGAAAATACTGTCCTTAACCAGCTTTGATGTCACGTGTTTTTGCCTATCGTTCTGTACTAGTTTCTTTTGGAATTGAGCTGTACTTTAAATTGTCCTTGTACTGATCCTGCTTTTGGAACAGGATTCGTCTCTCCAAACCAAGCACTCATTTAACTCTGTATATGCTCTTAAGAGCTTTTCTGAGTCAGTGCCTCTAATGATTTTTACAACAGAAAAGAACTTCCCCATAAAGAGCTCCAATGTTTGTATTAATCATCAAGATTTTACTGCTGTCAGACAATAAGATTATTCTTTTTTACCAATGTATCAGCACTTACAGCTAGAGCCAGAGTAAGTAAGTGAGCTGACACAGATAAGCTAACCCTAGAAGCACTGTTCTTTCTGACCGATAGCTTCTGCATATGCCAGGCCCTCAGAAGTCTCAGGACTGTCTTTTTTTAAATCAGGACCATTTGTTTGGCTTTACAAATCAATTAACATATGGCAAAATTTTGAGATTTAAAGCATTTGTTCTCCTGTTTTCAGTCAATATTGCATTCTCAAAATCAACTTTTTGATAGAATTTCTAAAAAAAAAAAAAAAAAAAAACCCTGCAAAATAATTTAGGCATTCTGTTTTGGTACTTTGAAATCACTTTTGAAAGTTGTTTAACAATTAATTGATTAATTTTTATGCCACAATGTTATATGTCTAATACTGAACATCTTATGTTACATGGAAGTTTACTTTGGCTTAGACCTAAAACTTCCGTATTGCAAGCAAGCTGTAAAACCTTTTCCTCACCTGGTAGCAGTGCCACTTGAAATGTGATCCCTCGTAGTTCCCTAAATCAAAACAAGTATGTGTTGAGCATCAGCTCTATTTCAAACATCACAGCTGTAGTCTGATACAAAGACTTCTTAAAAATTACTTAAGACAGGCTTCACAGTTTATAATTTTTAATCTGTGAGATGCCAGTGTCTTGCTTTAACTCTCATCCCATCCACCCCTTTCTTCCTAACCTCCCTTGCCCATAAGCCACTCAATATTATTTATTAGTGAATTACCTGAAAACCTTGTCCGGAGGAGTTTGCCATTCGTATGTTCCCTGTGCAAAATAAAAAATCAGTGAGATCCAGAACAGCTCACAACACCTCTTCTAACAGGAGAGAATCACTCAGTATTACATATGAGAAACAGGGCTAGGAACTCAGCATTCAAGCTGAAGTCTTAAGAGCAAATGTTCAGCAAGACTTAAGCTTCTTTGCATGTTCCATTGCACTGCTGATGTTTTCATAGATTTTTTTTTTGTTGGTTGGTTCTTTATGTTTTATTTTTGAGATATACCACTGGCATTACTGGAAATGGAAATCAAGTGGTAAACCAGCTTACGCCTCAATTTGTCATGGCAAAGTTAAGGTTTGCTGGAAGGCCCGTGGAGGAGTTTTAAGAATGATTTAACTTAGCTGAAGTTCAGCAATGGCAAAAACAGAAAATATATTCAGAGTCCAGTGGCAGAAGAAGTGCTACATAATGTGTGTTAACAGATTCCTCAATTATAGCAGTCTGAAAATGTTAAGAGGACCTGTAGCTGCTCTGAAATTGAAACAGAGTATTTAATCTGTCTGAAGAAGAGCAAATATATATATATATATAATAGAGCTTATTTTTTTAATACTGCCTCTGCATAAGTTCCATTAATGCGCTTGCTGTGGACAGTTACTGTACTTAACACATGCAAGTGTCATCCCTTCTAGGAAAGCTGAAAGACCATTCTAGATAACTTCACCTTCCTCCACGTTTTGCAAAAAGGCTCTGAAGTTTTGGCCTTTCATTTGCATCCTTTATATTAGATTCTGAAACATGAAGTACTCCTGTACTTCTGGTAAAAGCACAACATACAATTACGTTTGTTTTTTTTTTTCCTTCCCATGCTTGGTTTACCAAGTATTCCTTTCAGGACGATAGTGGTGAGCTTGCTGTCACACCAAGTACTGCTCCAGAACTTATATGACATCTTACTGGAAGAATTTGTCAAAGGCCCTTCTAACTTGGAGGAGAAAATGACACTACAAGTACCAGAAAACAAGTTGGCTGGCTTTCTCAGGTACATCTCCATGCAAAACTTGGCTGTCATCTTTGACTTACTGCTGGACTCCTATAGAACAGCCAGAGAGTTTGACACCAGACCTGGGCTGAAATGTTTGCTGAAAAAAGTGTCTGGCATTAGCGGAGCTGCCAACCTGTATCGCCAGTCAGCAATGAGCTTCAACATCTACTTCCATGCTTTGATTTGTGCTATCCTGACAAACCAGGAGAACATCACTGCAGAGCAAGTGAAGAAGATCCTCTTTGAAGATGATGAGAGAAGCACAGACTCGTCACAGCAATGCTCTTCAGAAGATGAAGACATTTTTGAAGAAACTGCCCAGGTCAGTCCTCCCCGGGGGAAGGAGAAGAGACAGTGGAGGGCTCGAATACCATCTCTGAGCGTACAGCCTGTCAGCAATGCAGACTGGGGATGGCTAATCAAGCGGCTTCATAAGCTCTGCATGGAACTGTGCAACAACTATATCCAGATGCATCTAGACCTGGAGAATAACATAGAGGAGCCTCCAGTGTTCAAAGGCGACCCATTCTTCATTTTACCAACTTTTCACTCAGAAACCTCCACCCCATCAACCGGAGGGCAGTCTGGGAAGGACACTCCATCGGAAGATGACCGGAGTCAAATAAGGGACCAACTGGGAGACAGCCTAACACCTCGAAGTGGAGAAATGCTGCTGCTACCCCCACCCCTGAGTCCTAAACCAGAGAAAAAAGAGCAAACTAGGAAAAAAGAATGGTGGGAGAGCGCTGGCAACAAGATCTACACCATAGCCGCTGACAAAACCATCTCCAAGTTCATGACAGAATACAAGAAAAGAAAGCAGCAGCAGACCATGACATCTTTCACCAAAGAGGTCAAAGTGGAAAAGAAAGGGGAGCTCCTGGGCTCCAGAGGGCAGGACTCACCCATACTCCAGCGGCCACAACATCTTATTGACCAAGGCCAAATGAGGCATTCATTCAGTGCCGGCCCTGAGATCCTGAGACAAGAGAAGAGACCACGCTCAGGATCCACAGTCAGCTCCCTGAATATATCTGTCAGGGATGCTGAGGCCCAGATACAGGTACGACACTTGCAGAATGCTAATAATGGCAGTAATTTAATACATCTTTAAATAGTTTTCTGTTGCTTTTAATACAATAATTATAGCCTCTTCATAAAATGTTTTCCTTACCTACAGAAGTCATCATGAGGAAAACTTCAATATTTCAGCAGCTGGCACTGATAAAAACCTCATTCTGTCCCAGCAAAAGCAAAGCAATCTTCAGGGGAAGTGTTATCAGGCAACCTGCACAGCTTCCAAGAGTGCTTCTGTGACTGGGGCCAAAGCTGCACTTTGCCATGAACAACCTATAATGAACTCTTTGCTTACTTCTATGGGCTCCAGCCTACTTCAGGGCTTTTGAAAATGCAAGAGTACTTGTTGCAATGCTTTTGTATTTAAGAAGGTTTTTGTTAATTCCAGAGCAGAAATATTGGGCTCTATTGCTAAATAGGAACTTGCTATTTGCCTGTCCAAGTAAGCAAATCAGTGAAAGCATCAAATTTGAAACTCTTTGTTCACTACAGGATGAAATAGTAAGTGATGAAGAGTGAGCACAATTTGTGCAATACAAAGTCAAACAAACAGTGACCCACAGTACCGCATTATGCAGACACTGTGAACATTAATTTAATATGCCGGCATCACTCAGCCCCTTTCATGAGGCTGCCACCACAAGATAGCTTCTTTTCTGCCTCAGCAGATGGACTCATCCATATAGAAAGGTCTTCTAAAGAGTCTTTCTTGTATCCAATTTGTTTGTAGGCATGGACCAACATGGTGCTGACAGTTCTCAACCAGATTCAGGCCCTGCCAGACCAAACGTTCACAGCCCTACAGCCAGCAGTGTTCCCCTGCATCAGCCAGCTGACTTGCCACGTGACAGATATCCGTGTCCGCCAGGCAGTACGGGAATGGCTGGGAAGAGTGGGCCGTGTTTATGATATCATCATTTAAACTAGCTGTGCTCCGTTGCAACGGGGAGAAGACATCCAAGGTATACAGCAAAGAAGTATTTGGGGTTCATTAACTGCCTGTTTGTTGGTGATAAATGAAGAAGCAATGAGCTTGTCGATGTATATCCTCTACCCACTTGAGACTGTGTGTCCCTCACTCACACTAGCAAAGGAGGCAAAGCATGAATGTGCCCAGGGGGTCTGGAGTGGCCCCAGAACCCAGAAGCTGCCAGTAAATCTGGCTGGTACCTAAAAGGCGTAATGCATTTCAGTAGCCTTCGTTTCAATTCAAATCAGCAATAGTGGGAGCCACATCAAACTCTACGTAAACTTCTACACTTGCAATTAGGTATGAATGGGACCATCATCCCAATGTCAAACCAGGCAAGTAAGCCTATATAACTAAAAATAAATAAATAAATAAATGGCAGAAAAAGGGTGAGGTTACAGGACAACTGGAAAGGTGGCACTTGTTTGGAGTAACTTTTTCCCTTCTGAAATTAGCATGAGAGAGGAAAGCCAAGTAAAGATTATTACAATACTGATATGCCTTGCTCACTGGAGAAAGTTGAAATTTATTTTGCTCTGAGAAGAGCTGTTGAAGTCTGGTCACCTTCAGGGTAGCTAGTGAGTGACTATTAAGGTATCCCAGGTCTAAAACTGGTGAAGCAGGCACAGGCTATTTATTCATCCTAGCGCTACAGAGAGCTCTGTAGAGCTTTATGTAGAGCTACTGTAGCCAGGAGGATGCTTACCACCTACATTAAACTTAGCCTATCACTCCACATTGAGGTCAATCAAGATGGAAAATAGTCTGAAAAGAAGGTAACCAACTTTTCTGTTTCTCTCCCTTTTCTCATCTGCTGCTGTAAACAGAAGGGAACAGAATCTCATGTAGGTACATTCCCCCTCTGTGCAGCACTTCTATAAGGACTGCTACAGTCTGCCAATATTATTATTAGGGGGAGAAGGGAAAGGATTGACTACTGTATTGTCAAATACGTATGCGATGCTTTTCACATTATACACAGTGAAGGGTTACTTTGCTTTACAAATTATGTCACAGCCCTTGGGACATTCTATCTTGTACTCCCATATTACATAATTTGTTGATTAGATGTTTAAATAATTTGTCATAACTAAGTTGAATTTAATCTTGGGTGACCCCACCATGATGTTCTCCCAAGGCTTTTAAAATGTGCACACCAACTAAATATACAGCTTCAGTCCCTGCGCCCACAAAAATGTCATCTTTTTATATCAGGCCTGGACTTCGCACAACTAACTGTTTTTAGCATCTTGAACTGGAAAAAGAGGGTCAGTCCAAGAGGATCTATTGAACAGCCATCACCCAAACTGATGTGTTTACTAAGAGTCTGCCACTATCATCATCCTGCCTTTGCCCTCCATCACCCGCTCCCCATTTGTCACCCTCTAGACTTGTGCAGGGAATACTTTGCCCTATGCCATTCTGCAGTGTCAGTTACACTGTTTCCCATTCTTTCAGAATTTCACTTTGCTAAATTGTTTCAGGAACATAAAAAAATTCCTTAAAAGCAAATCTTTCTTGCCACCTACATTGACTTTACAAATAAGTAATTTAATAATATTATCAATTGTCAGTTTTCCCTAGAGATTGAATACATCCTTGGGAACAGGTGAGATTATATACCGAGCCCTTGATATATTGTTAGATTTCTGTTGCCGTGTCTTTCTTACACACCTTTATATTGAGTAAAAGGGTGGTTATATTTTTGTTAATCTTTTTATTTGGCATCTATACAGAACTGCTTTTAAAGCAGTACATTAATTAGGCAACAAACAGAATCAGAATGAACAACTGTATGCAAGACACCCAAATGTGCTATTTTTCATTATGCCTTCACTTAAGGGACTGAGATCTTCACTGTGCTTATCTAAAACTGAAGCAAATCCCTGCTTTATGTTGGAGAAGTAAAACTGGTAGCCGTACCAAGGGAGTCGCTCAGGATTCCAGCAGGGGCCTATTATCTAGGAACCACTGTGGTTACATGCTACTTGTGAATCAGAAAGAGAAGCTCTAGGAATGAAAATACCTGCCTCCACTCAAACCTCCAAACACAGCAGAGCCTAGTGTAACATGACTGATTAGCTAGCTGCTTGACCCAAAACACTGCTGCATTGCAATGCATTTTAAACTTCTCCTTCCAAGTTAGGCACTAAGTGCCCACTGTCACCCTCAGTGCCTCTGCTCTCCCACACCCCTCCCTCAGGCAACCATAAGAGGACACAGTAACGGAGTAATTCCAGAAATATCATGTAAAAGGACCCCAGTGAGTATGAAGGAGTCTTTGTAGCAGCAGGCTTTAAATTAGCAAAGTTCAGAAGGAAAAGGAAGAACAGCATCTGCTGTGTGAAATGGTAAGCAGGTGAAGACAGCTCATGGCCACCTCAGGAACCATTAATCTGAGGCATAGAAAAACTAGTGTGGAGTTGGTTCATCAGATTCTTTTTTGCTAGTTTAGCCACAGACACCAGTGAGCCCCAAAGAAGTAAAATGCTGTGTGTGTGAGGTCACCATTTCAAAGGCCTGCACAATCTGTTTCGCACCCACTTTGGGCTGCTTGGCTTAAGGCTGCAGCATGCGGCCTGCAGGCCTCACAACACCAGCTTTTAGCCCAAAGAAGGAACTTGCACAGAACGGTCCCAGGAGAAGGGTGCAGGCAGCAGCCCCTGACTGACCACACTGAGCACACCCAGCTGCACCACGCTGCAGCCACCTCTCTGCTTCCCACTTGTGAGCAGGGACCTCAGTCAGCTGCACAAAGCAGCCCCGTCTCCACACATCTTTCTCACATAACTCATTCCAATTCTTACTTACAGCCCTGTAACCTGATGTGCAAAGTAACAGCAGTGCATTACTAACTTTACTGTAGAACTGTATGTTTATTTTAGCCTTGGGAAGATTCAAAAAAAAGAAACCAACGAAGACTACCTTCTCCTTGTTCTGGTTAATGACCACATTCTTTTATTCTGGCTCTGCTGCCTGTGCCTGGCTCCCGCCGCTCCCTCTGGCCTCCCCGCAAGGAGAGGCAGCTTCACCTCTGCCGGACAGTGCTTCAGAGAGAGAGCTGCAGCTGGCCAGAATCAAACAGCCTGCTCACCACGGGGTAACTCTTCCCCATGCAAATACTTAAAGCTGGAATGAGTGGCATACCTATCGGGAAACTGTTACTTTTATACAACAGCATCTGACCCCAGTTCTTGGTAGGGTTTCAGGCCACATACACAGAGTCCCACTTCATCAGATACACAAGAAGAGCGGTGTGTTTATGTACAGATTCCTGTAGCTCCAGTCTCTTGAGCACCCTGCTATTAGCAGAGGGATATCTACATTAGCAGCATGTTTGTCATGCAGTCTGCGAATATTTGTGTCACATCAGCAGTGACATCTGACATCAGCAGCTAAAGCAGTTCTGGAACCTTCCCTCATCTTTTCTGTGCACTCCACCGCCATGGATCTAACACCATCTCCCCGTTAACTTGCTTTCATGTCCTAGGATGTTAAGGTTTAATACTCTCCTAGGAGAGATGCTTACTTTAGAAGAATTAATTCAACATCTAGAAAGAATCACTAGGGAAAGGATCACATAGACCTGGGCAAAACTTTTCTTGTTAAACTGCAAACACAGACAACAGACCTTTTGTCCCATTCCAGATAAACAATACACATCCTCTAGAGTATAGCTGGCTCCTGTCAACGCCAAGCAGAGTTTACACCTGTGGCTTGATCTGGCAAGGTTCTTTGCCTTTGAGCTTCAAGTTCTGTTTGATTTTGCTGTAAATTTCACTGACCAGCCCTCATCTGCCAAAGAGGTAACTCCCACCTATAAGTTCCTTGTGTAAGCTCCACAAATTCCACACATAATCTCCATTTGCTCTTGATGCAGTAGTACCTCAGTGCTGCTATCTCCACTACGGAGCTCAGTGCAGGACCAGTATGAAACCTGAGTGCCAAACAGGCCAACAAGTGGAGAGGTCCAGCTGCCTGCACTTGCCATCTGCTGCTACAGCTCACACCCATACTCAAAATGCCTATGCTGTTGTTATCAGTGGTAGTATTTATTTACAGCCTGGACTCAGTCCCTGAATACAGTCCCTTCACCTCCTGCTTACAGGTTCTCAGGAAAGGGAAGTCCTACATAGTTCCTGCTATCACTGTCTCTGCTGTGGTCCTTTACACACCTCCTGCTTGAAAAGCCACAGGAGCCAGCACATACTCCTGTGCATCCCAGTGCTCCCGAACTAAAACCATCACTTCTGCAGAGATCCAGTTTTAATGTGTAAGAAGCTGACCATAGCAAGCCAAAGGAATTCATTTCTAACTAGCTTTTGTGCACAAGCTTATTCAGAAACTGAGTGTGCAGTTTAGCTGTTTTCACCTTCAGCAGTCCATTCTAGAAATGCTGTTACTCAGTGATAAACTTTTTTTGATTCAACAAAACAAAACAAACTCCTCTCTTCCCTTGTCTTTATTTTTGTGATAAGACTATACATAAGTGAGCAATTTAATCATTATTCTGGTTATAATCACTTCTAGGAAGATCTGTTTATAGTGCTAAGTATGGCATATGAAATTAGATGATAGTTGATTTTCTTTTCCAATTTCTGATCATTCCACAATTCCTTGAAGAAATGATGCAATAGCATCAATTAAAAGAAGATGTACCTTTTCTTCTTTAGTATAAAAGGACCAAGTTACCATAGCACAGAAGCACAAATGTTGGATTTTATGCAATGTAGATAACATCTGGCAGCTATTGACCCCTCTTCTCTGAGCTTCCCCGTTTTGAGTAGAGCTTCTATAGGATACAACACAAGGGTCTATCAGTCAGCAGCCCTCACCAGCAACGCACCTGGGTCCCCAGGAAGTTGTACAGCTGCAAGGAAGAAATCTCACCTCCTCTTTGCATTGCTTCCACTAACACCCCTCAACATACACTTTATCTGTGATACTAAATATGATTTCATTTCATACGAAACAAACAGCTTTGGACAAACAAGGCAGGCTGGCTATTTAAAAAGAAAATAAAAAAGCACCTAGCGTAAGTATGCATCACTCTTTTCACCTAATGCTGAGGTCCAAGTTAAGAACTAAAAGCAGAGGGAAGACGAAATGCCCTCATTCTGACTGTGGATATCAGTGGAGCTACACTGCATGATCCTGGATTAATGCAATAATGAGCTTGCCCGTGGGACCAGATCCCTCCAATCCTCTTTATTTTTGGCAAATTCACAAGCTAAGGGTTCTTTATTCTCCCTCATCACACTGTTTCAGGGAACTGGGTTTATGGAGGGCATCTTTTGTTAAGAAAAAGTGGCTAGAGGATCTATTTCAATTCTTTGACCCCAACATCCCATTTATCAAAACGTAGTTATGCATTTCCATGCAGGGAACAATTAGGCCCTATTTCCTATTGAAACGTTTGGTTAGTGTGGGCTGCAGCAAAATGCCACGCTTCCCCAAGAAGCACATTGAAGCAAGGGAGCTGAGCTAGCAGAGAAGCGCAGCTACACAGGTTCAGCAAGGGACAGGCAGCACCTCCACAATCAGGCTGTGGCTCCTGAGACCCCAGCTCTGCGGGGGAAAGCACGATTTGATACCAAAGGGAGAGCAGCCGGGAAGGGCAGAGCCCTTTGGTACCAGAGCCCTGTACTGCACGCCATTTGCTGGAGCAGATGGGAACAAGAGATTTGAAAGTATGCAGTGACAGCAGTGAGCACCTTCCTTCAGTTCCCCTCACTTTCCCCACCTCCTTTTTTGTCATTATTTATGATACTGCAAACATACTTTGGTGGGCCCTCTGACCAGAACTGAAAACTGAAAGAAAGCCAAAGGGAGTAGACACTCCGTTTTGCCAAAGACCTAATCCTTCCTATTCAAAAATGAAAAACAAATTCTATTTCCATGATGATGGCTGCCATAGGAAGCATTTTACTACAAAACCTTATTCCCAGGATTTCATTTCTATAGCTGTATATTCAGGAGGAGCCACTACTATTTTTTAAGAGAGACTGTAAATTGCCTTGTCAAGAGAGTTCTTACACTGGATTTACCTTCTGCAGAGCTCATACCTAGCTGCAGTTCCCCAGTTTCATTCATGTTTCCTCCCTCTACCTTTCTGCTATTCTTTAGAACACCTCCCTGTACCCGCTGCGTTCCGTTGTGCTGCTAGCTTTGTTTGGTTCTTCAGTGTCCATTGTTCAGGAAGTCCCTGTAAGCTGGCTTGCAAATTGTATTTTGTGTATATTTTGTTCAGACTGAATTCTGAAATGGAAATATTTTAAAACAAAAATTATAAACTATTTATGTTGCTTGTGTTGTAGAATAAAGAAGCAAATGCAAAATATGCCTGGTTTTTGTTTTGACTACAGATAGTTATTTTACAGTTACTAATTAAGCAAAACAGCAGAACTGAGAAGAACTGAAATCCTTGCTATGTACCAGCAGGGATCGCAGGGATCGCAGCTCACACACATGTCCTGGGGAATTCAGCCACTTGGAACTGATTTTGTTTTCTACTTTTCAATGGGATCTCAGATCTAAATGGTGTAACGAATGAGCCCTCTGCCACTCTGAGCCAGAGTTTGGGCTGGGAAGGGGCAGGGACTGGGGGAAGGAAGGAGTAAGCTACCGAGACAGCTAAAGGTGCAAGGAGATACCTGCAGAATTTCACAAAACAAGCAAGGGATTTTTCCCCTTATTAAAACTAGCAAAATACTTTTGGCTTTGATTTCTTTGGAGATGGTATTTTTATAAAAACACTGTAGCAGCAAAGGCATCTACTTTCATTTATGCAAGTGTCCTAAAAGGTAACCTTCGGGACTGAACTCTAACATCGCAGTTACACACTGACATACACCACTTTGCTGCCTCTGAAATCCTGACAGTGCCTTTTCCCCCCTCCATGCCGCCAGCATCAGAGCCGCTGCCTGCAAACACCACCTGGGACAAGCAGCAGCTACAGAGATCCCCAGAGCACCAGTTCTCAGCCAAATGATGTCAGGTTTTTAAGCCAGGCACTCCCCAGCCATATTTCCCTGCCACACTGAGTTTAGCTGGCACTCAGAAAGCATCCCCATTGTAGAAGTGCACACCAACAGCGAGGACAATGCAATGCTTCACTCCTTGTCAAAGCGAGGCTGTTGCACCCTCTGCCACTTAAATCCCTCACTTTGATCCAGGTTGGATCAATAATTTCTCCTGCTGTTCAAAAACCTTTAATGGAACCACTACATGAAAACAAATTCTGCCTAACCACCACAAAAACTTTCAAATGTGAACAAAATGCAGTTATAGAAAAAGGAAGTGTCAACGAGCACTCTAAAAGAGAATGGTTGTGGTGCTCCCTGAAAGTAGGAGTGCTTCAGTGATAGCCAGCAGTCCACATAACATTTGGGGTACACCACTGTGCACTTGGGGCTTTCCATAGGATCTCAAGAGTGAGGACGCTGCTGCCAGCTGTCCCACCCAGGCTCCCTGCCACCTCCAGGCACGGCCCTGGGGAATCAGAGCTTGTACCTGCATGGCCAGGTTCTTGTTGTTACTCCGTCCTGCTAACTAAATTAAAGTCAGTAGGAGCATCTCTGCTCACGCAAACATCTCACCTCCGTTCTTCTGAACAGATATTTCCTTTGGCTATCGCCATCACATTACTCCCAGCAATGATGTAAGCACTGAAGCAACACAAGGTCTGGCCTGTCACACAACAGCCTCATCAGCAGGAAGGTTAAAAGAAATGTACACGTTACAAAGCAACTAAATGAGGCTGCGATGCTTTAATAATCTTACGGCATTTCTGGCAAAACAAGTGTTAAATCCCAATAGCCCGATCTAATTCCATTCCAGGCAACTACCTTCTGCTGCTCTACATGTCTCACCTAGATGCCATTAAAAAGATTTTCTCCATTCATCAATGTAAAACAGCAACTGGGTACATACAGAAAATACTATCCCTCTATTTCCCTAACTCTTTGCACGCACAAGGTCCCATCTGTCCTCTCACAGCAGGTCAGATGAGCCTGGCTTCTGCTGCCAGTGGTGGGAGAGGAAGAGGTCCACACCTGATGGAACTGGTGAAGTTTCTTTGTAGTTGCACAAAATACACCCCTACTTCTCTCATTTGTTGGCTTGCGAAAAAAAAACAGCTGCCACCCAATATATATAATATGTATATATATATTTAAAAGAAAAAAAAAAAAAAGCCAATTACATCTCAAGCTTCCTCTCCCCTTCAGTGGAATCACCAATTCACACAGCAGACAAGGAGCAGGAAAGGCAGTGGCCATTTAACACACTGCTTTGCAGGCAAAGTTTTAATAGATTGCTTTTGGCACAGTTAACCAACCAGAGGTGAGACAATTCCCATAGAAGTTTTCACCAAAAATGTTTATCAGCAGAAACAGATCATGGCTCAATTTTAAAAGGCTAGCTTTTAGGTCCGGGAAGGTCAACTCTCCCAACTCCCACTACAGTCCAGCAAGAGACCGTTATCCTGAAGGCTCAGAGGATGAAAAAATGCCACGAAACCACACAAACCCACAGTCCCTCAGTAGCTTTGGTAAAGCTCTTCCCTTCTCTGCCATTACCATTACAAAAAGTGCCAAAGATTAATGCATGGATATCAAACTACCCTAATCTCCCTCTGTGATATACAATTATTTACAGCAAATAGGACTTAAAATCTGATGAATTTTCACAATGTGGGTTTACCCCCTGCTATAGTGTGTTCATCTGTAGTCAGCTACAAGCTCTTGCTCCCCTGAAACAAGTCATTTTTGCCAAGACAGTGCTCTGTGTCACTGCTACCATTTTATAGATGGGATGCAGACAAACTGAGCAAGTAAAAAATTTGTCCTGACCTCAAAAGACCCCAAAGCATCTATACAGCATCCTCTGGCCTCTTATACCTGTGGGATAATCTGGCCAGAGGGAAAGAAAAACAGCGACAGTAGAGACAGCTTAGGGGAGGTACAAAAAGCAAGAGAAACGAAACATTCTGTTGTCCTGAACTGCCCTGTGGAAAATACAAAGCTTCCTAATTTGTCCGAAACTCTGATACTTCAAACCACAGCGTTTCTCAGAGACTGTTAACTTATATTGATGAGGGAGACAAAGAGAGATTTGAATTACAGCATCAGAGAAAGACTGGAGACACTTTCATCAATCTGCTCAGCTACAGCACAGTCAACAGAACAGCAGATACTTCAGGTACAGGAGAAAGAGAAGGGAAACACTTTGGTTAACACTACAGGGTAGCATAGGACACCATGCACTCAGAATTTATGGCAATAACAGAGAAAGATGTTCAGTAATCTTGCTGGAAGCATGTTCCCTCCAAGATAGATGTCTACATTTTACAGGTGAAGAAATCTCTCTTTTGGTCCACTGAGTCAGCCCATGACAGAAGTAGAAATGAAAGGTGGAATCAGGCTTGGGTTCTGTCGGCTGAGCCACGTGAAACTCACTGTGATCTCCAATTTCTGAGCTTTTGGCAAAGAAGGTAGCATCAGGATAAACCTCTTAACATCTAATATCACTGTAAACAAACACAAGTTGAACCCTTCATCTGAATGCCTGATACAATGTCCTAGAGCAGCGCACTCAGCATCCAGGTTTCAAAATCCAATGGAACCCCAAATAAAACAAAGCAAAAGTGCAATTTTCTGGCTCCTGATAAAAATCCATGGCAGTAAATGTTTTTATTATTTGGGTTTGGTTTGTCTTTTTGGTTTGTTTTTTTTTTTGTTTATTTGTTTGGCTGGGTTTTTGGGGGTTGTTATGTTTTTACTGGAAACTGGTAGAACTGTACCCATGAAGAAGAGAAAATACTTATGGTTTGCCAGCTCTAAGGAAACAGGCTGAAGCTCTGGGTTTGCTGTGGTTAGCACTACCTCTAAGGAGGTATCTCTCTTCATCTTCATATCCCATCACAGTCAAATAAAATGACTTAAAATAATCTAAAATATTTCTTCAACATGTCATTTCCTAATTATTTTCTCCACTACATTTCTGACCTTTTTTTTTTCCCCCTGTACTTCAGAGTTTCCTTTGTGCCAAACTAGGAGGAGACCAACAGATCAAAACAAAACTGGGTAAGATACAATATTAAAATCTGTTCCTGTAAGTATGCCCAGGGGGTCAGAAACAGAAAAACCTTCAAGCTTGGGAAACGAGAATGTCAAACATAATGAGAAAGTGAAAAATGGTTTTGTAAATGTATTGCAGACACTTGTGTACAGAGAGGAAGGTGATGAGGCTTTTGGTTGGTCTGAAACACTTACCTGCAAAAGCAATTAATCAATTAATTTTCTCTTGAGAAAACATGGGAATCAGTTCCTGGGTAGAATTGCAATGGCTGCACCATAAGAACTTGGAGGAGGTTTGTGTGCCCTGATAAAAGCGTTCTTTCAAAGTCCCAGCTGTAGGGATGCTCATCAGAGCAGATCTTACATCTCCCCTGCATGCAACACCTTTCCTTTTAAAAGGATGCTAAATAATTGAAGATCTCAATGCAGGCTCTTGTGACCAGCCCCAGACCCAGGAGAGTAAAGATTATTAAATTGTTAGTTTGCAAAGCCAACCGTGGGGAAAAGAGGAAGAAAAAAAGTGAAAGTTAAAATCTAGTTTGCTGATATTTTCTTCTTACAAGCTCCCAATTGAATCTCCTTCAGCATTTCGGGGGAACAAAAGCAGTAAGAGCAATGGAAAGGAAATGCAGCATAACAGCCTTCCACAGAGTGTTTTAGGCAGAGCTGTGCTGAGAGCAGGACAAGAAGGGTGACTGCTGTTAAAGTGTCCCTCAGGAGCTGGAGGGGTCTCGGGTCCCCCTGCCTCCCTCCCTGCTGTGCTTAGACTACAGGGCAGGTTGCAGTGGCTGCTGAAGCAAAACAGAGAGACGAACAAGATGATGGGGCAGGGCGCACCCAGTGCCAAACTACATCATTTGTCTCTACTTTTCATGTCTCAAGCTTGAGTTCAAGCCCTCGTAACAAGCTGTGCTGGCTGGGCAAGCACCTCTTTCAAGTAGGTGTACATGGCGAAAACTAATGTTTGGAGCCAAACAAAGCAAAGAAACTGAGCAGCAACAGCAACACACAGGTGCCTCTACCCAGTCAGGTCTAGCTGTGCCCCTACTGCCCAGGCCCACTGTAAGTGTTCACCTGTGCAGACCCCACCACCCCCCCAGCAGATGCCTGGTCCCTCATGCCATTACGCACCAGGACTCCTCGAGAGAGTCAGCTCTGAACACAGGATGATAAGCTCTCTGTCTCATAGCAGAAATCACATTCCTGCCTAAGCTGTTCTGTTCACAGCTGACTCTGTACACAGTTATCCCAAATAAAATTTAGTTTTCACATCATCCTGGACCCAAGCTTTCCTCGCCACACAACTCAAAAGCCTACCCCATTCATTACAAGGCTATCCACACTGAATAGCAGTTCTCAGCACCTTACACAGTCCAATTATTTCTAACTTGTAATTATTTCCCTCCAACCATTCAGACACCCCTCAGACAAGCTGTTGATATCGCGATCTCCTGCTTTCAGTGCCACACCTGGCTGTCCAGCTAAGAAGTCACAACTAAACCCCTTGTCTTTGTACTTACGGTTTCCTCAGCGGGGCAACGCATGGTGCCTTAGCTTTTTTAATACCAAGGGCCTGCCGCTCGCACCTCTGTAACCTCTCATCTCCCAGCCATCATGGCTGTGCCCAAAAACAAACAACAGGGAGCTCGAGCAGCTCCTCAGGTGAGCGTTGTGGGGTGCCTGCTGCACTGAGGGGACACCCCAAGGAGGACACCTCCCTGGGACTCCCTCATTTCTCCTCCCAGCTGAATGCTGGGGATGATTTTCCCTTTTCTTTCTTTTCTTTTTTTTTTTTCCTTCCCTCCTTTCTGCCCTTCAGGTAATTTGGAGGATGGCATATGCCATCAGCCCTGCTTGTAGAGCTTTGTACATTTAAGGCTGTCCCACCTGTCTTTGTGCAAGAAGGGTCACATCTGTGACTCATGGCTTTACTGCAGCTTTATCCCAAGTTGAATCATGAATAAGTGCACTTGAGAAAATAAAGCTTTTGTCATGTCTTTAGATTTGGCACCCTCCTATGTATAAGATTCTCTTCCTGTATTTCATTTCTACAGCAAACTTGATCTTACAGGCTGCAGGGGGCTGTGCACCTTCTCCATAAGCTCTAAGGAGGAATCCTCTGACTCAGAACATATTCAGCTTCAGGATGAGAACTCCAAATGGAAACAGGGCTTGTGTTATCTCAGCGTGTGTGCCACTTGAAACAAAACGTGTTATTTCAAGCGGAGCACTGTTCCGGTTCACCTAAATTAAAACAGCGCAAAATTGCCCACAGCCTTTCACCTGATGCTCTGTTAAATAATGCACACTTCAATTCAGGAAGTTTCGCATGGATTCAGAAGGCCACAGGTTGGAATCATTTTCTCCCTCCCCATGAAGGAGAGCCTTTCCTTGACAGCTGGGCACAAAGCTGAGCGCTTCTCTCCCATACAGTCCCATGCAGATGGGATCTGCAGCTTTAGGAAAGCTACCTAGCCAGTCATGAAAAGGGGTTAAGGAAAAGCAAGTAAACAGTGCTTAACCTTTTGCAACCCTGAAGGCCCCCTACTACCATATCTATGGCCAGCTTTGTCACACAGCTCACCCCCACACGTGCATGGGTAACTGCAACCCACACACTTCTACAAGCTTAGGGACTACATCAGTCGTTTTAGTTTATACAGAGAATTTTCAGCTCAAGCATTCTTACAGTTATTGCTAAACCTGCTTCAGGACAGGAATGTGTTTCAAAAGTTGCATTTCTCAGGCTCTCAAAAGTTTCAAGCATTTTAACAACAGCAAATATAGTCTTACAGACTTGTTGTTGATGACAGCAAGGATGCCAAGGCCTCAGTAATTCTGTAAGGGAGGGTGTTAATACCTAGACTTGTTTTCCTCTGCAACTGTTCCTGACCTTAAAACAACAACAAAGGAGTAATAAGTCACTCACATTTATTTTTTTTTCCAATCTGGTAAAGAACTGAGCGAGTTTTAGTGGCTAGAAGAACATACTGGGACTCCTTTCTCAAACAGTATTTTTGGCCATAGTCGATCTCGGCAAGAATATTAGAAAGACTCCAATTCTTTTGGTACAGAGATTTGATCAATTTTCAGCAGTAAATAATATTTACCAGATCTGACTATGGAAATATTGTCATGTTCTATATAAGATGTACCAAGCTGGCAACACATACTGACATAGACACTGCTGTATTTAGATATAGTATTTAAATGCAGCTATTTTAGATTCTCATGGGATTTGATACAGGGATGCACAATATTCTATCAGAAAATTACATCGTTTTGAACAAAGATTTGTTAAACGGATTGAAACTCAGTCACCACAGGTAAAGCAAAAACTGCATCATCAGCTGCACTTTATTGGGATGAATGGTTTTAGCAATATCACACAAAGGCCAGAACTGGATACTGTTCTGCCAAACACTGTCACTAGAGAACTTGCCAATGTATAAAGCACTGAGTACATCCCTGCATGGTTCAGAAGGAAGATGCAACCGCCTGAGAATGCACAGAGAAAAGCATTCAAAATGCACTAAAAGATCACTGAAATAGCAGTGGTTTCTTGTTTGTTCGTTTTTCTTTTAAAAAAAAAAAAAAAAAAAGGTGGAACTCAGTCTGGATGAATCATACATCTAAGAAATGCAAAACAAAATAAAGAACAAAAACTAACAAATACCTACAGAGCAAGAAAGAAGGACTTATATTTATTCATTAAAGTCATTTAGAACTACTAAATGACTAGGCTATGGAAAACAAACTAATTAAAAAGAAAAACTAAAGCTTAGTGCAGAACAGGATGATTATCTTTCAACTATACTCCAAGCAAAAACGTTCAGGAGAAAAAAGAATCCAACAGAGAAGTCTCCCTTTTCTGATCTTTCTTCTGCAATGATGATACTAACAGAGATCATGGGTCACTGTGGGGATTTGGGTATATTTTTACTCTAATCTTTCAAACAAGAGAGGTTGAAATCTGGCCAATCTGTTTTCTAGGTTTTTCCCCACAAGATTTCATCAGCTCCTGACTAAAATGAATAAATGCAGCCCAAGAACCTGCAGATCGCTTACAAGGACTGTAGGATCCCCAAGCAGAGCAGCGGCAATTCTGAGTCATGCTTTGCAACCTTTGCCTCTCCTGGAGAAGGAAATGTCCTCCAGATGTGCACTCACAGGGGTCACCGCACACTAAGGCTCAAAAAAAGGTGAAGGATTTTCCTTTGCCGAATCTGCTGTGATGGGCACCATCACCCAGACAGCACCTGCATTACAGCTCTGTGAGGCCTCAGCATCTGGCACGACACCTCAGCTCCTCCAGCACAGCGCAGGAAAGCTGCAGATCTCACTAAGCACCTAACCCTCTGCACCAGCACTGGATGCTGTCCAAGCACTTCTGTGCGGTGTTCCTACATAGCAGGTTGCTTGGTGCCTCCAATATCCTGAAAGATTTACAAAGAGGGCTAAGCAGCTGCACAATGCAAGGTGGGCTGAAGCCCAATCTCAGTACAGCAAAGAATCTGCCAAGAAAAATCAAATCATTACAACCTTCCTAATTACACAAGTGGAAAGGAATGGACAGGAGCCACCACCACTCCTGCCTGAAGGACACAGAAGCACCTATCAGCTGGGTACAGGCAGAAGCCAGGATCTCCCTCCACTTATCCAATAAACCTATACCTGATAACCCCACATGGCAACAGTGTTATGGTCGCATGGCGAACTCATCCCCTATAATTAATTAATAGTATCACATTATTCAGGTTGGCCCTCACACACCTCCTCAAATAGAGTCATTACAGCAGGGAAGGTTTGCTGCTGAAGTAGCAAAAAAAAAAAAAAAAAAAAAAAAAAAGAACTGGAGAAAGAAAGAAAGAAGCAAGAACATTCAAAGACATTTAGGGCACTGTGGATATTCTGTTCCCTGCTAATATTAGTGGCAATACAGCATAGAATTACACCACTCGCCTCTAACATCTCAGCAAATCGGAAATATGAATTATTTATGACTGGAGCGTCACTGAGAACTGGGGAGGTGCCCGTTTTCTGCTCTGGCTTCCTAAGAAAGTCTCTCCCTGCTCCACTGTTCCAACATTAGAAGTGATGTTAGCAATACTGACTGACAATTATAAACATTGTTTTATAAATCTTCAGACTAAACAATTTGGCGGTACCACTCCACATCAGCAGTTTTCTTCAGATTGACAGCATCAGTCAAAACGAGTCAATGAATTATTTCAGAGAACAAAGGAGGGAAAAAAAGACTGCTTTGTCCATATCATGGTCTGAAGAGCTCCAAAGTTCTGCCTCCCCACCCTTCAAAGCAGCAAGCCTGACATCTGGCCAAAGGGCTTGGACGCAAGGATGCTCCTCCCCTCAGTCTCCAGGTGAAAGCAGGCCCAAGCTATGGGGATACCTATGAACTTCACGAGGAGAAGTAAGTCACCAGTGATCCGCAGAGCTGCTAGAAATCTGACTGATTTGTTACCACATCTTCAGTCTCGAGTGGCAGCACTTGAGCTGTGCACAAGCAGATGTACACAAACACAGTGGATCACACGAGCTGCAGACCCCTGGCAGCAGAAAGAGTTTGATCCTACTGCTCTCCATAATCTTCCTGCTGGGTCCACTGATTATAAAGCCAAAGAGACAACTGCTGCTTTATACTCCAATTACCTGCATGACAAAGGCCACCATGTTTCCCCAAAATCCCACTAGGCCTCGGTTCTGCAAAATTAAATCATTATTGAAGATTTTCCAGAGGCCAAGAATTCAAACACCTGGTAAGTTGGGTCAGTCAGACTTCAAAGGGCACAACTTACTCCGGCTAAAATTCATCTAACCGTGATCTGGGGGTGCCTAACAGGGTGTTTATACTGTAAGCAGACATCATCTTTTACTTCTCCTCATTATTCATGGCAGTCCCACAGCAAATTCACAGCAAGGTTTTAAAAATAGCATTAATAATCTTAGGGGCTGTATTAAGACCCTAATTAAGATTGCACACGAACATTTCCTTGCACGTGAGATGACCGATTTAAAGCACGCAGTCATAAGTCTCCTCAAGGAATTATTTTAACACTGCAGTTTGGGAAGGACAGCTGCCACTGCTGCTCCCACACACGGCGCTGGGACACTGTGCGGGTATTTGGCTGTCTCAGTGGGCCCTGCTGAGTCAGGGCCCAGCTGCTCAGGGGACACAGCAATTTGCACCTGGGCTGCCCTGACACTGACTACCACAAACAAGGCCTACAGTTTTCTGGGACCGGCGAGTTCAAAAGAACAGCTGAAGAAACAAGTCCAAGCAAGAAACACAACGTAAGATTCCTGACCCCCGATTTGGTATTACACGTCCTGAACAGAAGTTTTGCTTCACTAGGCTAACCTGCAGAAGCCAAGCAAGGCACTGCAGTTGAACTGGATATTGCCCACAGCCTCCCTCTGCTCAGAAGGAAAACGGAAAAGACACCTTCAACTTCTTTCTCAGTAAGAGTTAAACTTTGAATCAACTTAGATTAAATATTGCTCCCTTCAGAGGTTAATACACATCCCTGACATCTTCTTTCCCTGAGGAACACCACAAAGGCTTCTCACTCAAAACAATCTCCTCTTAACAACGCACATCCTAGAAACCAGCAAGCCCAGATTTCAACACAATGACAACTCGTTACCAAAAGCACTCGCGTGCTCCCAGCGACCAAAGCTGCTCCGGCAGCCTCCTCTCTCTGGATTTATCATTAGCATCTACATTTTCATGCTGCTAAATAATTCAGCACAGCATTTAGCCTCGTGTCCTTGCCTCTCTACCCAGAAGCTGCTCTCACTGTGTACCAGCAACAGGGAACAAAAACCTGCCTGGATCTTCGGCTTTTCCACGCACTCTGTAACTGAGAGGAACTTTCACTCTTGGCATAGGAGCTTTTTATTATTATTTTGTTGGAAAAGCGTTCATTAGATACCTAAATAGAGGCGGTTATTTATCCACATGGAGTCAGGACCATGTGGGCTCAGCTTCACATGCAAATTCCCCTTTTAATAATCCTAATGCGGGGAGCTCTCCAATCAGAGCACTATCAGCCACGGGTGCCCTGATACCTGATGCCAGCTTTGCTGGTAATGTAGGCCACTGAAGCAAATCCACGGAGATTGACTTGGAAGTGGAGAGAGAAGCAGAGAGCCGTCTGCTTGGCTTCCTGACACAGGGGTTTCTCTATTTTTTTTCCCCCTTTGCTTGGCACTAGGAAGGGGATGCAATTTCAGAGCGATCATTAGTGGAGAGCAGCCTAGCGGGGTCAGGGCTGGCAGGCGGGGACACACTCACGAGAAGTGAAGCAAGGTGGATGCACAAAAGCAGAAGACCAGGTGGATGAAAGCATGAGGTGGCTCCTTGGCAGCAGCTGGAGGAAATTTGGACATGCTGACAGGGGGAACTACGACTGGCTGAACACTGAACCAGGTGGGCCACTGCTGGAAACTGAGCTCCAGGTCTGTACCTCCTGTGTCCGTGGCACCTCTTTGTCTTTGTGCATGTGTGTACGTTTGTGCAGTGCCTCAGAGTGTAGCACAGAGTAAGCATGGGGGTATGGAGCTGCACTGAAGCAGTAACGCTCCATTGCCTAGAGGAGTCAAAGCATTTATTTATTGCTATTGTTTTAAACACATCTGTGGTGAAAGAAAGAACATTAGAAGGAAAATCTTGCAGGAGTGGTTGCTGAATAAGTTTATTTCTTTTGAGCAGAATGCACTGTGCTATTCCTTGATTTCCTTTCTATTAAATACATGTTTACGCTTTGGATCTGGTCCCATGAAGCCCTTCTGCAGATGTTAAGAGCGAGAAGCAGGCGGTGATGAACTCTTGTTCTCTAAGCTGCGCACTGATTACTTCTGAGAGAGGATCACAGCCAGGCAAGAGCGGGGGGACGTGGTCAGCAGAGTGGAAAACACAGCCTGCTTTTGTGTGCTTTTGTGTGCATCTGTGGCTGGGACGTAAGGAAAGGGCTTCTCTGAGGAGAAACAGTAATTTCAGGTGCACACACACCCCCCGTAGATGCCTGAGCCAAGTAGCGCTAGCAAGTAAACTGGCCACACTACTTAGCTATCAGTGCATGGCTGTAAAAGATAAGGGGGTAGGGCTGTGGGGTGTCAAACAAGAGGAAAAGCAGCTTTAAAAATGCCTCTATGATTTTAAGAGTCTGCCTCAACAGTCAGACTGCCACAGTCCGAATGGCAGTGTCTCTGCACCTTGAGCTTGGCTTTGCCTGACTGCGGGAAACACACACTATCAACAGAACCACCTTTAACCTGTATTTGAAAATCCAGTGTAAACCTAGGCTCACCTCGAAATTGTGTATCACTGTTAATGCATACAAATACACACCAAAATGTTTTCCTCTTTGCCAGAGTTACATGGTTTTGCTTTTCACAAGCAATAATGAATCCTCTTTAAGAAGCAGCATGGAACACAGAAAAGCACGAAGGCATGGGCCACAACCTACTGACTTCAAAGCAGACTTTGTTCCCAATCCACTTAAAACATTTCAGAAGTACCTGTTTCCTGATTCAATTTCAAAAATATTAAAAATATTAGTATAAACATGAGCTATATTTTAAAAAATCATTTTTAAAAAGTTCTAAGTACCCTAGTAAATCATTAGCAACATAATAAATTCTAGCACCAACCACTTCAATGGGAATTTAAGTAAGCCAAATAAACTTTCCTTTCTCTATTCTTACACAAAAGCTTCCTTGAAGCTCATGTTTTGCCTCGTGAGGTCCTTCCCTTCTAAAGTAGGTACTAGGTTTCTTTTGTCTAAGTGTTCAGTTCTAAACCCACTCAATTCCTCGCTGTAGAAATGCCACACAACTCATCTGCACTCTCCCTCTCATTCCTTTACCAACAGGCACCAGTAAAAGCTCTTCTCAACTGATATGGGTCACATAATCTGTAAGCTGGCAACTGTACATGCTCAGCATGGTAAAAAATGTAGGCAGATTACTAATGAACAGCTTTACTATTTCTGTTCTGTGCTCAGTGTTTTGGAAAACTGACCCTTTGCTTCACTGCCCACAAAGGTGTAAACGAACAGAACCAATATGGCAGGAAGTAACCCCCAATGCCCAAACCACCCGACTAGAAATCAGCTCTGGAAGAACAGGACTTTTTAGAAAATTAATACTTTTCACTGTTGCACGCTTTTCTGCCTTCCTCTCCTTATGAAAGCTGTTTTCCTTGTGTTTTTGTAGCTTATCTCATGCTGCAGGTCTGAATCTAGTTTTTGTCAATTACAAAATCTACAGTAGCTGCCCACAGTAATGCAGGCAGAGCACGCAGACCTCAAGGGAAGGAGCCCTATCAAACCAGTCAAGGAAATACTACCAAATAATTCCCTAAGTCACTTAAAATGCTTGGTTTAGAAACTTCCAGTTGTCAAAAAGTTGAGAATTCTACTTTAGATACGTTCAACAGTTGGTTTATTTGCTTACATGTTCAGTTACTGAAGATTCAGTTTCATTTTTCGAGCATTTTGTTTTTCAGTTTCGGCAGTTATTTTCCAATATACACACCAGCCCACTGCTCCATTTTTAGCTTTAGAACTTCAGGAAAAAATGTTTAATTTTACCACAACTCTTGGTATGATTCAGTTTATTGCAATACAATTTCCCAAGTCTCTATGTCAAGATCTCTGCAACATTCCTCAGTAGCCCCACAGCCACTCATCCCAGAAACAGGCACAAAGCCACAACAGAAATACTAACACTGCCCAATTGTCTCCTGGTACTTTTGATGCATTTGAACACACCTATAAGCTATTAATCAGCTGCAGTAAAAGTTTCCTCAACCACATCTCGATGTAACAGCGGCCTGTAAGACGTTTGGCAGGAGGCCATATCCCAATGGGCAGTAACTCGCTGTCATTTATGCTGAAGACTCTGGGCACCTGTAAACCCGCACCCAGTGCATCAGTCCCCTCCTGTCTCCTTGCCACCTGTGGATTCTCAGCATCTCAGCCCCTGTAGGAGGCCATGCCTCAGACCAGGCAGCTGTAACGCCAGGCTGTGCTTCCACCAGCACACGGAAGGGACGCCTGTGTCCTTGGCCATTGTGCAAAATACAAACTTCCTCTCCGTGCAACTCACAGCGGTAGTGCATTTGGCTAGGATCAGGACTGGATATGCCTTTCACTGGTCTCACCTACCAAACACTGGCAGTCTCACCTTACGTCCTAACCACCAACCACAACAGCACACAACTCACAGATGCTAAGAAAAACATTCAAATCTGATTGAAAGCTTGCCCTCTACAAACTAAATCCCAAACTTAAACCTCAAAAATGTGCTCTTCACTGATGATGAAATATGTCCAGTGAAGCTCAGCTCTTCTAAATATTCATTATGAAAGTACTGCTAGTATAACAGTACCAGGGAATCTCACAGTACACAAACTAAAACAATTTTTTCTTCATTTTTCACATGTATTGCTTTATATACCTCATAAGATACAATTAAAACAAATCAGTATAAAATTTTTAAAGAAAATCTCCTGATTTTATTAAATAATTCAACATCTGCATTAGAATAATAGCTAAACATTTTCTTCCAACCCTGCTGTTTCTTGTAGCTCATTTGATGGTGAGGTAAGACAACAGCTTGTACTGCCAGAAACTCTTTAATAAGAAATGATCGGTAAATATGCGATAATTCTTTGGTATTCATTTCTGTGGTTAAAAGACAGCCGAGGAAAAAAAGCTTAATAGCTAACCCATGATCGTTTCAATGTATTTTAAAATGACTTTAATGGGCTTAGCCTCAGACCTGCAGTATCTTGGGGGGGAAGAAAAGGCAGAAATCTCCCATTCTGCTGTTACAAGTAAAAACCTACTTATGTTCTTTTTCTTAAGCATGACTACATACTAACAATTTGATAATATGACTATGAAACAAGGAGGTAACACACACGTGGTAGATAATCAGTTGAATACAGGTTATCGCAGACTGTAGATTGTACAGATTTTGTAACTACAAGAATGACCATGATTCTTGAAGAGTAAGCAGAGAAAGTTCCATAAACTCCAGACTAAACTCTGAATGAGATTCAGCTGTTAGAACCTAGAGCTAGATAGAGTTAGACCAAAAAAAAAAGATCTACTAAATTAAATTAAGCTTAAAAGCTTACGACTTCTGCTACACTACAGCACAACTCAAAAGCTGTGGCACAGAGAGAGGTGTTTGTGCTGTATTACGCAGGAGATGAAGCTGGCAGACTACTCACAGCTGCTAGCAAGACGCCCAGAAGTTCTTTTTCCATAGTTTTAGACAGGAAAAGTGATTCTTGGATAGCTGGCAGAACAGGCTCAAGAAAGAGTCCCAGTCCTGGCTGGTGCAACACACCGAGTTGTGTTTGGGGCTGCCCTGTAAGGACAGAGCAGCCAAAGAACAGGTTTGCAGGTGGTAGGCCCTGATGAAAGGGGCAGTTGCCATAACATTTGTTCTTTAAAGCTAACAGTAGAGCTTTCCACACAGAAAAAACACTGTACAGTGGATGATCAACCCTGTTCCTCTGCAATCCAGCGTTGTCTCAGGTTTTAAAAGCTTAACCTATCTCTCACACAGAAGACTGGTCCCAGCTAATCCAAGAGTAATAAAAACACACATCAAAACACACACAGTTCCAGGCTGTTGGTTTTTTTTCCCCCACTCATGGAAAAGAGTCTTCCTAGGAACGTACCTCTCTTAGCAACTTTGCCATTTCTTCTACCTCCAGCTGTCCAAGTATTTTACTAGACCAGCAAACAGGATTTGGCAAATTACTAGCCTGCAAAACAATTGCCTGAGTGCCACTAAAGCAGCCAGAAAATAATTTGGGAATGCAACTGCTAGGTCATTGCTGGGGGAAGTGGAGAATGTACTCTCTTCTCTATGATAAAGAGATCTCCATGGATCCAATGCATTATCTATTTGCTTTAATTACAGAGTAGACAACAGATAACTTCAACCAAAGACGACATAGAGCCATTTCTGTGCATCATATTGCCTGCCACCATGATGCTCTTCCTGGCATTCCTGCTGCTCTTCCTGTACCGCCGCTGCCAGCGCCGCATCCCACAGGGGCAGATCTTCAGCATTGACCTCCCTGAGGCCCTGCCTGAGCACGATGCGTCCAATTTCCTTTCTGTGTTGCCCTGGAACAGCGAGCAGAGTTTTCATTACTCCACTCTGCTCCCAGATGCCACATTCCTCACCGTGTGCTTGCCTCCATCCTATGAGGAGGCCACCATGAAGACTGCCCTGGACGAGGCTCACGTTGAGCTCTCTCCAGACCCAGTGCCTCCTTACGAAGAGAGCACACTGACATCCAGCAGCACCAAATAAACTTCCGACAGAAGCACCTAAGCTGAAGCGTGCCGCCTCTCAAGGCGCAAACATACCTCTGCTATGGCCTTTAAAATTAATGAAAAGAATCCAAATGAGGTAAAACCAATGAATTGTGAAGGTAACAAGGTAACAAGGAATGAGAGTATCCGAGAATGAGGTGAAGAGTATCCTCCATCTGCAGGAAGGCTACACACACAATGTAACACCACATCAGATCTAGATTGGTAATGTGGGAATCTGAGAAAACAGAGCATGTCATACAAGGATTAGACTCAAAGACAGGTGAGATTCTGCCCATCTGCAATCTCAAAGAAACATAACAGCATTGATGGCTGGACTTGATGATCTTGAACTTTTTTTCCAACCTAGATGATTCTATGATAAATTACACTACATATTTACCCATCATAAAAAGGGCTTTTAGCATGAATCTATTCCAGTTTGGCTTTTTCTACTTTGTGTGTTTAATTTTCATTGAGTTTCTGACAAGTTGATTTACTTACTCAGCATGTATTAACATCACATCATTCTTCAGTGCTCCGGAATGACCACAGCTCTCAGGAAAGCAAATGAACTCAAAAAAAAAAAAAAAAAATCCAGGAATTGTCCCCAAAAGTTCAACTGTGCACTTTCGTTAAAGGCTGGTTTTTACTAGAGCCAGACAGCGAGAACAACCAGAAAAGATCAGATCATTCTGGATGAGAAAGACTCCAGCACAATCACACTGCTGCTGCAAGCCAAGGTCTGCAAGGTCCCAAAGTTCTAGGCTACTGGCTTGACTTATTTTCCAATTTACATAATCAATCAATTAATCTAAAACAAAAAACTCTGTGGCTATTTAGGTATAGTGTGTTAAAGAATTTGGGGAAAAAATAAAATCAAATGCACAAAAGAAAAAATCTGGTCGGTACTTTAAAACAGCATTATACTCCTCTTTAAGTGTTAGAGTGAAGCCAATATCATTAAAGTGCACTGGTCCCAGTGGTTCCATTTCTCAGGAGGGCTTGCACATGGTTGCTGTTAGATAGTGATGTTCTTATTCTTTGAGAACAGCACTTCCACTATGCTGACTGACGCTCATCTTGACCAACAAAATTCAGCCTTCATTGCTTCAAATTTAGCATATTTTGCCTTAAATTATCTGCTACGTTCTGAAATTGGTTACACTGTTCTTCAGCAGTTTGTCCTTATCATCGTAGTGCCTGAAAACAACCCCAGGTTCAATATTCTGAACTACTCTCCAGTTACCTTAGTTACAATTCAGATAACTTCCTGAGCGATGTTTCTTGTAATCAAGATTGATACTCTTCTAGAACTAGTCAAGAACTGCTGTTCTCTCCAAGACTATTAAGCGATCATCTCTCATACAGTATTTACTGGATAACTCTCAAATCCTGCCTTAGACAAATAGTTTCTGTTTGTAAGCATTGCTATAGACAGCTAAGAACAGGTACTTGCTCAAATTAAAATTAACAATAACACATATCCCCATTACTTCAGTTTCTTTTTCTAATAGACTGGTTTTTATTTCATCTAAAATTGGTGTCCTTTACCTCACACAATCACAGTTTTGTCTGGTCTTGCATGTTAATTGTCCCTAGCGGGTTTTAACCTACCCAGCAACGCATTCTTTAATCTCCACTCCAAATAAAAGATCCGGTTTCTTATGAACACATTAATAAATTAATGTTTTCCACTGCCTAGCAGCTACCACTGGTCATATCAGCCTGTGACATAGCCAGCAGTAACCACACCATCGTTGTTATCAGTGCTACTGGCTGATCAGGTCCTCTGGCGCAAACACAGCTCACAGTCTGAAAGGAACTCACGTCCAGCTGCACTAATCTGAAAGGTGAAGGCTAACAGCACACCATCTAAAGAAAGGCACTGGAGTTTCAGCATTAGACAAGACAACTGAAATATTAAGTTTTCAAATACAGAACAAGTAACTGCAAACCGAATAAAATAATCCTTCTTACTTCATGCCTACAGCAATCTGGACTAGTGCCAGAAAAATTAAGTTGCAGTAAGTCAGAAAAAATTCTAAAAGCAAACTGAAGCCTAAAAGGGCAGCAAAGCACTGGCATCCCCATTTCGGGTCATACTCAGACGTTAAACAATTATCTGCCAGGAGTGCTGGAGGATGCTCATTGCAGCAAGGCATGCTTAGGTGACTTCCCTGCTCCTACCCCACAAGGCTATGTAAAAGTAAAGCCTGTTCATCGTTTCTACATTTTGTAAGAAAACAGATGTCTGTTTCTTTGAAAATCAGATACTATGAATTTTCACATACATACATAGGTCACTGTAAGCCTGTACTATATAATCGCAAGGTGCTTATATACTTGTTTTGTTTAAATCCAATGAAGATCAGAACTTAATAAAATACTGAAGTCTGCTAATACACATACACAGTCGTATGAGTTGTGAACTCACCGTGATGTGCAGGGTGATGCCACTTCAGCTTCCCAGTAAGACAACACTAACAGCCATGATGCGATTATGTACGTAGCATCACTTGCTTATATTTAGTAAGAAACCATGGAATCGTAGAGGCCCCTCTTACTAAAAAGGCTTTCAAAGGCTTAGAGGGCAATCTCTGTGCTTGACCTCTCCGTAATAGCTGTCAGAGTCCCTTACTGACACTGGCCCACTACTTGGCGGACTAAGATGCATATGCATCTCGCGCACATGAAAGCCTCGTGCTCAAAATGCATTTAGAGGAAAAGAGCACAGATAGTTTACACAAAATGCTTCTATTAACTATGCACTGAAAGCACACAGCTCATATTTCCTACAATAATATAATGGTTTCATATTAAAAGAATATCCTCACCACAGTAGAAGCTCACGAACTGAAATCTTAGATAAAATTGATTCATGCTTACACGCAGACCGAGCATCTGGCACCTATCTTTGCTGTGCTGAAAACTAGCTCATGACTCATTTGTTTGTACTTGCCAAGGATGAGATGTGTTCACAAAACAGGACAGTTACTGCTTAGTGCTCTGAAATAACCACCTTCACTTCAGGGCGCGCATAGCACTGAAGAGGGATGCTCATTTGTAACGAGTATTTTGACTAGTAATTTAGTCCTGGTTTCAATGAAGTAGAAGAAAACAAAAAAAGAAATTACATCAGTCAGAGTGTCTTTGCAGTAGTTGAACAATAATTTTGTGGCCCCGATAATAAAAGAAATGGGTTGAACTACACTTTCAAGGATTTCACTTGGGTCCTTAAGCCAGCAAAGCCTCCAAATACAGAAAAAAAAATACATACATTGCTCCGAAAGTACTGCCAAGATTCCATGGAAACTACAACAGATACAAAGAGCACAATAACACTATCTGATAGAGCAAATTCTCAGTTACAAAACATTCTTTTTCAGCATAGGCACCACCATTAGCTGTGCATTTTCATCAGCAACGAACAAGAGCCTGCATGTCACGCTCGTAAATATTTGCACCAGTGGAGGTGCCCCTCCCCTGTCACTGTCACCACTGCTGAAATGCACCACCACCCCTCGCTGTGCTCACAGCCACTGTTTGGGCTCCACCAACATTCAGCAAGAGTTGATGAATGTCAGTGGGTGCCATTTTTTCCACATGGAGGAATTCAGTTCCACCCCTCTGCTCCATCCTCACTCCCATGTCAGACGCCATTGTGTCAGAGTGCCCCTCTGCTGCCATCTGTCACACGGCAACAACACGGAACGGGATAGTGGTGGGAAGGGTCAGCCTCTGCTGCCACACCACCACCATCCGCCTCTGACGTCGTGGGCCAACAGAATAACATAGGGAGCATTACCTTCAGGGCAGCCCTCATACTCTTGCCAGTACAAACTCCATTAGCAAAAACTATGTACACTCTAATAGTAAAAGAACTCTTATGAATGTAAATTTTTCTGTACAGTAACTTTAGTCAGCAGCCTTATTCTAGTTAAGAATGCAGTTTTATTTTACTTTGTTTGTTTACAAACGGTTAAGGAGGAAAATTGCACAAACATAAATAAGAATGAGCTGAATGCTTATGGCAAATAAACTATACGCTGAATCCTCTCTCAAAAACTGTCTGTAAATAAATAGTTTTGAGTTTTTGATCATGGAATGTGTTAATTTCAGTCTAATTGTTAGTAAACAACCACGTTATGTCATTACTTTTGTCACACAGGATAACCAGGCCACCTGCAGAACAGGGAAGGAGTGTACGTGTGGAGAATAAGGGAGCTATCCTCTGTAGATCACAACACACCATTCTCAATACCGAGCCTGGGTTCAGCTAACAAATCAATGCCACAGAAGCAGAGATGCCAACGATGACAGCAAAAACCATTTGAAAAAAAGTCATGTGAAAAGAACCTTGGATACCTACACCAGTCTGTCAGCAATGTAAACATACATTTGCACTTCTATGAGCTTTCTATTTAAAAGTAAGAAAAAAAGAAATCCCAATTCCTTTAACATTTGTTGAAGGTGTGAAAGAACCAAACTCATTTCTGACTGTGACTCCACCAGTAGTTTTGCTTCGGACTATGCAAACAAACATAATATTTATGCATCAGAAAACCAGTCAGAAACAGCATTCAAGATTTTAATATTCAGAATTCCAACCAAGTCAAGCCACTGATAATATGTTCTCTTCTCCAGACCTTTTCATGCTTCTTGTTCCTACAAAGTCAGGATATTACTTTTTCTTGAATGCTTAGAAATAATGTCTGAAGGGTTATAAAGTATCTGTGACAAAGTAACCTCTTCAAAGCTGAAGATTATGTACAGGGAATCCCTTCCAATTAGGCAACTCCATCCTTGGGATTCAAGACCTGTTGTAATTTTGCTTTTGTATTTTTTTGTTTGTTTGTTCCCCTCCCCATCCCCCCAGTTCAAACTATGAGAACCGAATGCATGTTTTTTAGTTGACTGCTAATTAAATGAATTCCATTACTAGACTTGCAAGCACAGAGAGTACGAAGCAGAGCAACACTATTCCAGCTCCATCTAATCTAGCACCCTAAAGGAAAAGGAATGTACAGAAGAACACAATCACAGTGCAAGAAGAATTAGAGAAAATGCCTATCCAGAAATATGCCTCTTACAAACTTGCTCTCCTCACCCTTATTTCCCATTCTTCACTTCTCTCCCACTTGGTTTAATTCACTTTTATGCCAGGTATACAGAAGGCAATATAGAAAGGGAAACTAATTCTGTGGACTGAGCCAAAGCCATAGAGATCAAAACTAAATGTCATGTGTCATGTTCTACCTATAATCCAGAATTTGAGTTTCTCATCATAAAGAGCTTTGCATGAAACCAGGCTTTATTACAGGCCAAACAGATAAATTCAAGCATATTTCTACTAACACATTTCATTACCTGCGTAGGCAACAAATGCCAAATCATTTAAGAACGGTGATTTCAAACATAGTATGCGTTTCAGTACTATGATATTTGCCTTTTTCTTCCAGTTTGGAAAACATACAGTCCACAAAACCCCTTTAAATCAGTAGGGCCTCAAGTTTATTTTGAAAGACAGTGCATTTGTCTTTTAGACATATCAACTTGAATTACCTTACACCATATCTTCCCCCCCTTAGTAGTCCTGGTGCTGCAGCTTACACCCACTCACAAGGCAGCAAGTCTCTGTGATCCTTTGGTAAGATAAGTAAAAACTTCTTTTGTTACAGTGCCTTTGTTCTTTGGTTTTAAACCCTGCCTGATTCCCTTTAAGCCTAGGAATTAATTCCACTTGAAGTCTAATCATCCTTCTTTTCCATATCCCCTCCCTTTTTCTTTTTAAAGGAAAAAAAAAAAAAAGAAAAGACATACAAAATTGCTTGATATCTCCAAGGAGCACTTAACTCTAATTTCCCATTATTCCTCTCTAAAGCAATTGATCTTTTCTTTCACGGTTTATCTGCTAGACTGATGCTCAGGAAGAAGAGTTGCTATTGTCTGCCTGCATTTTTCATTGTACTTTTTTCCCCTCTAAGTCTTCTGACATTTCTTCTGGGATTCCCTGCTTTGAGATGTTAGGGCTTGCCATTACATTCACTACCCATACGTACCTAGCTTGAGGGCTTATGACACAAGGTTGTGTCTCGACTATAGAACATTACAGCAGAGCACCAAAGGGTCTGAACATCACCCTTGTTCTGTACCCATAATTTCCAATTTGTGGATTGAAGATACTAGGGTTCTGCACACTTTTTTTAAGCAGCCATACCTGGTGACTGGGAAAATCAGTTCATACACATGCAACATGACCATGTAAGTACATTAGAGTTGCAGAAGCACAGACACTGCTAGAGAGAAGGTTAAGTTCATTTCTCTTCTCTAGCGCATACGTAGAGCATATGATCTTAAGAGTCACAATATCCCCATCACCCCATCAAACTTCATTTGGAAAAAAGTCAAATAAAGAAAAGTCTTCCAAGTTCTCTCTATTCCCTGTTAATATAATGTTTAATGCAACACAGCACCTCTCGCTTTCAAATCACAAGTTCCAAAGTTATCCAAATAAAAGGGAGACAAAAGCTTGCTCTGTCTTAAGCCTGGTGTCACTCAGCAACTGCCTGCTGAGGAGAGGATGCTGGAAATCAACTCTGTGTGAGTGCTGAGATTCCAGACTCAGGTAAGCACAATACCACAGCTCACAGTTATCCCTCTTGGGTCCTCTAAGAGGAACCAAACAACATGGAGGTCCCTGAGCACGCTGGCTCAGCTCGTACGTTCCCCATGCCAAATGCACAAGGGTACCTTGGCCACACCTCTTCCAACGTGGAAGGAAAGAGAAAGCAGGGAGAGCTCACAGGCTGCCATCAGCAATTCTCAGGGCAGATGAAACAGACCTTCCATCAACACCAAACAAACTCACCCAGTCACTCCCAGCCTTGCAAATTTGATAGCAGGCATAGAATTTTAAGGGAACTCACCTCAACATCCTTTGTTTTGACCTTGTTCTGTAAGCAGAGCAAATGTTTTCCAGTAAGATTTTAAGACTTCTTCTTCTAACTTCTTCTATGCTTCTAAAATAAGTTCTGTTGGGAAAAAATAAAAATAAAAAAAAATCAAGACCCAGGCCATCAGAATATATTTTTATTAGAAATCAATGTGTTAACTTGTTGCTTAACATCTAGATCTGTGTGCTAGTGGTTATGGCCTTTATGAACCAGGACTTGAGTGAACACTGCTTTCTTTTCCTGAAAACATGCCCAGCCATAAACTACAGCACCATGGAAGAACTGCTGCTCGATGCTGTGTTCTGTGCTTTGCAGGGCAGCCTGGAAGGCAGAAAGCTCATTTTCTAATCTGTTATTCCTTATCTAGTTTATTTATATCTTATTTTACATACAATACCTAAAGAGATCCTAGAGGCAACAGGCAAGACATACTGTAAGCACACAGCCTGCTTGGATATTGTGCCCAAGAGCTCCTGATGAACAGCTCTATCTCTTTACCTAACACATCCTCAAAAATAATCACCTCTTTTGAGACACATGAAGTAATACAATTATTTTGGCAACTACCAGGAGGCATTCCAAGCCCCCCCCAGCAGACACACATCTTTTTGCTTTGTCCGCTGTTATTATCACCTTTATGGTTTCACCTAGGACTGAGTGCTGTAAAATATTTACACCAAGTATATTCATCTCCCATCAATAAAAATATGAACTCTATCATTGTTAGAAGAAACAAGCAGTTCTGCAAATATTTTTTTAATTACAGTGATTATACCCATTTTCAAAAAGACAAAACCACCCCACCGCCATCGCACCCGCACCTTTGGCGCAGGTGCAGCTCTACGCACCTCCGGGTTCCCACAGCAGGCGGCAGCAGGAGGCCAGCCCCACCCCAGGTGCTTTGCCACAGTGCTTAACCATGCAGACAGGGATTAAACTCTCTTTAGATGGAGACTGAATCTCAGTGCAGATGCACCCGAGGAAATTCACAGCAACTCCCACGCCGGCTCCGCGCTGCCCGGGCAGGGACAGGAGCAGACTCGCCACCGAATCCGGCGCTCCCGCGGCCAATAGAAGCGGAGGGGGATGGCAGCGGGGCACCACGCGACGGCAAGATGGCGGCGCGGGGCCGCCGGCGGCCATTTTCACAGCCCCCCCCCACGCCGAGTAAATCGCGTTAATCCGCTTGTGCGGCCCCCGCTGGGCTCGTCCCGGGTTTGTGAAAGCCGGCAGGGAAGCTCTGGTTGCGTTCATGTGTACCTCGAGCAGTGAGACAACTGCTGAGAGCTGGGCATTCGCCGGCACCTTGGGTTAACAGAGACTTGATTAAATGCCCTTAACAGTATGAATGCTTTCCCCTTCTTCAGGTTTGGTTTCTGAGGCTGTTAGGAGATGTTGGTTTTTGTGCTGCAAATTCCTGGAGATGAGAACAGCAAATTCCCGAAGCTATCCAGGCACTTTGGAGATGTGAGGTGATAGTGCTGGACCAAGCAGCAGCTTCTGCCAAGGAACTCAGCAGCGGGAGGGCAACCTGCAGGGCCCCAGTGCAGCTCATCACTGCGCCTAGGAGGAGGGCCTTGGTCGTTGTCAGCCTGCATGTATCTTGTGTGGCTTCTGCGGCCAGAGGACCCAGGAATGCTTTCCCTTACACTGAGGGCAGAGACTGGACACCCTAACAGCTGCTTTCCTAGAAAGGGCCATCAAGCACCTGTTGAACCGCGATGTCTGCTGTGCAGCCACAGGGATCAACCAGCATGATTTCGGTCATCTTAATTCACCAAACACAGAACTGTAGCAGTCTGGAAACTGCTTCACAAGTTTGGCTTTGAAGGTTAAAGGGAACCTGTCTTGCAAATAGTCTACTAACTAGCAAGGATAACACCTACAGCAGCCCAGCAGCGTGCGCTGTGGGATACAGCAGAGATTACAAGAAGAAATGAAGGTACAGAAAAACAGGCATTTGTACTTTGTTCCTCTCAGAACTATGGCAAGGCAATGAACCTGTATCAGATTTACTGCCCCCTGTACAGAATTAAAAGAGCCAGTGGAGCCTCTGAAGACGCCATCAGGACAGAAGCTTTCTTGACCTCCATATTCTTCAGCTGATCTGCTGGAGTTTCTGGGTGCTATTGAGCTGTTTTTAGGTACCTAGTCTTCTGTAGGGATAACAATATAGAGGATTCCCCAGCAAGCCTGGTGTAGGTCCACCCTGGGTCCATCTTTGCAGTCTCAGTTCTATGTGAACACCAGGCTGATAGAATTCATCTGAAGAAAAAGCAGGAAGAAGTTTGTGTGTCTGCCAGCTGTGGGTTAATACATGTGGTGCTGCCAAATTGTTTGTTTCCCAAAGGGACTCTCCAGAATAAGGAAGTCAGCAAACTACTACCTAGCTGCATCAGGGCATGGAGTTTTCATCAACTAAAACATGCACTGCCTTGGGCCAAAACCTGGTCTGAATTAGCTCATAGTACAGCAGAAGTCATTACCTTCCTACCAAAGGCATTAACTGGGTTGATCCTTATGCAAAGGACAGACTTTTTTTTTATTCCCCTTTCTTACATAGTCCACAATTCACGTAAGTTTTAAGATCTACATCAAATCCTGTATTACTTTCTATAATCACACGTTTTCCTTACCTGGTTGTTCATACATCATAATGAAAACATTGTGCCAGCAGGAGCTAGGGAGGAGAGGAAGAAAATTGAGTACTTAGCAAACATTAAGGCAACAAACTGAATTCCAGGTTCCAGTATTTTCTCAGTTACAGACTACTGACAATTTTAATTGAAAACCACCAGGAAAAATGTAGATCTTTTCCATTTATGTTTTCAGCACTCCTAGCTATGCCGTTTGATGGAATTTTACTCTTCCAGGAAGCACCTGTCAGAACTCCAAGTTCTTGAGAAATGCAAATTAAGATGTACAGTCATTTATCTTACCAGTTTGTCTATTGATAAGGTGTTTAAAACATGCTGTCCTTTGTCCCAGGACAACATCTGGATGAGGAAATACCAGTTGTAACACTGAGGTGGTCGACATAAATAAGTTAGGAGATGACATGAGATGTGGCTCATCCAAAGAAAGAAGAGGCTCACAAACAACAGTAACAACCAGAACGACTTTTGAGAATGGCAGTTTAAGTTTATTGTCAAGATACTTTCTTCCCTCTTGTCTCAGCAAGCATTTTAGCTAACTCCTAACGTGTACTAACAGTTTCTCTTCTGGGATGACACTGCAATTTCCCGCCCAGTGGTGTTCATCTGAGACAGAGCATGTTTGTGGCACAGAAAGTAATTTTTGAGTTTCCTTTCTCTCAGAATCCATCCTGGCTCAGAGGTTGTCACATCGCGCAAGAAATTAATCCCATGAATTCAATGACTGATTTGTTACATTCTCAAGTGTGGTTGGTTCTGAAGCTCAGAACTTCCAAAAAAACCTTTTATATTTTACAAGAGCTTCATGGCCCAGAGCCATGCTTGGCAGTCTAGAAACAAAGTAGTGCTGGTGATTTTTCAATCCCAGAGAAATAGCTTTTATAAACTTCGTGTCCCCATGTGCCACAGTCTTCACTTTTGTCTGAAAATTTCACCAAAAGCTGCATCGGTAAATGGAGTAAAACAATATTACCAAAGTTGCACTTGGGAATAAATGAAGGACTGCCCTCTTACATTGAGGTGCACATTTTTCCTGAATTTTGTATCACTGAGACCTTTCTGTAGAATTTAATCTGGTTCATCTTGGATAACTTTTGCCATAAAAAGTGTGCTGTATATGGAAATACGGCACTTTCATCCGGGATCATTAGCAGTTTGGCATTGCGTGCTGTGCTCATGGCTTACCAACTACCCCACAGCCACACTTGGACTCCTGTGCCAGCCACATGCTCCCCGGTGCACACATTTTTGTTAAGGTCTTTCTGAAAAGTACTAATACTTTGTTTTAGGGCTCTGTGAAAAGGTAGATGTATTGATTGCAGTACTACTGCAGCTCTTGCTGGCACAGTAATTCACAACACTCACCATTTCTCAGGCAGGGCATTGCTGATTAATCTGAAATATCCTGATTAAGGAGAGGACAGGACCACGTTCAGCCAGTAGGGCTGCTTCTCCGCTGGCGATGCTGCATGCTAACACTGAGCACACTTGCCACTTCATGGCTCTTTCACCGGGTTTAAATGGGCCCAGATGCCAGTTTACTTTTTCTGAAGGTAATCACTAGCCATGTTTCTAACACTCTTCTCACGCTGGATTGTAGAAAAATGGACACAAATATTCCTGCCTTCGGGAGAGTACAAAGTATATTTGACTAAGCTGACTGTATTTGACTAAGAAAGATGTTAATTTTCCAAGAATGTGGGAGTTAAAGAACTGCTACTATGGACGCATTCTTCTTCAGATGGTAGATGTGGCATTTTGTTCTCATTTGTTGCCAGATTTTATCTGATTGTTATTGTAATTCATGTCTATGGAACTTCCCCCCCCCCTCCCAAATTAGTTTTAACGACCTAAACACAGAAGTCAAATTTAGCTTTTTTTCTAGACATAATGAACATGCAGAAACTTCTGCAGCTTACCTATCCTGACAGATCTTTACTTTTTTGTTCCTCCAGTCATTAGAATTTCTGTTTTAATACCAGTCTGGTGCACAAATAGAGCAGTACGCTACAGACAGAAGAAACTCCTGTGAGCTGGGACTGCTCTTTCTCTTTTCAGTATATACCCCCCTACACGCATCTGTGCACCCATTTGGATTCATTATTAACAGACAATTTCCTACTCAAGATCAATGACACTTTGCATTAGCATTGTTGGGAGAAGAACTGGTTGGCCCTTAGAAGGTTGCTGGCTCATTATGCAAAATTCCCTAACTGCAGAGAGCTACATTTGCAACACAAGATGGGCTCGTTCTGCTGTGGAAGCACTTTTAAGGCATTTACCCAGTCTCTCAGTGCAGTCCATGCCACGGCACTTCTTTATTTGGCATCTCTGCATCTTCCTCTCTTCAGTGTGGATTTATTCAGGCTTAACCATGACAGATGTAACTTCAGAAAGTTATTCAGCAAATAAAGTATAAGGGGAGAAATCAGAAAAATAATCTAACGTATGCTTCTGTGGTCTTTTTTTTGTGAGTACTTAAGTTCATTATTTCAATAAAACAGATAAAATAACTCCTCATTGCCACTTCAACTTTTTCAACACTTTATTGTTGGAGAAGTCCATCCTTCTCATCTTCTCTTACAGAAGCAGGCAATACATCATTTTGAACCACTTAAATGAACGCACTGTAGCAGCAGCTTTGTTGGAGCAGTGGCTGCTGCTGTAAATGGCTTGGCCAGAACTCAGCGGCATCTGAAGAATACCTGACAAGATACATTTGCTTGCAGTATTATGAAGACATTTATCCCCACGCACAAATGACCTCTCTTCACTCCAGGAAACGGCTAACAAAGTATAGCAAGAACTAGAGTACAGGTGACTCTGGAGAACGGCAGCCAGTCAGCAGGAACCAGGGACACAGGGATGTTGCTAGAAATTAGGCAGGGTGAATCTGAGCTTTAGTCTCTCTGATCCCATGTTCTTTCCAGTTGTCAGGCATGGCTCTTACATACAGAGCCCTTCCAGCTGCTGTGCTCGAGCCTGCAGCTGCCTGTCCAGTGTTGCCTGATGCTTCCTCACTTCAGCCTATTACTTCTCTCAGTTCACAGAATTTTGCCTTTTCCCAAATGCTTTATCCACGTTGGGCTGACTTTGCCTTCTATACCCTTTGGATTGTGAAGAAACACATATGGCTAGGTTTTTTCCTTCCCCTTGCTGTGACTATCCAGCTGTTAATTTGCCCTTTTATCTCTTCCGCACTAGCTGAAACATCTTTGTCTTTGCATTAGGCCACCTGCCTACTATCTCACTGTCATTATTTGCACTTCTCAAAAATCTCCCTACTACACCTTTTCTGCCATTACTCTGTGCCTTCCTTCCGGCTGAGCCTTATGCATGAACCAGCCTCCAGTCCTGGTTCCCCAAGCCCACATCTTCATCAAATCCACCTCTTTCTGAATTCTTTTCACTGGTTTCCAGTAACCTTCCAAACCTCCTCTCGCCAAGCAATTGCTCCTTGCATAACCATCCTTCATTTAAATTAATCAGTTCCCCTCTCTCCACTGTATCAACAGTGGCAACCTGTAAATGCCACACAGCCTTATGGATGTAACAACTTTTAATAATTTAAGGGCTCGAATTCTAAGGGGAGTTGGGGCTGCATACATCTGACAGGAGTAAGAAAGAGCTTTGAACAGAATCAAAGGAAGCAAAATATAGGAAATGTTGAACTTAAAAACCATTCACAATAAGAAGAAAAATAGAAATTAATCTGAGATCTAACTTTTTTCCCTGTTTTAGAGGAAAAATGTAAGCCAACTGTAAACTATGAGCAAGCTCTGCAATAGTGTCATTAAGCATCGGGAGGACGACAGTCTTTGTTTTTTCTTCAAAGTGGCCAAAGTTTGCGTATTCTTCCTCCCTTCCAAGGGCTCTGGATGTCTTTAGCAGAGGTTTCCTTCACTTAATCTCTACTTGTTGACCAGTAGGGCCGCCATGATTGCAAATCCTTCCTACGGAGGAAGCTCAGAATGGAAGAAAGTAGTTGGATGTGTGACATACATATGTTTTTCTTACTGTAATTACAGACACACCAAAATTGTTGCCAGTTCTGAAAACAGAGCCCAGAGCTGCTGTGCTCTTACGATACTGTGGTGAAACCTGGAGCTGAGGAGTACATTGCTGAAAAGATCTGAGCTCCCAACCAATTCTGAGTGCTGCTGCAGAGGGTAGGTGATATGGTGACACCTGCATATAAAAGCTACATCAGTTGCCTACATAAATATAAGCACCAGTGAATATATTTTAGCACATTTAACATGTTTTACTACACCTTATATCATGTAAAATGTAGTCCTGTAGCAACATCAGTAGGGTTACATAAATACTGCCTTGCGCACGCTAGCCAGGACCTGAGCCTCACATCAAGCTCACCTTACAGCAGATGTGAGATTTATGTGAGCATCACCGCACGCTGCAGTAGAAGACATTCAGCTCATGCTACCTTTACATTTAATCCCACCTACCTGCGTATATATACAAGCCAGGACTCTCCAAAGAGTTTCCCAGATAGCCTGTAGAAACTTACAACAGCATCAAATGGCCAGCATCAGGCAAACAAATTGGCCGGGCTCCTTCCCAGAGGCACTTTCTTTTGTAAAATGCTGCAAACTATCGCAGGGGTTGCAGACAACAGAACCATAACCTTCTCCAAAACTGCAAGCTTGCACTGAGACTATTTCCCCAGTTGTAAACAATAAAGCAAAGCCTGAGTATTTTCCTGCGGGACGGTGGTATGAGGACGAGCCAACGTGTACACACAGCTTCGAGAAGGGAAGTACCTGCTGCTAAAAGTGCTCCCTGCACTCTCCTGTGCTCTGTGTTTAGTGTGATCACAGCTCTGGGAGAAGCGCCAAAGGATGTAAGTACACATCCAGCAGCTGTATCTAGTGCAGCTCCATAGTAATAATGGCTGAAATGTTCTGTTTTACCCAGTTAGGTTTTTATTTAATTCCAAAAATCCAATGGTTTCAACAGCATGCACAAGTGGTAGGAAGTTTGCTGAGCACCAGTGAATCCCACCCTTGTTCCAGTGAGCGCAGCTGGATTAGCTTTTCACTTCCCTTACTCTGCTTATAATCTGGTTCTCCAATAATTTTAGTTCTCTGGGACAGGGTGCAAGTAAGAAGTAGTAGAGACACTCACAAATGATACTGGAAAAAGCTTATGATTATTTTTAGTCTCAGCATTGACATGCCAAAATGGGATGGATAGGTAAGTATGCTTTAGTTTTGTCTCTAAGCTGAATTAGTAACTTTTGCAATGAAAACTGGAGATTAGTAGCTGGGTGCATGGTTTATGGCATTCGGGGGGTTGCCATACACTGCTGGACGCATCTTTTGAAGGAGATTTTAATCAACTCAAAAGACAATATGGCAACTGGCAGCCTTATTCTTTATTGAAGCAAAGTCACAGCATTTTCATCACTATTCCCCTCTTATGAAGGGAAGAGTTAAACAAAGGCCCCTGAAATTTACATTACTAACAAGTAAAGGATTGAAGAAAGAGATTACAAGCATATTTCTCTAAAATAAATAATCTACAAAGAGTGCTTTTTCTTTTTAAAAGCAATCTAAAAATGTATAAATTCTACCGTAGGGAGATCAAAAGATATTTTAACAACTTTCAATATTTACAAACAATACAAAAACTGCGCACGCCATCAAATGATGCAAAATTCTTCTTACAAATTAAAAGCTTCATTCCTACTAAGAACCAAAAACTCCAGCCAATATTTCAGGTTCAATTAATGGTCTTCTTTACAACTGGAAAACCGTTAGATGTTTTTATTATCTGTAAAATATACAATAAAACCGAACCTCGCTAAATTATTAAGGTGAAAAAAAGAAAAGAAATACTGCAGGCAAATCAAAAAGGAAAGTAACTGTAACTTATTCTTTGGTAACCAAAAGTTAGCAAGTATCTGTGTTTCAAGTGATGAAAAGTAATAACTCTTCCATTTTGACAAATGGATGAAAGACTTCTGGCAAAATGTAACTCCCACGTTTCGGTTCTGAAAGACAGGCTTCACCTACAGCTCTGTAGTGCAAGTTCTCAAATTCAAATTTTGTTTTAGAATTCAGAAACACAACCTTTCCAAACTCCGGCAGTAAACTGCTTAATTCTTCTCCCACTTCTCTGCTCACATCCTCTGCACACATCCAGTTGCTCCAGTTCTCTAAGGGAATACTCTGGCCAAGGAAGCAGCTCACTTGGAAGTGAGTGTTGCACCAAGTGTACCTGTGTGGCTGCACAGCAGCCAGTACTGTTACAGAACTTGGCTCCCTTGTCTACGTTAAGTCGTGTTTCATTTTCCCTCAGGAAAAAACAAAGTACCCTGGACCAATTCATAACCTGGTGACCTATCTGCATCAGCAGGACACGCTTCATCTAACGCTGGGGCATACCTGAATAAGAAGCCATGCAGCCCCAGCCCCAACCCTACCCGATTCCTCAGGTGAATGTGCCTCATCCTACCTCTCTGCTTAACGAAAGCACTACGCTGCACCAATACAATGCTTTTGAAGCAAATGTCCAGCTTGTACCACAGAAGCCTTCCCATTCCTCTTTTTGCAGGCTTATTCTTAAATTTTGCTTTCACAATTGCAGTCTCAAGAAAAAGAAAAACTTCACACCCCTACAGGCTCTGAGAAAACTCCCCTACCCCCGCCCCCAAGAGGACCTCTAAGGCTTTACACAAGGGTTTCAGCTGTTACTTCCTTTAAGCCACAGATCACTCATTCAAAGCGAGTCCTCCCCACCCCACCCCAACCATGCAGAACTATCTTCAGCATTTAAACACACACATGCAGTTCATGGAATAAATGCTCAGCGGAGTAAACTTGTCCTGATCTGGGCTTTCTTCTGGAATCTAGTCCTCTGTCATCTTCTAGACTAATATCCAATGCCTTCTGTCACTGCCTCTTAACTTTCTTCAGCTGAAGGACTTAGGTACTTCCTTGAAGTACCTGGCTGAGTCATTAAGTCTAGATGGGTCGGATCCAAGGTCTCCTTGCAGCCTGGCTCCTCGGCATATGGAAAGTCAGTCATGTCTATTTCATCACTGTTAAACATATCAAGCTGCCTCTCTTGCTGCTCATCCAAAGTCCTTCGGACCCTGCCCTCTGACTGCTCCACCACTTCCCCATCTCCTTCGCTAATCACGGTCATGGGGCTGCTCTGGATGCGGTTGCGAACGTTGTACTTGCTGCTGGCGGCCGAGGGCGGCGTTCGTGACCGGCCGTACCTAGTGCCGGAGAAGGACATGCTCCTCGGCATCAGGCCCTCGCTCTTGGCCCACTCCTCCTGGGCCCGTTTGCTCTTGCTGGGCGAGCAGCTGGCAGGGCTGTCAGAAAGGTCAGGGGAGGCGTCCGTCTTGGCTCGGTGGAACCGCGGATCCGTGTGCTTCAACATCTCTGCTGCTGACATGCGGGAACTGGTGTCACAGCGGCTCCCTTTCTTCAGCAGCAGGGCTTTGAAGTTGTCATTGCTGGTGCTGCTCTTGCGAACGCTTCTCTGAATAGATCCTGCTTGTTTGAGGGTAGACAAGGTTGGGGAAGCACCAGTGGGCGTTACGGGGGGTGAAGGAGAATGGTTGCGAGTACGGTCGTCCTCAGAATCTTTACGGCCAAGGACTTTCCTTTTGGATCTGAGTTTGAAAAACAAACAAGAAAGACAAAACAAAAAATGAGACTTTCTACCACCCCTAATTAAACTCAGCTTAGAGGGATGACAATGCATTAAGCTACAGCCAAGAGAGGGAAAAGGGAGAAATAATCTATATCTAAAGTATGAGTGAGAACACCACCAAAACTGTGTAGGCATTAATGCGAGAATTGGAGGTATAAGCTACATTTATTATTCTTTTTCTGCAAATCTGGAACAATGAAACTATAAAACTGGCAATACTGATACCTAAACAGTGAATTTATTTGGCAAATCAGGCTTTTTGGAGTCAGTATTCAACTGCTAAGAATAATTAATTATGAAGACGATTCTCAATGCCATTTTTCTGCTAGTTTGGGGATTTGATTAAAAATATGCCATCATCAAGTATGTTTTTTGTTTTGTTTGTTTTTTGTTTTGTTTTGTCGTTTCATTTGATGCTCTCTGGAGAAGGAGAAGTGTAGTTCAGTGCACCTGCCTGTAGAAAAGGATATTGCAATGCATTGCTTCTGCAGTTAAGGTCAAGTAAACGAAGCAGATCTAACCATTCATCCATAAACCCAAACATGAAATGAATAGTGAAAACTGAGTTTTCCAGTTTCTAAATAAGTTACGCATACAAATGCACAGACCTGTTGGTGCTCTGCCATTGCGACTCTTTGATTAAGGGAAGGAGAGACCAACTTCCTGACTAAACTCTATCTCCCCAAATGAAAGGGTCCAGGGGTTTGAATTTAACGTAAAGTGCAGTGATGACAAAAACCAGACTAAGAAACAATCACAGTACTGGGAATAAGTGGAAACTGGAGTTCTATTGCCCTATTTTTGCATTATTAGAAATCTTAAAGAAAGAGATGCATTCCATGCCTCCTATCTGTAGTAACATTGCTTATCTTTATCTATATATATGTATAGTATCTTCTTTATATGCTAAACAAGAATGAATTAAAAAAGATTGAATAAATGCTAATTTTACATATACCCTTTTGCCAAAAGGTTAAAACAAGTCAGCAGACTTGTTACAAATACAAGATTATTGTGCTATAACTCGGTATTAATTTTTATCAAACATGTGCGATACAGACCATTCCCCATGTGAAACACGTTTCTGCTCAAAGTGAACTTTAGCTGTACTTTCTTAAAGGGTTTGAGATTTTGCCAAGGCAAGTTCAAATGTCTTCATGCACTGCAGCCTACTGACAGAAAAATACAAAACAAAACAAAGTAGCAGGATCCATCAGCTAAGTGGGTGGCAGCAACAGCCATTGCCACAAACTCTGCCAAGACGTAAGAAGGATCCCGTCTCTCCAAGTGGTGAAGTTCGCAAATATATCACTTATATATACAGTTATATATACAGTTGCCCAGAGGCAAATGCAACAGCTGTAATTTTCAGCAGCTGCCACTGCCACCACTTTTCCTTCTGAAAGAAGAATCTAATCCTGACATCCTCAGGCTGAAGGGACAACAGAAGACAGCATAAGGATAAAATTGTTACTTTGGTACTGGCAAAGGTAAGAACCCAGTACAGATTTAGCTGGGTGTCAGTACCGCAGGCAGCAACTGGGTTTGGTGCCTGCATGTTCTGTAAGGCTCTGTGCAAATGTGCACTTCAGTTGCGGGGCAGAGACTTCCCTTCAGTAGAATTCTGGCTGCCTGTGGGTATCTTTAAACACTCCAGAGCTGAGGCTGTGTTGCTGCCAAAAATCAAATTAAATTCCAAAGAAATATAGAGCAAAACTCAATTTCAAAGATCTGCAGGGAAAGACTTGGTTATTCTGGCTTGAAATAACTCAGCAACACTGAGAATGCAGGGCTGAATGGTCAGTCTGCTATCAGCGTCTACCCGTTTTTCTCAGCATGTATAAATTATGGCAGAGACTTAAAATTAAGGACCAAATTTGGTTTTGGTGGCTTTTCAGACAGAGATAGGATATATATGCAAACAAAACTGTGACTTAAACTTGGATTTTTCTTCCTACCTTTGATTCACATACAACTAAATTTCTTGTCTTATTCCAAAGCATGTATTGAAGAGTGCCAATCACTGAAATAATACCTTTTAGAAACTGAGGGGAGAGTGAACATTTTTGATTAATTAACAACCAAGGAAGATAGTGGTTCGAGTCTAAAGCCAACAAAAGCAAGGTCTTAACAACAAATGTGTCAAGCAGTTTTAACTATGTCACATCTAGTTCCATTGTCCATTTCCCCATAAACTCAAGAATTCCATGTATGTGCATACACACAGAGATCCACTCTCTGCACACGTAACGGAAAAGGTCACTGGCCAGAATACTTCATTCTAAAAACAGACTTGTCGCAGTCCTAGTGAGTGCCATGCAGCATGAATGCAACAGGCCGTTTTTAGAACAGCTCCAGAAGGCCAAATCCTAAGGGATAACAGTAAGTTATATAAAGTATTATATATGTATGTAATTTTTGTAACATCTGAAACAGAATAGTTTCAAAAATTAAAGAAGCATTTGCATCCCAAATGGTCTCCCAAATCCCAGCCACGATCTCACAAAAAGGCTTTTTCTGTCCCTCGGCATTCCTGATGCAGAATTCACGCACGTGTGTGCAAACTGACCAGATACACAGGCAAATATACGGATGCCACTGAGCACTTCCTGTGACCAGGAGATGGACTCTCTAGATTTTGAAGTAAAAGACAGAGCCACGAGATGGCACTACCACTACATTGATTCTACTCTAAAGGCAAGCCCAGCAGTTCAGAGAGTGGTAATGGTCTTCTGTGTGTACTGTTTAAATGGTGCACACGTTTCATTTTGTATTTTTAAGCTTTTATTTTTTTTTCTTGTGAACCTAAGATGAACAGCACAGAAATGTAGTTGCCTGTTTTGTTTGTAAGGGAAATGAATAATGACATCAATAAGAGGCAGTATTGCACATTTCATTCATGAACCAGTTTGACACAAAACACCCGACCTCAGGCTGGATTATGGCAAACTATAATCCAGCGTTTGCCATATGTTTTGCCATATGACTGACATGTTGCGTTACTTGCCAGTTTCAGCCACGCTTGCCATGAAGCATTAGCGTTGAGCCTCTGTCCCAAACTGCACCATATAAGCAGCGAAGAGTAAAAAGAGATGGAGAACGAGAATGAAAACAAAAGATACACAGAGAAAGCAACAGTAGAGTTAATATGGCAGATTGAGAACAGTACAATACATACTAGATGTAACTTGGTATTTTAAGGGGCAGGATATTTATCATATAATCTGTATTGATTTAATCAGGTAGCTTTTAGTTCAGGATAGGTTAAATACATTTGTAAAGCAATAAAACACAAGCTCTTTTCCATATGTTCTTCACATATAGCCTTAGTAGAAAGCTGATAAACGCGTGCTTTCAGTTAAAGCAATGACTTGTAACTGGGTGTTTTAGTAAAACAATCTCAATTAATTTTTGAGAGAATTAATGGACCAGACAGTGTGAAAAGGGCAATTTCTACAGTACCTGTGAATGGCTGCAAAAAGATCCTCAGTAGTCCTTGGTCGCGCTGGTGTTGCCACTCCGTCCGTCTCCTCCCCATAACTATTGCTTGGCAGGAATGAACTATTTGCTGTATCTGACTCAAACACCTCAGCTACGCAGAAATAATGAACCATACTGTCAGTCCGTCGCAGGAACCCAACAGGTTTATAATCTCGAAACCTCCCCCCTTTGCTTCTAAGGCTAAACATCCTAGGGATTTAGCAAGTACACCAGTCATTATTGTGATTTCCGAACACACTTGCTTAGGAAACTGCGCTGCATGAAATGCCTATGCTTGCTCAGACACATATAGGGTACAATACTGAAAGAATATTTTTACGATTTGCATTTAAATGCAAAAAAATTAACACAGCTAACCATGTTTTCATAGCATGTTTTATCGCTAGCACAGTTAAATAAAGCATCGTTTTCATTTCCCCATCTGCAAGAGCAAGAAGTCAGAAAGGAATCTGAAGAAATTTCATCAAATATTAATCTGATTCCTGCAACTTTCTTCAGGCTTTTAGCTTTAACTATTCCAAGAGCTCCTTTTCCCTACAGCAGATCAGCTGAATGCTAGAATTGCCATCCTCACTCCCCACCTTCTTAGCTATTGCTATGTCTGAAGATGAGAGAGACAGCAGACTCACCACTTTCGTTCTCCTGAGACAGGTGCCCCTCAGCGTTACTGCCGCTGTCTTGGCTGCTGCCTGAGCTGCTTCCTTCGTCGAAAGCCGACTGCTCCTCCTGCCTGGGCTCCTCTTGAACTGGTGATGCAGCAGGCTGTACCACAAAGGCACCAGCTCCCAGTGCTTCAGAGAAGGTGACTCCGGCAGCTCCTCCCTCAGGAACCAGGCTGCCAGAGTCCATCTCGCTGGAGCTGAGTCCATCTGTAAGGCAATTTCTCGCCTCCTCGCAGTGTGCAAGCACAGCGTCTCTCTTAGTTGGGCTCAATGTGCTTCTGACAGTATCACTCACTTCAGCTGTTTTCTCCACTGTAAGATCTAACTGTGGAGGTGGTACAACAAGGAACAGTTTGGGTTTCTTTGAAATGGGAGGTGGTTTCTTGTTTGGCAAATTGACCTGAGTCTTGTCTGGTGATGCTGGTGACCCCTGCAGTGACATGCCAGAATGGAAGTCTTCGCTCCGCACTGGGGACTCAGGCGTGGCTTCAGGAGCTCTACCCAGTGAATCAGGTTCCAAAGACTTGCTTAGACCCATGGCATTAGCAGATTTTTGCTCGCTCTCAAGCGCGGGCATGTTGTCAACGAGAATCAGAGGAGAACTCTGAGCCAGTGTCTGAGGTGAGTTTTTAAATGAAGTGCCATGAGTTTTCATCTCCTCTTCACCTAAGCTGTTACTGAGTCTTAGTGAGAAAGATGGCTTTAGGGAAGATTGTGATGATGAACATACAATACCCTTTTCCTGAGAGATGGTTTCAGAAGCAGATTCAGGTGATGGGTCACCTTCTGTTGCTTTTTTGACAGACCTCAGCTGCACCATTTGCAATGCTTTGGTAGTTACTAAGGGCATCACAGGTCTTGACGCATCTTGCTTGTTGAACGGCTGTTTCACTGCACTGTAGCAAGAATCTTCCTGATTCCGTTTCTTAAAAGAATACTGCGGGCATATCATTGCACCTTTTGTCAGTTTGGGATCAAGAGGTGGTGCTGGTGGCGGGGCAGCTAAAGGGGAAGTAGGAGGAGGAGGAACAGGGGAAGAGAACGAATTGATGCAGGCTTCTTGTGGTAACCACTGGACACCGTGGGTAAAGGAAGAATTTACATCAGCTTCTGGTGGAGGAGGGGGAAATGTGGGAGAGGCTGGCAATGGTGATAGATCCATGGCTTCTGCTGGAGGAGGAGGAGGGGAAGAGGGAGGAGAGAGCTCAGGGCAATGTGGAGGAGGTGTGGGAAGAGGAGGTGGTGGAGGAGGTGCACCAGAATCCAGAGGAGAGCTCGGGGCAGGGTCCAATTTCTTCACACTCACACTTCCTTCGGTAGATGTATTTGAAGAAAGAGAAGTGGAGGATGAAGAAATTGAGACTGAAGACAGAAGAGAGGATTTCCTTTCAGGCACTTTAGGTTTCAGCTTGGATTTCCCATTTCCTGATGATGCAGATTTTAAAAATACAGGCACTGGAGTAAGCGCGGTGGGTGTGTTGGACTGGCTGGAGTACCCACTGGATGGCGATGTGACTCGGTGGGTCTTCTCCGGAGAAGTGCTCTTTGGTTTGGCCAGTCCACTGGGCACTTGTGGCACAGAAGCCCTTGAGCCATCGCTGAAGTGGCTGATGCTGTAATCACTGAGAGCAGATGAGGTACTGGCAGAATGGGTAACCGGAGACTTCACCTGGTCATCTGCCACTGCTGCATAATCACTGTAGTAACCCCACTGGTCAGCATACTCCGACTTGATGCTGCTTGTTTCACTCTGAGAGGGGGTGACTGTGCAGATGGAGTACAAGTTTGGGGCAGTGGTGGACATCATGCTGCTGCTTGCACTGACTGAGCTTTGGCTGCGAGAGCGCAACACCCAGGGATCCTCATAGTCACTGCAGGGGCTCTGGGAAGGGGAGCTGCCATTTTTGCACTTGAGATTCAACTGCAGGGAATGCTGGAGGGTGGCAATTAGGGTTTCATCAAGTACCTGTCCATTAGACTGAGCTTTTTTCTTGGGTACCCTTCTGAGTGAGTCTGTTCTAGATGGTGGCAAAGGTGGCTTCTTGGCCTTCTTCAGAGAGATGTTTCTTGCAAGGGATTTTTCACCTTGGCCTGGCTGGTCATCCTGAAGTTTCTTCTCCTTTCCTTCAAAGACATTAATCACACTGTCTCTGAGGTTCCCAAAACCATTAGTACTATTGCATGGCATGTCTGACTTCAGTCCAGAGTCCACTTGCATGGAGCTGTAATAACCATCATGGTCTACAGAATAGAGAGAAGTGGAATCTTCTCTGGCTGACGTCCTCTCCAGGCTGCTGCTGCTCAGGTTGCTACCAGGAGTGGCACAGCCTGGTGTGGTACAAGCAACCTTGCGTGAAGCAGTCTCACTATTTTCCGCAGACTTGTATAGCCAGTGCTCTGCGCTGTTCACTGCAGCTTGTGTTCGCTCACCTGAATAGCTGGATTCACTCCTACCATCGCTGTCCTGGGACTGGTTTGGTAAAGCAACATTGTTTCTGCAGCTGTAGTTCACACTCTGAGATCCAGCCTCTGCATTTCCAGGAGTGCTGAGAGAGACAGCAGAGTCACCAAGAGAAAGCATCATGACAGTATTAGATGGGATGGTGTCTGAAGTCTGCGAGTGACGTGTGGAGCTACTCTCACTCCAGTTACCACTTGAAGAATGATGATCTTCTTTCCCACTTATTGCATTGCTGGCAACAGGATTGTCTCTCGGCTTTGGGTACACAGCAGAGCTGCTAATTTTATTATCCAATGATCCAGCACTCTGGGCAGTGTGAATAACAATAACTTCTGAGGAGGATGACAGCGTTGCATTGGGTATGACGCTCGTTGAATAGGTGGCATGAGGAGAGACCACACACGCTGGGCTCGTGGACTTTTCGCTGTCATAACTTCTCACCTCTTGAGACTTTGGCCTCGAAAGAGTCCCTGTTGTGGGATTATTCCTCAGATGCACAACATCATCATCCATTTGCAGTTTACTTATCTGGTGGGGTAAAGAGCCAGCGATGTCTTCTGTCTGTCTGGAGATGCTCTGGGTCTGTTCTAGGGACTGCAGAGACACTCTCGCACCAGCCCGAGGCAAGCTGTGAAAACCTATGTCACTATTTTGGCGAGAAGCAAATATAACAGCAGCAGAATCACTCATCACTGACATGTTTCCAGATGAGCTGGAGAACTGAGACATCTGGGCTGCAATGCCTTGTCCTTTCTGTGCTCGTATTCTTCTCATTGAAGGGGGCACAACTTTAACTTCTTCGGTCTGGCAGCTGGTGTCCTTGGTTTCAGAGCGCTGCACAGCAGAGCGATAGCTGTCTAGTCGCCCCAGCGTGGAACTGTGATCTGGGACATACATCGAGTGCCCTCGGAAATCACTTTGGCCAGTGCCAACTGCTGGAGTCAAAATAAAATTGTTATTCCTTGAAACACAAATTCACATTTATCTTCTTATGCATTTAAAAAACAAAAAAATCAGCAATCTGCACAATCTCCAATCTCTTGAAGGCTGTGCCTTCTGAAAAGGAATCTGTAACAATGGATTTTGCATAGCCATCGCCTATTTTCTGCCTTTCTCTTCCCTTTTTCCTTATTACTAGGAACCTTCTGCTGACAGAACCGTCTGTGTTCCTGCCGCACATTCGACACATGAAATCCTCTCTTTATGACATGGTAATAATTTCCATAGTAATCAGTTATGTCAGAAACCAAGTAGCACTGTTTGACTTCCAGGAGGCAAAGCAGCAGGAACAGACAAAAGCCTGAGAAATGTGAAGTGTGCTTCCATGTTAATGCCTCATGCAATAAAGAAAAGGGGAAGGAAATCTGGAGACTAATGTGAATAATCAAATCTGCCTTTTAAAAGCATTACACTTCAGAAAAAATGTTCAGTAGACAAAGATAGCTATCCACGTCTTCCCGTTCCTCTAAAAGGAGGCTAACACATTGAAACATGCACTGTTTTACCACAAATAATACATCTGCTATAACAACATTTATACAAACACTGCAAAGAAAGCCATTAAATAACATTTCTCCACACAATTGCTATTCATCTTAAAGGAAAATCTCCAAGAAGCAGGGAAAAGAAACAAGCAGTACTAATGATTGTCTCATCCTCAGCACCACCAGAAAACCAAAATAACTGTACTTTATTTAATGATGCAATAATCATATATTGGCATAAACAAACTCTGAGGACAATGGAAAAACTGTTTTAATTCAAGATACAGATATCCCTGGGTCAGCAGAAAGAACCCTAAGGTTTTTAAATTTACGTTTGTATTGGTAGCTACCTTAAAGTCAAGAATCAGAGTACAGCTTTAAAATCAGTCTGTGCAAGGCTCTTTCTTTTCAGTTCAGTTGCACTACTTCATAAATAGCAGGCACGAGAGGCAGCCATGCTGCTGGAGATGCTCGTAAGGATGCTGCATATGTCACTGCAGGGAAAATTGGTTATTTCAAATCTCCGCCTTAAAGCTACTCTCAGGAGCAATGAAGTATCGTGCTGCTCGACAGGACTGCACTCCTTTCACATTTACTACACAGAACTGGATCAGGAGGACAGGTATTCTTATCATGCAGTTTTAAACACCACTTAAAAGACATTTAATTATCCTTATTCTTGGCAGGCACAAGAGGCATTTAGGGTAAGGAAAAGAGGGCTCTGAAAAGACCTTAGTGAAAGCAGTACATACAATAAGATTGTTTACTTCTTTTCCCCAGGCGTGTAAGAAGTCTTTTAGCAGCTTGAAGCCTATTTAGTTTGCCTTGTGTAGATTTCTCTTGCTCTCATGAAAATGTAGCTTCTTTCTGCTTCTGGTAAAGATTTAGAGCAAAGCTAGAAACTGAGATGCTGGCAAACGTCTTGGATAATCTGATATGAGATACTGTCAGAACAGATGGGCGACTGCAGCCAATCAAAATAGGTATTTGCATATTCTGTACAGAGTCATTAACAAATGTACAGTAAGACAAATAATTTATTTTTGTTTTCCACTTTTCCGTTTTTTTTTAGCAGTATCAGTGTCCCCCCTTGGTTAAGTAAGAGAAAACTATCAAAGTAGACGTTACGCATGTCTACTTTTGACATGCATTCTTTGGAGCTGTGACATCCTGATGACAACTGTTAGCCAATGAATAACATCCAGTAATAAAAAATTGTGTACCGAGTTACATAAATAACCAGAGGTGGGGAACTTTTCCTACCACTGCGAATTACATGCACACACGTGCACATACGAGAAAGAATGAGGGGGCTGGTGCAGAATGAAGCTGGAAGCGCTACATATCCAATACACACGTACAGACCTGAGGCTGAGAGAACCTCATTTCAGTACGTCATCTATTTGTATTCACAAGGGAAGCTAAGTGCAGACCACTTCACAAGCAGCTTAACACACATGGGCACTTTATGCTTGTTTAAAAAGTTACTGCTAGGGAAAGCAAGTGGCAAAGCAGCACAACAATGGACTTGCAAACCTCCTCCTTCCTTCTTCCAAACCCCAGAGTTTTAGAATGTGTTATTGGGACGTACTATTGACTGCAAATACAAACAATGCTTTAAAATGTGTGAAATACAAAATTAAACCATGGTGCTATATCTAAAACCTCTGTGCTACTAAATAGGAGGCCAAGGACTCCTCATACCAATCCAAGGCAAGCCCTGTTCCCATAAAGATGACCACACCCACGTGCCTGCTGGCTGGCCCACACCAAAGTTGTGCTGGAGCAGCTTGCCAGCAAGGGGCAATGTGAGTGAGCGCAGGACGCTGCTGAGCACCAGCCCTTACCTTGTGCTCACTACTGGCATAGATGTAAGCTGGGTCCAGTCTAATGCATCCATGGAAACACAGATTGCCTCAACAGCATGAAAACTTGGCTACCCTGGCACTGCAGCAAAGCCCTCCAGGGCAGGTTTTGCACCAGTGTGAGGACTCTTGGAGCAGTTCAGAGCCCAAATGAATGCAGAAGAGGCAAGAGAACCTAGTCCCAGAGGTATAAACTACAGGCTACATCCTTCCATCATTATATGGGATATGCTCAGGGAAGGGGCTTTTCATGGTTGCTGCTATTAACTTTGAGGTTTGAAATATTTTTGTAGAAATGTAGAATATTCTGTAATTATTTCATCTTTGTTTTCAGTTTTACATGTATGCACAATCTCAAGCAAAGCTGTGAGGATTTACTTGCCCTTTGTACTACAACTGCTCTTTTTACAGTTGTTTCCTGTAGAGGGTCAAAGAAATCTGCAGGGAGGCAGGCTCAAAAATAAACAGAGGATCACTGAGGACTCATGCACTCTTTCAAAATGTTGAGGATTTTAAGATTTCAGTAGAACTCAAAGTAGAGTAGTAAGAATTAGGTTTTTTGAAATTTCCAAATGCATTAAAAAAACTTTTACCTGCTTCAAGAGTAACTGGAAAGTAAGGTTTGGTTGTTGTTTTTTTCAGAAATTCTTAAAATCAAACTACCTTTGGTGGTACTGCAGTTAGAAGATGGACAATCCAATTCTATGAAGCAGCTCAAACCTTAAACTGATTATTAAAATGAAATTGCTATGTCTATCAGAAAGCTTCCGATTAAGTAACGCTCAGAAGTTGCCAGATTTCTGTACACCTTAGTGCTGGAATTCAGTTAGAGCTTTTAGCGAACATCCACAAACCCATTTAGTCTGAACAGACAGCAGCAAAAAAATACTGCAGAAATGGACATCAGGATACAGATGCTGAACATTACCAAGTCAGAACTGGCTGCAATATGGTATGGATAAACGTGGCTGAAAACAGTTAATATACTCATCTGCATTTTATATTATCCAGTGTCCACCAGCCCTGCAGCCAACACTGTGTCCACCACAGAAGATCTGTATCTAGATTCCTTTCTTCTTCATTACCCCACTTCTTGCTATGCTGAAAATGCTGAAGTGATTTCTCAAGGGCAAATGCTCTTCCCTAATGCACATGTTCAGTACAGACCCTAGCAGCAAACAAAGAGCACCTGGTATCCGGAACAAGCAAAGTATACAACATATTTAACGTCTCTTGCACGAGAAGGCAGAGAAGAGGTTCAAATGCATACCTTAGTTCCAGCACTTGATTCAAGATAGGGAAAACTGGTGTAACCTGTATTGTATGTGCTGGACCTCGGTGGTTACCGGATATGACAGGGAGACTGACTGTGAAAACTTGATGGGAAAAAGAAAAGGTCTGCATGTAATCCCTAGGGCTGGGTACAGCCATGGGAAGACTCCTTGTGACTCTGGCAGACCTGGTGGCACCAGCAGGTTGCTTCAGCAAAAAAGTCCTGTGCGTTGAGAGGAGGGTAGGAAACAGGATTTTAGAGGATAAAAAGTGTGTTGACAGCACAGAGAACACACTTGTTTCAACTAGTATACAGAAGCAATCTCTCTTCCCAGACTACTTCTGACTAATCATTTCTACTACAAGCATTTATCTTTTGTGCCTTAGGCACATTCCTAGGATTTGTTCCTTTCATCTTTTCTTCTCATGCCCCACCTAGCAATCCTCCAAACCTGGTGACCTGGCCAAGTCACTATTCAGGTACAACTTCCACCATGTTACAAAAAAAGCCAGAAATCCTGCATCTGTTTTACCCTAGTGCTTACATACCAGTGATTTTTAACAGATGCTCAACAAAAAACAGACAAGTACATTAGGCTTATGGTGATTTTAGGAATTTCCACTGTGCTCCATGCATCTGTAATCTCTCAGAGGGGAGAAAAACGCTGCAGAGAATCCTGCAATACTTTTCCATACTGCCAGCTAAAAAACTATCCTGAATCCTTGCATATTCTCCTGCAAGCGAGAATTCTGATGAAAATATAGGGAACTGGAAGTTTTCTTGATTCTGTTCACTTCACTAATTGAACATCCAGCCCCTGGTAAAGATTATATCCCTGACAACACTGCCTTTCATTCTCCATTATCAAAAAGCAGATGATACTTGCATACTTTGTAATACTCTGCTTTGTTTGAATAGTCCTAAAAACATGCAAAATTGAGAAACTACAGTCACAAAACTACTATTAGCTAAAAGGCAAAAACAGCAAAGTTTCTCTCCAAAGAACATTTAAAGTGGCAGTTTGCACCAGGATGCAGAATTCCTTGGCTTGAACAGCTGGGTCCTTGTGTGGTATTCCTGTAGGACCACAATACTTGTGACTTTTACCTGTGAAACTGATAGCTTGAATGAGTGCTAGTACCTAAGGGACTCATTAGAAAGGAGTATCAGTTAAGAGGAGTCTCCAAGAGAGCAGCTGAGTTCTCAAAGATCAAAAGGATACAAATGCTCACATTTTTTTAGGATGGAATAGTTTCTTCTAAACCATTTCAAAGAGGAAGCCTCCCATGTGGCACCTGGGACACTGGCTGGTAACAACAGGGCTCCTGAGCTGTGCCACCAGCAAGGAAGTGAGGAGGTGAACGTTCAGGTGTCAGTCATGTCTACCCTGATGACTGACAGAAGGCTTCACAGTGGCAGCCTGTTGTGAGCTACTGAAAATGGGAGGCAGGGAAATAAGGTCCTTCTCTGTGAGGTCATTCTGATCCTCTGAATACTTTTGCTTGGAAACAGAAAAAAAATACACTAGATGGGGTGAAGAATCACAGAGCCATAAAGGCCATGAATTGCACCTTAAGGTGCAAAAAGGTAATGAAATCATTCAAGGGAAGTACATGCAAAGAATAAACTTATAAGACCCTCTTTTGAAAATGAAGAAGACAGAAACTGTCCTTAGAATAAAGAAAAGCAAGATGCCTGGCAGAAGAAGAAAAAATCAAAAGGTAGAAAACTTGAAGCTCATTTCGTCCCTACTGTTTTCATGAGGCATGTTTACTTGGAAGATGAACTGCACTGTGTATGGCAGAACAGATACCACGCTGTGGGACCTGCTCCTCCCACAAGGCAGCGAGCCCAGGATAGCAGAAGCTGATCAACAGTCCCTGGGACTGCACTGACGCAGACCTCTGGAGAAAAACCTGCAACCAGATAACGTGGTAGCTTCACAAATAGAAAGTCTGAGACATCCTAGAACACTAACACAGAGAAGGGACCAGAGAAACAGGAAGGCATTTTGCTGCTTTTATTTCAATCTGGAGAGTTGGAACACGTGAGGGAAGCTTAAGATTACCAGGAACCGAGAAATGAACAATGTGACAGGTCCTCCCAGACAGCCGCTCATCTGTACCAAACAGAAGGGAAATATCTTCTTGTCTGAAGGGAGAACACTGGTTTGCATAAAAGGTACCAGCCGAAGAAGAGAGCTAGAGCTGATGAATAACACCAACATAGAGCAGAGAAACTGAGATTGCACAAAAATGTTAACGTAAAACTTCACCTGAAAGCTTCTTGCCCTTATTGAAGTTTTGATCCAACATTGACTCCACTGACTATATATATAATTAAATTGAATGTATGTTCTTTTGAACATTGAATATATATATCCTATAAGACAATTAAGATAATTCAGAGGTATGCAAAAGTACTTTTTTAATTCCTATGTCTGACAGAGAAAGAATACTTTGCCTCTTCCTCTTATTTTGCTGTTGAGCTCTGCTACACAGCACTGAGTTGCTCCTGCTGTTAGACAGCAACTGTTCAGAGAATAACTGGCACCTCAAAACCAGTAGGCATCTAATACTCTTAATTTGTTTCAGGATCCCATCCATCATGTTGCACTTTATTGATGCAGCATTTTTTACACAGATGTTCTGCAGAGAGTGGTACATTGCTGGAACACGCTTGTGAAAACACAGCTGTATCCCAACACCCAAAAGTAAGAATTTTTAAAGATATTTTCAGCACATGCTTCATGAGTACCATTAATGATTCCTTTCAGTATGTTTGGGTAAATTTTATAAGAGTAACATGTCCACTGAGCTCATGCCAGCAATCAGCACACGATTTCTCTTCTGTTTGGCCTTCTTTGCTCCAAAGGAGCCAAAGCAGCCAGGGGAGAACCCCAGCAGCTTGGCCCAGCAGAAGCTCCTTCAGGCTCTCTAGCAAGAAAGGAAAATAGTTCAGGCTTGGTTGAAGCTTTGAGGTTCTCTCAAGTTTCTGCTTCCTTCTGAAGAATAAACAAGAGGTAACAAGAATCTGCTGTACGTGTTGGTTATTCAGCCTGTGCACAGCAACTCCAGTGTACCAAGGGATTTTAATCTTTGTGTAAATATTATAGCCATTCACAGCAATGCTTTAGGGGAGAAACAAAGACATTTATTCAGCTGAAACCACAGGGAGAATGTCAATAGGCACAATGCAATTGCTTGATTTGGAGTTTAGTCCCGATCCTTGTTCTGATCAAATGAACTGTGGAATGTTTTAAAACAACTCGATGTTTGTTTTGGGACAGCGTAAGAGAAATAGGGAATGGACAGCTACAGAAATATTTGGGGAGTGACAGAGGAGGAAAGGCAGAAGGAGCACTGAACAAGGATGAGGGAAACATAATTTATTCCCAGCTTTGCCAGCGGCCTGGTGGGTGACTCCAGCAAAATCCCTTCACTGCGGCATACCTAGTTTCCCCATCTATGGGATGAAGACGCTTAAACTGTTCTCTTTCCAAACATACTTTGTTTGTAGTGATGGAAAGCAATATGCTAACAGGATGCAAACTGCCATCAGAGAGGTTTCCTGGCACACGTTTTGCTGTCTGGACGTTATACAGCCACCACAGAAGCAACAAGAAACCACTTAGGCCAACTTCCACCTAGGGCAGATGGCTAAAGCACTGCGTGCCTGCCGGTTGTGGGCCAGGGAACCAGCCAGAGAGCTCCTACAGTGAGATGCTGTCAGCCCTAGTATTTCCGCAACTTCAGATAGGAGCCAAGGAAAACCTTCAAACAGCGCAACATGAAATGTGCTCAGCATGAGATGAAAGAACAAAATCAAGACCACAGAACCTGCCACCCTTAGCAAAAAGAGCGGCAAAAGTCACAAATTCTTAAGATTTTCATTGAAGATTTCTTTTTAACATCGCCAACTGCATTCTCAGTTCATTCCACCAGGTAAACTATAGCTGATGTTTTCAAGCATTAAGTGTCAGTCTGAAGTGGTCACAAACATTGCCTCCAAGCTTTGGAAATGCTGTCAGCAGGAAGCATTCTCCTCACATCCCCACAAGTACAGTTATCTGTCATTTCAAAATTCACGTGCCTGAAAGAGAGTCAGGACCCCCTACCAGTGACAAAAGGTAATTTGGAACCAAGCTCTCTGTTTTGCTCTGTTTTTCTCTGCTTTCTGCCCTCAAGGTAGGTCCTACATATGTCAAATATAATCTCTATCGAAAAGTGAAAACTATGACCTTAGTATGTATGTCATTTTCAGAATACGACACCAGCCTCAAGAAGACTGCAACAATCTTCAAAGTGTATAGTTTAAGTGATGCCCGGTGTCAATTTTGCATTTAAGTAGCACAAGGGTTTTTAAGGAACGCAAGAAGAAAAGTCATTTCATCTCAGCTCTAGATAAAGAGCAAAGAGAGACTGTTTAAATAGGAAGAAGAGAATATAAATGTATCCACCCTGAACACTCTAACAGACAAGGGAGGATGAAGATTGCCTCTGCTATTCCTTAGCTAGCTGTAAGCATGGCATCTGAGGAGTTACCTCGAACAGGATATCTAAAAGAAGAAAAAAAGGATCTTTTATTAGGAATAATCAAATGTCATGTTTCACATAGCTTTGTTTGGTTAGAACAAGTCTACGTTAGCTACTGAGATTGCTTACGGCTGACTACAAGGCAGATAAAATGTCCTCTCAGGGAAGAAATTCAATTTTCAACCTCAAGGAGGACTCTAGGTCTGGAAAGTGTCTCTTGCCAGGTGGCAAGGTCAACTACAGATGGCCAGGTGGCGAGGCCCACTATGGACAGGAGGAAGGGAACCCACATTTTGTGAAGCTCCCTGTGGCAGCACCAAACAGCATCTATCCCAAAAGAAGATATGGACAAAGACACCTTACAGCTTTGGACAAATCTCAGAGCAGCAGTTAGATCATACAAGATCATTATGTGAGATCCAAAGGTAACAACATTTAAAGCAGCCACATGAAGACTCAATACAGAGTTAGGACAAGTGAATTTGCTTTCTTGAGACAGAGGATACCCATGGCATGGCACTCTCATTACAGATGCTTACGGAGCACAGTTCCAGACATAAACTGCTCTTCAGGTACTTGTTTATTTTCAGTCTTTCTCTATGCCTAGCTCTCTAGCTTATTCAAATCCATCCAGAAATGTTACATATTTTTTCAATCATTTCTGAAAAACCTAGACAACCAAAGAAGCAAAAAGGTAATTAAAAAGATGCAAAATGCTAGGTAGTAAAATGCATTGAAAGAGTCAATATATGACATGATTCCGCACATAGAAAAAAAAAATAAAATTATGTTCTGCCAGGCTATTTTAAGACATTCCTTCTCTACTGTAAAAAGAGAGAGAAGGAGGGAAGAGAGGCAGAGGACCATCATTTTACCTGTAAAGTCAGAATTTGGAAAAAATGGAAACATCCTCTTAAAAAATAAATCAGAGCTATCATCAGAGTTCTGCAAAAAGCATCTGAAAGGCTGCCAAAATTCAGACTGTTTCATCAGCTCTGAATATCCTGTACACTACTCACTGTGAAACGAGGACAGACTGAGGAAGTGTAAATGTGACCAACTCAGCATTTTTCCTTTGTTATATACGCAATAGCTAATGATGACATGTAAATTATTTCAAATCAAATAATGTTGATACTTAAGAGGTTGCCAATTAGATCTAAACTAAACTGGAAATTGTAAAGGTTTTTCACTGTTGATGCAACTCTCAGCAGATTCAGGAAGGCATCACTAGATAACTCTTTGCAAGCTGAAACACCTGCCCATTTCAATTTTGCTTTAATTTTGCTTCAACAAACATCTTAGGGGAGTGGACCAAACCTTGAGAAAAGCATTAACAACCACAAACCTTACATCCCTGCAGATTTCCACTGTACCAGTAAATCGTTTTCCAAATACCATGTTCCCTTCAGCAGAGGGAAGTCAACAGATAAAAGGCCCTAATTTCCAGGTGCACAAGGTGGCAACGAGGCACGCACGTATTTGGAACTGTAATTGGCTATCAGACTGTATTGGTTTCATGAGCACTGGTAATGTTATTAGTTGAGTAATGATAAGCAGTGACAATGAACAGTGGATGGAATACAGTTCTGATGAGCCATACCTAGCTCCTTTTGTATGTTGTCAGGGATTCCTGTTATAGTCTTTCTCCTTTTGACTTTCTTCGGCCGTCTTACCACCGTGTCTGTGTAAATTAGAGACCGCCGAATGCTGGCTTGGCGGTCGAAATTCTCCCCTAATACATGGTAGAACAAGCAAAGCAACATTACTTTCAAGCACGCTGACATCATGCACTTTCTTCCACTAGCTTTGTTGTAGAAATGAAAAAAAGGCATTAATAAATGATGTTAGCTTGATCCTACAGTGAAGGTTTACACTGAAGGAAAAGATACAGCACATTGTCACAGTAAGGTTTTAGACATGCATACACATTGTACTGCAGGTTTCAAAAGGAATTTGACTTCCCCTGAGTCCAATTTACAGCTGGTGAGAGCAACTGTAATTCCACAGGTGAGCAGAATTCTTGCTTTAATTTAGCCCTCTAAGCTGTGGGGTTTGTGGGGTTTTTTTGTTCCTTTTTTTTTTGGTGGTTGGAGGAGACGGGTGTTTGGTTTTTGTTTTTTTAAATACTGAGTTGCAGAAAAAGTGAATCTGCTTATGAAAATGAAAGATCACAATGGTTTATACAGGAACAGACATTGCCATTGGCAACAGCTATTACAATTTCTTTGCAGAGCTCCATCCTTAAATCACACAAGATACTTCTTTTTCATTCCAAGTTGCTTTGAACCTGTCAAGCGTATTATATTTCTGGTGGTGATCTTTCAACACGAATACAAATAAGTCCTAGGGAGCATGCAGAGATCAAACTGATTTTAGGATCTCACAAATATTTCAGTTAGAGTGGAGGCTGCTTAAAAGTGAGATTTTATAAATGATTATACATATACACAATGGCAAGAACTGACAAAATGTGTAAGTGCACGCTGCCAGATAAAGCCTTATGATGATCATGTGCTGTATCATAATGGGACCCAGAAGCACCACTACCATTACGCTTGAGCAGCTTTTCTTTAGGAATTCACTTTTTTTTTAGAGGTTTATAATTTGGCCATTTTACAAGTAGCAAGATAAAACTTGCCCTCTAGACTGTGAGCTCAGATAATTCTTTACACTTCTGAAAATCTACCCAACCCAATCTCACACATAAGTTCCCCTTTTAGAAGTGAAAACATTCTAAAGCAGTGATAAAGAATCTAAAGTGTCCTTTAGACAACCTATTTAAAACTTAAAAGCAGAAAAAGTTGGATATACGTGCATGTTTTTTGCCTTTTATGCTTTCTTGAAAATCGATGACCAAATTATTTACCTCTTCAAAGTGATTAATGCACAGTAACTAATATGTCATAAATATTACCCCTGGTTGACTACACATCAGTATGATGTGTGACATGCAGATAGTGTAAGAAACCAGATTACCTCTGTAACAGTTAAAGATACAGTCATATAGTAAAGCATAGCATATGGAATTGTGAAAATACAAGGAAAAACATAGCAGTTTCAATCACCATAATGTAAATATAAAGACTGACTCTGTTTGAATGGATCCTGTTCTCCCCTGAAGTGCACTTGTGCTAGGCAGAATCCTTGCATCTACAAAGAAGTGCCACTTTCATCTGAGTTTCTGATGGATTGAAGTGAGGGCAGATTAAGGGAGGAGGAATCCCACGGGATCCGTGCAACGTAGAGCTATGAATCCCACAGGCTTCCTAGAAGCCCTAAAATATTGAGACAGAATATCCACTGTCTAGGGCATTACTGCTATTATGATATTAAGACCCATATGGGGTCTGGGTCAGGACTACTAGATAATCCTGCCATACAGGATAATAACTCTGGCCACATTATAATGAACCAAAATAATTCAAAAGACAAAGTTTGGCATCTCTAAACACATCTTGATCCATTCAAAGGCCTACGATTATGCCTGAGACAATAAGTTGCAAGGAAATTAAAATTTGGCTTTGAATACCCTAGAATTAAATAATATGTAAATGCTAAGTAGAGGGTGCAAACAAGGAGAGAGTCTTTTATACAGTCTGAGACACACAAACAGGATGACCATGGGAAAAGTCACTGTGTCAGCTGATCCACAGTAAGTTCTTCCCTTGCGCTACCAAGGAGCTAACTCAACCAATCCATCTTCAGATGACTTTGAAACAGCTTTTTGAAAGTCGCCGTGCAAATTTATAGAATTTCAAAGCAGCCTCTTCAATAAACTCTAAGTCAACGAGCAAAATGAAAATGTCTCAGTCTTTTTTCTATTCTTCATGTCATCTTGTTTTTAGAAACTATTGATGTTAACATTATTTTGCAAATTTAAAGATGCTTTTCTTCTGTTGTGTTTGTAACAAATCATCTAGGCATCCCTCATGTAGTTTACTTAGTTCTCCCTCATAGTTTACTCAGATTTCTTGGATTCACTGAAAATATTTAAGTATGTGCTTAAATCTCACTGAAGTCAGTGTAGCAGGATTCAAGCAAGTGCATAAATGTTTTGCAGGATCCAGCCTGCCGCTGATCACCTCCACCACCACCAGACTCCTCCATCTGGAAAGAAAGTTAGTTCCAGAAAACCCACTACAGCAGACACCATTATACATCTTTTAACCCACAGAATATGTAAAAGCAAAGACTGGCCACCGCTGAAAATTCAGCCCAACCCCTTCCAGGCCAGAATAAGCTCAGCCCAGCCACCCTCAAAGACTGAAACAGCTTACAAATCGCATGTCTAGTCAGCAGCTTGTCAGCCTAATGCAATGCCCCTGCACCTTCAGGCTGTCCAACAGATTTTTGCTACCACTGTATTAGTTGCAATCTGTTCACCAAGGAGCCCCGAAAGCTGAACTAGAGGAGCATTTGTTGCACAGTCACGTGAGAGGCCATTGTAGCAGGATCATTACTAATGCAGTGTTGAAAATGCTGTCACCTCTTCCGAGGTTAACGTTTTATTTCATGCCAGGAGTAATAAATGGAAGATTTTGACCTCTCTTCTGGGAGAGTGAGAAAAAGAGCAAGTAAAGGAAAAAAGCCAAATCAAAACAAAAACCAGTTACGGTTCGTTCCACAGCACATTTAACAAATGGCACTGAATTTTTGGTCATTTTTTCCCTGCCTCACGTAGCAACATAAGGAACTGCACAAAATAGATCTACCCGGAGCGTGGGAGGGCAGAGGAGGAGAACAGATTGTGACTTTTTAAAGGGGAACGAGGATGGCAGCTTTTTTTATATGTGTGTGGGGCTCTCTCTGTTATTTTCACTTGTCTTGATGCAAAGTAGCAATACAGCTATTTCAAGGCAAAAGGAAACTGGTTTCCAGAGACCAGCTCACATACTGCAACAATAGTCTTCCTTCCCTGTCCTCCCTTCCTATGCCTTCCTATTACCATGATTTCAAGGAATGAATGCTACACAACACATTCCAGGAAGGTGACGTGTAAGAAGCATGTGTGCTGTTTTTATCAGAAAAGTTGAGAACTGCTGCACTTGTTTGGGGCACACCAGCTCATGCAAGGGACACAAGGTTTGCCACAACAGATGAATTAATCTGGTTGAAATAACTGTAACTTATCCAACTGAATTAAAGTTTCCACTAATTAAATCTAAGATGATTATTTGATCTCTTTTACCCCATTTTTCTTTCCATCTGTTTACTTCCCCCCTATATTTTCAGTATGCAGGGTCATTAAATCAAACTGCAGATTACACATTCTGTAGGTACACCATCTTCCTCCTGCTGTCACAACATCTAAGCCATGCTCAAGTTTATTGATTATGTTAGATAATCTGCTGTTCCCACACCTCTGCCTTCTGCACCTGTATCTTACATTTCCTGGATAATGCCAACTGGTCTAGTTACACTTCAGCACCGCATTAGTCTTCCTTCTAGCCATTTTTCAGAGGTGGAGTGTTCATAATCTTCTGTTGCTTTCAAACATGTCCTGCTGTTTATTTAAGGAAGCATTTCTTACTGATTTCTCAGAGCTTTCTGATGTTTGTCACTGGCCTTAAACTACATCTTAAAACTTTACCATCAGACATCGTCAGCAGGAGAAGTAGTGCTTCGCTGCTTACAAAAAAAATAATTTCATAAAAATGCATGTGGAAAAAAATATTGATAATCACATAGAAAAAGAGAATATCTCCCTCACTTTCAAAACAAAACCGAACATTGCAAGCTCTTGATTCTAAGAGTGAGCATGGAGCCAGAGAACGCCATATGGCATTTGAAATAAATTGGGTATTGAATATCATCCTGGTTTTGGCAGGCAAACGGTCAGTTGTTTGAATTAACTAATAATAGACAATCTTGAAACCATACAGAAAAAGAGGGATTATTAAATTGAAGTGATAATTCCATCTTAATTCAATAGAAATTCTATTTACACACATCAAAATATCTACGCAGTGTTAGACTATCATGATTTAATTTTCACTGCGTAGGAATTCTGCAACAGTGAAACCAAAGAGCATTCTGTAAATGGAGAGTCAATATACAGCTTGCACACACAAAACGTGGGCTACTGTCACGTAAGCTGACTGTCACATCAAGTGTCTTGCTTGAGCACACACCTTCATTTACCTAATCTGTTCTTTCCCTACTCTCCTTGACACCTTAACCTCTTACTGTTGATAAAAATAAGACTCTAGAATTCTTTCCTCAAACTTTGTAACATTTAGTCTTTAGAATATAACATAACATTTAGCCTTCAGAAATACAAAAGTCTCTAGTAACCTTCCTTAAGTAAAAATCCTAGAAGAAAATCCTGAGTATTTTACAAAACATTATTTTCCATCACGTATCTTCAATGAAGCCCACAGTAACAGTGACCTATCAATCTTCTTGTATTTCATTAATATCTAACTTCATTTCAAACCCACGCTGTGTAGACTGACTTCACAAATGATCATTTTAAGGCATTTTGAGTTTTTCTCAATAAGTGCAGAGACAGACTATCAAACACAAGATACTGTTTTCACAGAAACATGCAAGAATTAACCTCAAATTCATGCATCAAATATGTAACATGTGAGTGTCAAAATACCATCTAATCGCATGGGTCTTCTGTTATCCCTCCCCTCCTTAATCAATGCAATGCAGTTACTGAAATTAAAAGCCTACCAGTCACATTGATAGGAACCACATCTGTTTGGACTGCCTGTGCTTGCTGTCGCATCTTCTCTTCTGGCGTTGGCAGCGGAAGTGACTTAGTCCAGTTGGTTTGGGTGTTGATATCTGATAACTCATTTGAAACTGGGGTTTTAGGCCTTTTGACAGTGATAAGCTTTTCTTCTTCTGGGGAAGAGACAGAACACTGCAAACAGAAATACATGCAACAGTGTAAGTTCTCTACCAGAAAAACAGAGGACTAACTACTAAGGTACTGCTGCTGCAGTCAGCATGATGGCTTCTGGAGCAAATACACCCTCACAAATATCACACTTTGATTTACAAAGACTGACTTTTTAAAACAAATGAAAAACCAACAACCACCAAAAAAACCAACCAAAAAAAAAATATATATATATCAACCCTGGACTGTATTTATTCAAGACACTTGCCCAGATTAAGGAGTATATATAAATGAGAAAGAGGGGAGCAAAGCCAGTAAATAATGCTCTTACACATTTGCATTGTTCCTGCAGTGACCAGCCCCACTCACTCTGAGAAGGAGTGGATGGGGGTTTGCCTTCCCTTCCTCCCTTCCCTTGCAGGGTCCCGTTGGGAAGATGAGATTGAGCCCTGCTTCGATCTAGCTGTACTAGGTTATGGGGTGGGTAAGGTTTCAGCAAGACATCTGCTAGGAAGAGACACATTTTGGGAGAGCTCAGTAAAAGACTGCCAACACTCCACATAACCATCAACCAGAGATCAGTGAGGGAAATTAAGCGTGTGTTGGCTTTGGAGAAACTCATGTCACAGTGAAGGAGTTTGTTTTGTTTGTTTTTAAAGGGTGAAGTAGTTAACAATATTATTATACATAAAATGGTCATTTCTAAAGTCATTCTTTATCAGAAGTGTTAGAATTCACATCCACGATGGGTGTTTCACTTCAAACAAATGAACAAGAACCTTTCTGCACCAGAAAAAGAGGTTGCAACAGCTTGTACAAATCCTTCCACCAGCTGAAGTTATAATGCCAAAAAAGACATTTGCTTTAGGGGAGTAAATATGTTTTCATCACAAGGTTCTCAGTCAGATGCCAGTAAGGACAAAAAGCCATGACGTTGCTTTTTACTGGTGTGACAGCACCGAGGGACCCCAGGGAATCCCAAGAGCAGGAGAAGAAGAAAGACTTGGAGGAAGAAGAAGCTCCTCTTCCTCCCGCCCCTAGGCACAACAAGGAAGAGAACAACTCAGGAGGGGCTGTGCACAGGCTGTGGGATGGCAGAGATCTCTGTAGCCCATATCACCATGCCTGTTTCAGGGCTGGTTGTCCTGGCTGCCCTATGAGGCAGACTCATGTCTCCACTTCCAAACCAGCTCCCCACCTCCACCTTCCCTCTGCTCCCCACTCCTGCTGGATGCAGAACACCACCCCAACGGGGCTGCCGACACCAGATCGCTGCCTCTCCTGGGAGTTATTCCCTGGCTGCTTGAGAGATGCATTACTGCTGTTTAGAACAGATGGACTTTTTTTGCTATTATTATTTTTAATCTGCGATCTGCTCTCTGTTGAAGCTGAGCGGAACACAAAGGCATGCCCAGACACCGTGCTGCAACCGCAGTTTATCATTTCTGATCTTAATTTTCTCCTTGTTACCATGAGGAGTTCCCGCTGTTTATAAATAAATAACCATTTATTTATTGCATTGTGCTTTGACTGTAAATTCTTTATGACAGGGCCTAACATTTCATTATCAATAAATAAATAAGTAAATAAAAGCAGACTGCAAGCAAAAAGTTAAAAGAAAAAAAATAGAAAAGCAAAATCTCTTCAGGTAATAATAATAAAAATTCAAGCACTAAAATTATTATGAATGTCATCCTGTGGTTTGGACCTGCACTTGGATGTGTGGGAGCTGCTCCTCAAGCAAGCCGCCTGTTCCTGCCAGGCAGGCTGTCCCTGCAGGCACAGGGATGGCAGCACGCTCAGCTCGCAGCGGAGGAGCCGCACGCTGCTCTGTGGGCATGGGCTCTGCCCTGCAAAAGCCCCTCCAGGTTCTTTCAGTACAAGCTGGCTGCAGAACACCAGTATTTCTTCAGGCCCACAGTGTTTGTAAAAGGTTCTAAATCCATTTATACACAAATACAACGTGAATGCTATCTTTTTATACGTGTCTGTGTCCATACATTGTTTGTATGTGTACACAGTGCAGCCACACCTACAGCACCTACATATAAATGACAGTGCTCTCCCATCTCAAATGACTCACATATGTAAAACTTTCACTAGCTTGAGCAATGTGAGAGAGAAATGCCACTGCAGAAGGGAAAGCTGCCTCCAGGCCATGCCTCCCTCAGTTTATTCCACAACAGCTCGGAGCGAGAAAGGCTCTGCACCCCACATCTGCGTGCTGGCCCACATGGGACGCTGCCGGTGTCAGGGGTGCGCGTCTGAATGCTCAAATGAATCAGGGCTCGGAGTGGAGAAACACCATTTTTCCTCTTGTACAAAGAGCTCTGCTCCTGCCTGAAATGGTACAGCAAGGGAGACACTGCAGGACTGGTTTTGCAGTTTGTGTGGTGAGGCTGAGCTCGAGCCACCTATGGATGCTCTGCTCGATTGATGGTGTCAGCATCGGTCGCTGTCACATTCAGACCACGGAGCAGTGCCAGGTCTCAGCTGTCATCCAGTGGGCACCGGGGGCTACTCCGATATGTCAACTGAGAGAGACACTGGTTACAAAGCCAACCCTCCTTCCCAAGGAAATTACCCTTCTTCTGCTACAGAATATAAACAGAAAAACTGGAGAACTGAAGCACTAACTATAAAGGAATCCCCGTTATCCAAAAAAGTGTGTAACAACAATCAGAATTTGTAGAGAATTAAACAACCAGAAAAGTGAGGAAGGACAGAGGGAGGAGGACAGAAACTAATCAGTCCAGTGAGCACATAATGAATCAAAACCAATTGAAAACTCAATTGTGCAGCTGTGGTCAAAGCACTGCTTCAGGAAAAATGACTATGGGACAGTGCTGCATGCTTCTGTATGCTCAGCAGGACAGCAGCCCCTGGTTTTGAGTGTAGGAAGAAGTGTTAGTCTTCCATCTGCAGGTACACTTTCTGTGGTTTCTGGAGAAGAATGACTGTCTTTTATACGCTCACTTCCAAAGTATTCATAATGACAGTGGTGTATTTACTTGCTTTTTTTGATGTAAAGATTCTTTTAAAGTGCAGAACAGGGGTAAAGCTGTACTCAGCTCCACTGTCCAGAGCGGAAAGCAGCAGCTCAGCTTTCAGCTTGCTTCACACAGATTATTTATCTAATACTCTAATTATCATTAAAGTAGGGAGAGAGAAAAAATATTTTGTACTGTAAGTACCTTTGTGAGAGTTACATATTTTTAGAAAACATTCCCAGATTTACAGTACAGAAGTTTGCTGGAAGATTCAAGGAACTGCTGCTGTACAGCCAGGAATGTCTTCTTGAGTGAGGTCTGCAGATGAGAAATAGCACTGGACAAGGCAGTGCTTGGAAATCATGCTATCTGCTTAGCAAATCTCACCATAAACACTGTTTATAACAGAACAGAACGCACCTCTCATTTTTATGGCATCTCTGATTCAATACAACTTTATGGTTTGTTTTAAATGGCCGAATTTCTACATAGTTTGTATATGGGATGTTACACGCACCTCTCCTGGAAAAATTATTGGAATTTCGTCCTTTATAATGGACCAGGGAAGGTAGTATGTGAAGGTGATGGCCTTGGACCTTGCTGTCTTTACATAAGTATGCATTAGAGGGGAAAAAGCCTGAACTTTGAAAGAGGAAGCTGAAATGAGAATGCAGGAGAGAACTGGCCCATAAATACACCACAGTCAGAGAGAGCTACGTGACTCAGGAAGCCAGAGCCTTGCCTCTGCCTTGTTGACTTCTTGTCCCACTGTCCACTCAGGCGCTGTGACACAACGTGGCTTCAGTGCCTCACCACATCCAGGTGCTTGAGAGGCCCCAGCTGACAAGCAGCTCCAGGCTGCATCTCACAGCACGTCCTGCCTTGGGCCCCTGTTTATCCTTACTCTCTGCATATCCTAGTGGTTTATACTACGCTGTTTGAAAAGATGGGACCTCCAGGAGAGAAATTCAATCCACGGAAATCTTTTCAGCCAAGGACCTTAAAACTTTTAGGTATGCCATTTACCTCACTGTCCATCACAACCATTCCTAAAATTATAAATTTTCAGAAAAATAAAGTTGAGAAAAAAATCTATAGTGTTGTGGATGAGAGCTATCAGTCATCTATTAATGTTTCCCAACATCCTATTTTTTCTCCAGCTTTTACAAGCCTTGGTGGCATTGAGTGCCTTTTTTTTACAAACGCAGTGGAACCAAATTCAACAATAATTTTTTATTTTTATTTTTTTAAAAACCTTTACATTCCTGTTACTCAGCCAGTCAGCACTTCTGGTGCAACTGCTTCAAGCATGCAGTTCCACAGCATGCTATGGAACACTGTGCTAAGGAACACCGTTCCATTACAGGTATATGTTAAATTATATTTAAGTTGGATTAGTTACGTCCTGCTCTACTTGGTGTCCCTGCAGACCTAGCCTAGTCCCCCAGATTTTGGTAGAACAGTTATTTATTGCTTCTACACTCAGATCTTCAGTTGCACTAGTCAACTCTGCCATGCCACTAAATTCTTCACTGTCTCATTAAGGAAGGGATTCTTTTTTTTTGCTCAGCGGAAATTACTGACCATCAAGTACATTATCCCCTTCACCAGCACTGCAGAAATACTCCTTTCTTCTTCCTCTACTCTGCTATAATGTAATTAAAACCTAAGAAGAGTAATACTGCATGAAATCAGAGCTCTATAAAGCTTACCTAGCATCTATCTTACTATTCACCAGATGATATATAGATGAAATTAAATCAGAGGAAGCCAGCAGTGGCTGCTTTCCCCCGAACAGCCTCTCAGCTCTGGATGGACTATCCCCTTCCCTGAGAATTTATCCAGTTGCTTGCTGAACCTACACAAACTGGCACCACCCGCAACCCCTGCAGCAACTGTGCAGCACTGACTACGCAATGAGGGAAGAACTAGCCTCTTCTGTTTGTTCAGAGTTTCTGTACTCACTTCCTTATGCTTTGGCATTTTATTATTTGGGCTGCTGTTTCAATCCAGCAAATTGAGCAACTTTTAAAAAAGAAATTGCAAAGCAGTATAAAATACATGTTCTGATTACGAGCGTACTCACACAAAATTGCAGCAGAGGGGCAGAGGAGCCAGCTGAGGGCATCACTGTCTGGAAGCATCCCCAGGTCTGCCAGCAGCCCCAGGACTCCCAGGCATTCACACCTCCAAACTGGAGCACCCCACTTCTTCAGACCCTCTCAACACCAAGCAAAATTTTACACTGGATCTCCTCAAGTCCCTCAAGCAAATACAGTTAATGCATTTGTTTTCACTTAACATGCTGAACAGTTTCTTACAGATATTAGAGACAACTGACAGTACGGCTGAATACAGTGCCAAAAGTACACTTTTTTTGCCCCATAAATAAGCAAAGTAAATGTTTTATCACCCAAAGTTAATAGACTGCTGAAGGCAAAGATTGTAAGCGAAATAACAGGACCTAGGTAAAAATACCATGAGATTTTGGCATACAAACATTTTGATAGATGGAATAAAGACACGATGTAGTGCATGCCTGGGAGCAAGTACTCCCTATAGCTCACATTCATCATTTAAAAATCACATTATTCCAATTAGGAAAGCTTTTCCTTGGCTAATTAAAAAAATAACCAGGCAGCCAAATAAATAAAACAGTGTTCACTGGAGGAGGAGTTTCAAAGGAGGCAAATGTTAATAGACTAAAAGTAATTAAAACCAACTAAATAAAGGATATCGGACTGCAGACAAAAAAAGGAATAATGAGGAAAAATACAGGAAACAATCCTGACATGACATTCTTCTGCTGAGCAGTTGATTTTTTTATTTTCAGTTAATTGTTTAACAGAAAACAGAAGCAGATAACAACTGAAGGCTAAGGACAGAATAAAAAGATTGCGTATGTGCTAAATGCTACAAGTAACATCAAGCTGCAAACATGACAGCTGGATGGTCCCACTTGTGGGCAGAGTACCTTGTTGCTCCGGGGAACCAAGTTACAGCAGGCGCTAATGCAAGACTGAGAGATGCAGTCTAACAGACTAGACTGTTGAGTGAGACAAAAAGAAACAAAGAAAATGAGTGATAAAAAGGCAAGGAAGGAAGAATGAGGAAAAAAAAAACCACACAAAAGACAAATACACTTAAAATACACAATGCATACATTTTAGAACATAAAGGAAGCAGAGTTTGAAAGTGACATCTCAATACATCCCTGGCACTAGGAAAACAGACCAGTACTGAAGGACAGGAACACTTCTGGTGTTACCAACAGTGGTAAGTAAGAGATGACAAAAGAGGACACTGGTTAAAGAACTGAGATGTAAAATCCAGATAAACCAATTTAATTGCCAACAAACTCAATTAGGATCAGCAGAAATACACTGAAGGGGAGATTGGTGTGTGCTCCATTAATACAACTGACAAGAACCATCTTAAGAATAAAAGGGTAGTTCCAAGAACTTTGTTTTATATAAACTAACACTCAAGACACTTCAGGTTTCCAAGTTTTCTACCTTTGCTTGTTCTTTGGGTTGGCCTAAGTAATGGTTTTGCTTTGAAACAGCCAATGTTCTGCTTGTCTTAAACATCTTCTAAGAACCATGTGCTTTGTAGTATCAGTATTACCCTCTGGTGACTGACACCCACCTCCACAAAACAAGAGAATGTTTGTGGCTCTGGGTCTTCCCTTGTTTGATCCAAGCCATGGTTTCATATTATGTCTCCAGTGAAGACAGACAAGTGCAATATCTGGCTACAATACCTTTTTTTTTTTTTTAAAGTAGATAAAAAGAGTGGGGAAAGACAGTTTCCTTTGTGAAAGCACCATGCAGTAAAATATCAATTTTATGCAAGGCAGCAAATATGTTAACTTGGAAGTAAATTCACAAACAGTAAGTAGCTCTTCATTCATCTCTCATTATTCTGTTACTCTCGAGTTTCAGCTTTTAAGTGCTGCATGCACAGCATTTAAATGTTGGCTTCTTGCTTCGAGCAGACAACAAAGCCTCAAAGCTTTCATCGAGCGGGAAGGAGCTCACATTTTGAATCATGGGATTTGGTGACCTCAGCTCCACACTGTTACTGAAGAACTCTACTGACATCTGAAAGATGACTGTCTTGAGGCATACAGGAGTTATTACAAGTATTTGGCATTTTACCAGTGGGATTATAATTCAAGTTCAGAGAATTGCTAAGTGTTCATTTAAAAAATGAGTAAAATTTTAGGCTATTACACAAAGCAAAGCCAATTAAAAATCATACTCGTCAGAGGACACTACAAAGCACTAGTTTTACAACATGAAGGTAGTATCATGCTGCAGTTTGTAAAGGATCAGCTCCAGCTTCCTAAGCTGTAAATGTGGTTATGGTTAAGGTTTTGTGACAATCAGCAACATCCTAAATTGTCAACTTGACTGCTATCTTTCTCCACAGCTCTGAATCATACACAACCAAAAATATTTAAGGAAAACTATTCTAATTTGAAACGGAAGTGCTATCCTTTCCTTGAAGCATAACTAGTTGCATTCAAAATTTTCGAAGTACACACATTACATTAACGCATCATGAAAACCTTAATCAAAGTAAGGACGACAGTTCTTAGTCTCTAAGAGGCCTCACCCATGCTAACGTTCTCATGTGAATGGTTAAAACATGTATGTATATTCTTTTTAACGTTATATTTGTTTAACATGTGCAGCTAGGTCACACACTGCACAGCGCTGGCTAAAGCATGCTGATTATGTATGTATGTCCATGTACTGTACCACACATAGAACATTAACAGCAACTAACAGCTAATACTTCCATCAGTGCAAATCATAATTCCACATTTTTCAGTACGGTTTTGCAAATTGTCGTTGTTTTACATTCGCTGCTTGCTGCCAGTACATACCACACAGAACTCAACAGGATGCAGCAACATTCCCCACCAATACGCAGATACAAGGCGATCAAAACCTGGATGAGGGACTGTACATATTCCATGACAATTTTTATTGAATGATTTAAAAGCAAGGAAGATAGAACTGAAACCACTGTATCCTTTAAACTGAGTTCTCAGGACCTGCACACTTTGTATACAGACAATTATTTGGTCCACTCTACAAAAGCACATACAATTTAGTAACTCTTTAAAAAAATTAAACTCTGCTACAATTAAGGATATCCTCCCACTCTATAAGCAACATTTTGTGGCAGCATATTCTAGAATTATCTGTCATGAAAGTCCCAGAAGCTCCAGCATTTCAGGTTTGGACAGCCAGGCTCCAGAGCATCTTGCTGTCTATGCCAGCACTACTACCTCAGCTCACAGCAGTGAAGTTAGCCACGGCTTGTCTTTGGAGCCCACAGACACAACAGAGTAAAGGGAAGACAGGGAAGCAAAATTTCCTTCCCTCCTTAGAACACGAATGCAACTTAACAAGTTTTGTAATTGAAACATACATAAATTCATGTATATGAGACAATTTCACAACATCCCTAGGATTTTTGCCCAGCTGTCCCTCCTTTCTCTCTTTATTTGTTAATTAATGTCTAGACTCAAAGCTAAGCATACATGGAATTGAGAAGTGGGCATATGACCATGAAACAAACTGAAAAAGAAATAGTGAACTCATCTCAGTGGGCAATCCTTCATTGTTCTGCCTCTATGCAAGCAGCTGTGATGCAGCAGGACAACTGCCCAGCTGTCTGTATTAGAGAGCGTTCTGAAGGGTGCACGTGCTGCTATTTCAACGTGAGCACACTGATGGCTGGTTAACAGCCCGTCCTGGCACTTGAATATAAACATGCAAAACAGCTACCCTTGCTGGACTCTCCCTGCCAGAACATTACCAAATTAATTCTGCCTTCCACATCTTTGTCATGCCATAGAATAATTTTATAACAGGGATTTTTAAGAGACATGGGGAGTCAGAGGGCCAAGTATCGCTGTAACTCAAGGGAATTCAAAAGAACAAGCATCTTTATGATCTTCTGAAAATCCTACCTTATTTGAATAAATTTATTGCAGGCAATTAAACTGTCGAAGGCATATATTCTTTCCAGCACTCTGTCCCTCACCATTACCTTTTGTTCAATTTCTTCATAATCATCCTGGTAATTTCCACAGATTGCACTGGAGGACGAGGAGAAGGTGGGGCCCTGAGAGTAATACTGAGAGCTCCGGTAGCCATCCCTCCTCAGCTTGTCACACTCTGCCAAAAGACAGCGAGAGAGGAAGTCAATTTATTAACAGAGACATTACCGTTTACACTTATAAAATTAGACTGTCTTTTACTGAAAGTATTTACCATGCACTAGCACTGTCTATCCCAAGTAATGAAACACTAAGTTGCACTTCTTATATTTTTAATCTGTATTTCCACCTCCCTCTCATATATTACATACATATGCCCACACATAGCACGCATACACGTGGCTTTTATTTAAATCAAGAGATGGCAAAAGCTTTGAAAAGAAGATGAAAACTGATTTATTTGTTTTTTTAAGTGAGGTCTGGCTCAGTGTCTTGACAGATGGCAGCATCTTGCAGGATGGGAGACGGTAGCACGCGAGTAACACCAGGGTCCCGTTTGCCAGGCCGGTAGACACCCATTACACACCTTGCACTTGAAACGATGATGGTGCTCACTACTCAAGCACCATCTGCTGAGTAACTTTGGCACTGACCACTCGTTTTGTCTTCGTGCCTACAGAACAGACCATTTACTGTGATTTTGGAGAGAGGAATGAAAAGTACAGGGATCCCAAAATCTCACATCACCACAGAGCGTACGTAGTTCATAACCAAAGAGTTTTCAAAGTTCAGAAAGAATTCGGAGCAAAACCACATCTCTACTCAAAACGGCCCAAACCCCAGTCAGCACCTTATCTCCCCCCACCCAAGTTTTCCATAACAGCCCTCCATCTCCTAATTGATATTCAGTGTGACTGTGCTAAAGAAGAACAGACGCCAGAGCATAAGGAAAAATTAAATGTTCAACATGCGGCAACCAAACTCATCAGCCCAGTCAAACTGTTAGCTTTACGCTTTCAGAGACAGAGAGCTGAATCTGTTGAAAGATGAGGAACGCAGAAAGAAAGTTATTTGTTACATTTCTATTTAAGGAACTGATATTTCTGCACAATATATAGGCATAATACAACATGCTTTTGTCCTCACTTGCTGGGGAAAGATTTTCTGTGACTGTTATCATCTGTCCCCCTATCTTGATCTCTTTAATACTCCTTAAAATGGAAAATATGCAATGTTTACATTGAGGGAGACATTTTATAGAGGCTTTTGCTTGTCAAATGATTAACTGGAGTTACGACTTGCAACTTCAGCATGTGTCTCCTCTGTTACACCCAGACGCTTCTGAAACTGAGGTCTGTAGGACTGCACGGTGAAGGCTTAATTGACCTCCAGCAACAACAGCTCTGTAATTAACGTGGATTGCTCTTCACGTGCGAATGTGTCTCAACAGTGTGAGTGTGCACAATTAACCACTTCCATCAGAGCCAGATGAATGTCCTGGCCTGTCGCACACTTCTGCACGGGGTCAAAAAGGGCACAAACCTGTCACTCTTTCTCAGTTCAAGGCCCAAAGCTGGTGGTGGTGGGTTCTGAGACTCAGATCAATTCTGACAGCTCGGGAGCAGAGGGTCAGCAACCCTGCTTGCCAGCCCCGCACGTGTGAGTGTGCCGGCACTGCACGCATCTGGCAAACAGCTGCTGGGCCTCAGAGGGGGGTGAGAAAAGGCTGCCAGGAACCGCAGGAAAACAAATTCCTCCCTCACTACTCCAGATCTGGCACTGGATCCAGGCAAATCCAGCGCACAACACTCACAAATGCGAGCACCCCGATGGGCTGGTTTGTTGGTGTGAGCTACAAACTGCAGCAATAAGCGGGCTGCGGCAGAACAGAATGGGACAAAGACTTGCGTCAACTTGCAGCAGGGGCTAAATGCACCAAGTTGTCAACTTTGGCACCACAAGTTTTGCCTTCAGATCAGTCAGTCATCACTTCAAACCAACCCAAAGGCAACCCAAGGAGTATGTAGGAGTGCAGTCAGTTTTCCTTCCGCTCCTGGGATGAGGCCTTAGGCCCTGACCAACCATTTCTATGGCTGTCCAACACCAGGCATCACTGGATGACTTTATGGAGCATGATAGATGTGTGCTCTGGTGTCAGCCGCTTGGCCATATTTATTCTCCTAACCAAGGAGATGAAGATGACGAACAGTGCACTTCACCAGCTCCCAGAAAAGCTCCTTGAACTCTTGAGGAAGACACCACCAAAGGCCTCAAGTTCACAGTGAACTAATAATAAAACAGCGGCAGTTTATCAAGCTCACAACCTTTGTTGATCCACAACACAAGATCCAAGTAACATTACAAGTTATTGCAGTGATGTGGCTGCAGAAGCCAAGAGAATTGCCATAAATTCCTGAAACATACAGCAGAAAGGTGCCCAGTCCCAAAGAACAGCTGTTTCGTTTACTGTCACAGTACACTTCACAGCTCTGGACAGCATCAGAGGCCAGCAAACCTCAGCAGAGGTTTCAGGCAGGTATCTGTAACTACACGTTGCAAGAGCTCAGAAGCACAACACGAGGTCAATCACTGCACCCAAGTGAAGCTACTGTCACTGCCAGACCAAGGGTGGTAACTTCAGTCTGAAAACTGCTGTAGGGTAGGAGCATACACCTCATATGAGTGCTTGTGTAAGTTCCACATGGTCTTCTGTACACAATCAGCTCTGTATTTTTCAGCTAAAGGATTTTTTATTTATATATATTTAAAAAACCAACCAAACAAACAAACAAAAAAACAAAACAGGAAGAAGTACTTTAGGAAAACTTCCAGACATGGATCTTTTCTCCCAGAGGAGCAAAGCCTTGTCCTAGCCCCACAACCCCATTATTCAAACAGAGAGGAGCACCAGACAGAGTTAGCGAAAAAGTTCCTACAAATATGCATGTTATTTCAGAGATGTCTGAATAGGTTAAAAAAAAAAAAGAGAGTGAGAGCCAGTTCCAGTCATTAATAATCTTCAGTTTTAAGAATGCACCAGCACGTGAACGCTAACTGAGCCAGGGACATGCACACTCTTGAACCTCACGGCAAGGCTGACATTACCCATGCTATCCAATACACAAAAATGTGCACAGCCTTTCCATATATATCTGCCTAAAAAATGCCACGGCCAAACACAGGAGACTGCATCAGGAAGGATACAAACACTGATTCCTGAGGATACACTTGCTTGAGATCAACACTACAGCACATGCACAGCAAGCTCAAAGCACGCTCTGTGTGCTGCATTACCTTGCACGTATCTGACCTGAACACTGCAGTAGTATTATTGTGCCCCGGATGAAACGCTTTGGTTCTGCCAACAGTGGCCATTCACCCAGGCAGACTAGGAAAATGCCTCTCTCTGCCTGGGCAACTGCAAAGGATGGCAGCACTGTATGGTGCCACAGCACGATGGCCCAACTACGTCCCCATCACTCCCTCTTCATCAGCTCCTGGGGATACGTATGCAGAGGTGCTGGGCACACTCTTCTGCTGCCTTTCAAGTGCTTCTCTGACTAGGCAAAGCCACAAACTAGCTTCTTGTCATTTTCCTTCTGTATTAGAGATACATTGAATTTCAAAATTTCTTCTGTATTATAAATATTGCTTAGAAATGACTGTAGTCACATTATGGTATAACATAATTTCTCCTCACTTATGTGGCTAAGTTAAATCCTTACTAGAGAAGGCAATTTTGCCTGAGGTTGAGTTTTGTTGCTCACAGTGTGGTTTTAGTTAGGCATGAAGAAAGTGTGGGAAATGTGGTCTAAAACCTTTTAAAGGCTTCCAATCACTGTCACAGTTATTAGAGCAGGGTAGATGGGATATTCAGGGGATATGACAGAAGAAAATGTGTTAAAGCTGTCAGTGCCCATACCATTACATCTGAGTTGCTGCCATACAGCCAACCCCTTGTATGTCTGCTGAGCATTTCATTATTGCAGAGTTTGCTAAATCCTGGTGTATGACAGCAGCACGCCAGGGATGCTCCTCACCAGCAACACATGAGCTAATTGTAGCTCTCACTTTCAAAAGGCGGAATGTGACGGCACTGGAGCTGAGTGCAATCCTGCACCAGAATTTTGAGCCATGAACACTGAACTCTGCACTGTTCTACAGCTTAGTGAGTTTTATTAGTTCTTATGTTTTACGATTTTTGGCAATACTTCCATAGGGCAAGGTCTAAAGATGAGACTCCAGCGTAACAACTCGAACTCTCCGTATAAACCCTTATTGGCCTCTGTGGCATGCAGTCAGGCCAAGGATACAAGACACCACCAAGGCCACTCAATCCCACAGATCTCTTCATTTTACACTAGGAACTCGCATTTAATTCCACTTGACCCTGAGCTGATAACACAGTAGCAAGCCTCAAGTGTCCAAGCGATTTACAGCTTTTCAAACAATCCAAAACCATATTGTTACACGAGAATTTGAGTCACAAATCACCTGGGTGAACAGAAGGCACAGCACCGATACCTCATTAATTCGTTTGACATGGTATTACTGTGGAAAACCAGGATTAACGTATCCCTCGTCTGCTTAGCCTGATGCACACACTACTCTGCTCCATGACACAAGAAACACTTGGTTTTCTAGAATGCATTGGGTCTTTTCCTCTCCTTTGGTAACACGTCCTACATTCAGAAAATTTCCATTAAAACTAGCCATAGAGTCTTGGAAGTTTACATGAGGCAAAACATACTGCCATGCCAGCAACAGAGCTGGCCAGAGGGAGACATATTATATTAGGGTTGTTTTCAGAAGCTTTCTGTAAAATTATTTCTTTTTATTGTAGCATAACTGTTCAAGGCTAGCTGTCATTTTTCAGAGGTCTCTTCACAAAATTGCTCCCTGGCTGCAGGGAAGCAGGCCCCATCTCAGCCTGGCTCCCTGCAAGGCACAGCCCAGGCCGCAGCCCCCAGCCACCACAGCCAGGACCAGGCCCCATGGCCTCAGGCCTGAACGTGCAGCCGCCACTTACTAAATTAGTCCTAATGAGATTAGGCGTGTAAGTAAACATTGCTTACACGTGACTGCTGCAAGATCAGGCCTTAAGATGTGTAGCTGTCTGTGTCCACACACACATACTCAACGCTTTCTCAAGCATGCATTAAAGAGTTCAGTACAAATAACCCACACCTGCCTTTCTAAGTGTTTATTAGCAAACATTGCTGTCTTGAATTTTAAACTAACATGATATTCACAGTCTAGAGATACGGCATCAGAGTTATTCAGACATCTAAATAGCTCTGCCTTGCTTGAAGAAAGAAGCCATGTAGGCAACTACTGGATGGGTCAGGCAAGCAGGAGTAAAACAGCCCAGAAACACCTGAGCGTGCCTTGCACCTAAGAACAGAGCGTGGCCTCGGGGCCAGTTGGTAAATCCCAAAGAGAAAACATCAGCTGGGTCAGGGGCAGTTTCATGGAGGACGGGAGGAGCCATGCACCCCACAGAGCTGCCCCAAAGTGCAGGAACAGAACGGCTGTGGTGCAGAGAGAGGACGGGGAGCGAGCAGCAGGCGCTCCCTGTGCCTCACTCCCCACTAAGCTCTTGTTGTGTTGTGAGCAAGAACGGACAGGCGACAAGCTGACAGCTGCGTCGGCATGCTTGAGAAATTATCTCAGCTACACTCAGGGTGACTTCTTGGCAGAGCCTTTCATGTCATAACTTGTATCTTGTAGTGTGAGGATTTTCCTTTTTTTTTTTTTTTTTCCTTCTGGTACTAGAGAGAGGCTATTAACTGCAGGAGTCAGCTAAACTGTCAACTATAGAAATGAATCTGCTGACTAGCATATTAAAACACATTTATCCATTCGCTGAACATATCACTGGAAAACTGCTCTACTCCCTCAGGTCAAATCTTCCCTGTTTTTTTTTCTTTTTAGCTTTAAACATTGTAGCCAACCCCTTTTTATCTGTAAACACAAACCAACCGCCTTCCTCAGTAAGTCAGACTACAAACTCTAAGTGGTGACTGACCACAGTATAGCATACATTTGTCCTATTAAATTTCTCCAGGAGACTGAAAAGTGTCTTGTGAAAGCAAACTTATAAAAATGACACTTTACTTCATACATCACACTGCTTTTTAATTACCACTATAATGTAATACATCATTTTCTGTTTTAGAAGATTTTGTTTCAAAACTGATAAATAATCACATATAGTTTTAGTTTTCTACAGGCATATTTTGAATTTGCTTTTCCAGCTGAGCTGAGACAACTAAGGCTCCATGGGTTTGTGACAGACAGGACTGGGTGCCACAAGACTTGCTGCTGCTCAGGCAAATCCCCTCAGGTTAGATCCAGGCAAGAACTTCTCATTTGTAGTCATGACACTACCTAAATTTCACCCATGTGCCTCCTAAAATCGGAGCCATAGTAGTTATGCTTTGCCTGCAGCACATGGGTGTGGGAATGCACCGTGGGATAAAGGCAGCTAAGGAAGAAACCGAGCTGCCTTCACTCTTGTCCTCTCCACACAAGTAACAACCAGCCCCAGGGCCAGCACTATGGACTTCCCTCTCCTAAGGAGCAGAAAAATTTAACAGGGATTTCAGTGTCTCTACTTCTGAAGATTGTGTGCTTTTTTTATCCAATGGTTGCTTGAAAGTATTTCAAGTAGGTAGGATTTTAAAAGATTTAAGGATGGGATTTTTGGCACCAGCCAAATTTCCAGTTTTCTAACCATGTGCTGTAACCACGAGGCAAAAAGGTTGCTACCTTATACACAACAGCCACCTCTGTATTTTGTGGGGGACTGGTCACATTGGTGATATACTGGGACGCACTCTGAGCACATCTACCAAACTGAGCCCTCCTCAGAGGGTGCAGCTGTCCCCTGGCCTGCCTTCTGAATGACAGGATCACAATGACAAGGACAGAGTGACTCTGGACTAGACATGATGCAGAAGCACAGTTAACAGGGACAGTAACTTTCCATGATAAAGAGATTGCTGGGAATGATAAGCCTGGAGCCATAACTAAAACAGATGCCCTAGTTCAAAGGTATCTTTCAGTTAGTAAAGCTAGCTAAAGTCACCGGCTTTCACTTTGGGCCTCTTTATGAGTCCCTCATCTGCAAACTGTGGATAAGAATGCACAGCTCTCCTCGTGTGGATGAAACAGACTGTATAAATGCAGAGCTGTACAAAGGCAATCTGGTTTTCAATAAAGATTTCATGCTAAATATGACTTTAAAACAAAACAGCTCAATTTAATTCCAATGCAGCATCTATTTTTGTTGCTAGATCTAAATGAGGCAGACAGCTTGCCTCTACCACTTTATATTCATTCCTCCCAAAAATTCACTCAGCTTGGATCAAATCCCATTTCTCTTAAATATATAAGTCCCCGTATCATATGCAGAACTTGATTATCACAAAGAGTACTCCATATCAAAGCTTTAAAATATGCTGTAAAGCCACAGCAATGATGCACTTGTGTAACAACTGAACTGTGACCAATTCTAACTGTAAAGCAAGTTCATGAACTTAGGCTGTGATATATCCAGTATGCTGTTTTGTTCAGACTCCCATTTTAATGAGTCAGGAATTTCAACAGATGTACTACCATGCCAGCCCACTTGAAAAAACTTCTGCTCAAACAGCTCTACTCAGATGCTTTGGCTAACAGAGCCTTTGCCAACCCAGCTACCTTCTCTATTATCACCTCTCTTTCCCTAAAATGCAATTTTATGTTGCTGTTTCTAGATCTGTCTTTTTACAGAATCACAGCATGGTTGAGATAGAAGGGACTTCTGGAGGCCATCCAGCCCAACTCCTGCTCGAGCAGGGACACCCAGAGTTGGTTACCCAGCTCCAGGTGCCTTTTGAACATCTCCAAGGAGGAGACTCCACAGCTTCTCTGGGCAGTTTCTGTCAGGGCTGCACCATCTGCACAGCACAGCAGTGCTTCCTGGTGTTCAGATGGAACCTCCTGTACTCCAATTTGTGCCCACTGCCCCTTGTCCTGGCACTGGGCACCTCTGAAAAGAGCCTGGCTCTTCATTGGGAAGGGCATGCTGACACAGCAACAGGCTGCCCCTCCAGACCTGCCTCCCCAGGCTGCTACACGGCTCAGCCGAGCAAATGCTTCTACAAGCACAAGGATGGGGCATAAAGTGCAATGCTAAAGTAAAGCAAGCATGAAGTTAGATTTATTTTTCAAGGGTCCAGATCAGGAGAAAGCATTTAGGAAGGATCCAAACTAAAAGCAACTCAAATGTGACAATACATTTTACAGTTTTAAGTAAATGCAAACACTTCAATCTTTTTTTCCCCCTGAAGCTTTTCAAAAAGCAATAAATGTAGTCCCACTCTCAGCTCCCCAGGCGGTCTGTATGATTTAGCCATAAAGAAAAACTTTCTAATGGCACCAAAATGCTGCAGCCATTACAAATGATATTTGTTAACAGGCTGTCACTGGAGAGTGCTCAAAATAGTTATCACTGTTGGTCTTAATTTAAATTTCTGCAAGTGTTACACCACTACATTCACTGGTAACAAGATGTCTTAAGTTTAACAGTTTCTCTTTGCTTCCTTTTTTGCATGGTTTGATGCTGGCATTAAAAACATTTTCTTTTTCTCTTGTATTTTTATGGATATTTGTGGTTTCTTAGACTAATGAACAAAGCTGACATAAAGGAATTTCTATTGGTTTTTCTCCTAGAACATTTAATGTTGAACTTTTAAAGCTATCTAAAATGTTTCAAAGAAGCACGTATAACACTGGAGCGTATCAAAGAGAGGATGGAGGAAAAAAGCACAAATAGGAAAGCAACTGAAAGTCTGCTATTCCTTGTGATGGAAGTTGCTTGCCTAGTACTGAAACTACACTAGGCAGCAACAGTCCAAATTTCTTCCCTCCACTAAAGACACTGATTTGAAATGGGGTGAGGTTCAATAATTTTTCACATAAATCTTCCTACCGACTGACTGCATCAGAAAATACTGAGAAAACACATTAATCTGGTTTAAGAATGTATATTATCATTAGTGTTTGGAAACAAAGCTTAGACTTCTTAAGCCTTTCACAAGAAAAGCTTTCACTTTGTCATGCATACATGAAGCCACGCGTTCAATCTACACATACCACCCTGCATGGTGTTACACTCAGCATTGCACTGTACAACCAAAGCTAAAAACGGGCAATCCAAATACTCACAATTAACTCATTTTTCAGCAGAACAGCAGCATTCAAACACATGAAGTATAGACTACTGATCAAATTCTGCCTAATTTCATTTGAATACTTTTTTTTTTAATTCCCTGTTAGGGTGGTTGGAGTATGGAACCCAGCCAAAACCATCAACAGATGTACTGTGAATTAATTCGGAAACAGTAGAAAGGATAGGATACATGGGCAGAATCACTGGCACCAACCTGGCTACCGAAACTAAAATAATTAGAAATAAGTTAATTTCTCTTTCTTTTATTTTTATTTTACAGCTCCAAGACCTTTCCAGAACATATGGTCTACCCCTAGCCTTTAATGGTCTTTCACTTCATTAAGATTTCCATTTGGTAGGGAGCTCACATCTTGGCATCTCTCTGAACCTGAACGAGACCTATTGTTAATATGAAGTGGTTCCCCACTACTTTGCAGCTCTTTAACGAAACGTAAGATTATTTTAAGTCCATAATCTTCTCAGCAGGATTATCGACTAGTAGGGCTGACCCTAATATTGCTCATCTGAACAGTGATCTGGCAGATGCCCTGAGAAAACAAAGGGTAAACACGTACCTGTCTGGAGGGTCTTGCAGCAAGACATAATAGAGGCTTTATGAGTAACTACCTAAATCCGGTTTTATTTGACAATGCTAACCAGATGTCTTCTGGAAAACAAATCGGGTGTTTCAATCACTGCTGCTTAAATACATTCCTTGAATTTGGCCAACAAAGCTAAACAGAAGCTCCACTCAGCCAAATCCAGCTCTTCTGAAGATGAGATAATAAATGAATCATCACAGACTTTGGAACAACGAGCCCTATACGACACACATAGTCTGAATCAATTACACTGGGGAAAAAGGCACGAAGTGCAGTCACTTGTGCAGAAAGCCTCTGCAGCTATAGGCTGAAAAAGAGTATGAAAGTTTGCATATCCAATTGTTCACACTCTTTACACACACACATTTTTCAGCACAGACCTGCCACCTTAATCCACTGTAAATGCCAGCCAGCCCAAGCCATAAGCAGCAGCACACAGCAAAACATTAACCCTGATCTGCAGCTTCAGCTGAGCAGAGAGCCTCCACAAGACCCTCGAGGAACAGGCCATCACCCACAAGCCTGACCACTTCTCAAAGTTGGCTATGTCTGTCCTTGAGCAATAACATGTTTATTTCACCCTCTCCGTTTATTCCTGTCATCTTCCAACTCACGGACAAGTAGCAACATGTGACAGTCTTCCCAGCCTTTTTTAAATTATTATTTTATTTTGTTTTTAAATCACAAGGACTCCACACTGCCAACTGCTGGAACTGGAAGACAACTGCCCCTTGGAAATCAGGCCATATATGCCGTTTTCTGCCTCCCATCACTCCAGATGACTTATATCCATATTTGATGGAGAGCACAGGATAGTTCAAAAAACACAGAAGTGAAGTGAGTTCAGGTGAGCAACAACAAAACTGTTCCCATTCCTTCACTTCATCATAGTTTGCAAAACTATCAGAGACAAGTACACTTCAGGTTACTTCAGATTTCCCTTTCAGGACACTGGGCCAACACCGGTGAACACACTGCTAACACTGCAAACCTGTCCAGAATGCAGACACACTTATGATCCACTTCTGGTAGTGAGGCAAAGCCGCACTGCAACTGTGCTGCGCGCCTCCTCCACATCTTCATGCTCAATGACTTACTCATCGACATTTTTAGATTATACTACAGCAAAATAAGAACTATTCTCAATTCACTCTTATCCAAACATTTGCATCATTGCTATGTAACGATACATCTGTGTTCCTGGCTGAAGATCACTATACTTCAGATATCTCTCCAGATAACGATCCTTTAAGCACTACCACACTGCAGAGCAACAAGCCAGATCTGCCAGCACCCAGCAACAGGGACATGGGCTCTTTTATGGCATTAACCCTTGACTCTGGTGAAACATCCGCTAAGCCTCTTGGCCTGGAACATGGATGATGGAAGCATGAGCAAGAGCTCACTTCAGAGGGGCTCTCAGCACAGGCCAGCTAGAGCCCCAAGGGCAGGGAAACACATGCACTTGACATCCAATGTGTTGCCCCATCAGCTCCACTAGGTGCTCCAAGGCTCTGGCTGCTTCTCCTGAGAAAGTGAGAGCCTCTTTAATGCAGTAGAAACAAAACATTTGAAGTAATGGGATTCACCATCACAAGCGAAGAACTGCATCATTTTGTAAACCACATTTTAAATCATACTGCCGTGGTACCTTGATGATAAGTGCAGCTGAATTTGCTCTTCTGCTCTAGCTACCATATTAAGCAATGGAGACATTAAAGAGACATTACAGACTTCCATTTTTAAACAGATTTAAGCAATAATGCAGTCTGGATTCAATGTTTTTCAAGCCACTGATTTTAGCCAATAACAACTTTAGCTGTTAATAAAAGCCTAATAAAGCCACTTCAGTTGTTGAGAACAGACATAAACTTTGCAGCTTCCCAGTGCTTCATATTCTAATTCAGATTATTGAAAAATATTGTTATTTTAAACTGCAGACAACACATGAGCACGTACCTGCACACCTAAATAAGAATAAATTGTTCTACCTCAGTTATGAAGAAATTTGAATGTGAAATCTCACTATTTATACTTGAAAGTAGTTTTGTAAAGGAAAAGCACAGTATTTCCCCTTGATTTCCAAAGAGTAGAAGTCTAGTCCATAAGTACAAAAATCTAAAAAAAATAAAATCCTCCCCCGGTTCCATCTACTGTCACTTGCTGCACACGGTTTCACAGTGCAGTAAGCAGAGCACATTTCAATATATAATACACACAATAAAATAATAAACTGTACCAAAAGAAAAAAGAGGAAAGTTCTCTTCCTTCTCCTCCAAACACTACACTGCTTCTGCTGAAAGTATTCAGAGTCCACAGAGATCACCAAGCAGAGCATGTGATGACTCTTAACAGAGTTTCAATATCATACATTTTGTTTTTAAGACAAGAATAAGCAGCAGTAATAGCTTTTTGCCCCTTTAAGTGCTGCTCAGAAGTTTATTTCATATGACAAACAGCCTCCTATTCATGTCACTAGGTTTTTTTGGCTACACATGCTGTCAAAAATTGCTGAGTTCTTAAAATTGTACCAGAGTAAATAGGTTTGACCTTCAATTATTTTAAAAGCTACTCAGGATTTTATCTGGTTAGTATTAGAGGGGTGAATCTAGACGGATAAGAACATTTTGACAGGAAGGAATACCTTGCCTGAATTATTTTGAAAGATTTTATATATTCAGTATCTTTACAGGTGGTTTAAACGAACGTCACGTTCTACAAGTGAATTACTATCGGTAACCCAAGCTTTATACTTACTTCTCTAATTCACTGGAGCAGCAATGAACGCAATAACAAAATAATAGCCTGCAATCAAGTTGCTATGGGCCATTACTTTTCCTTACAGCCTCCTATGCTATAATCACACAGCACTAGGCAATTTACTTCCTATCCATTAAGAAGCTTTGGAAAAAGTGTCCTTTCCAAAATAGCAGGTGGAAAAACAGTTCAGTAGTAGTCACAACTACAACACAATTTCTACGAGACTTCTATGCTGAACAAAGCTCAACCCTGGGTAGAGAACTTTTAACCGAATCTGCCAAATGTGCTCAGAAGCATTGGTGTCCTCCTGATGTCACAGTGCTGGCTGAAGCTGCAGAAGAGTAAAACCGACAAAACTTCAGGCAATGCCTCTCCTACTACTCAGAGTCCCCACAGACAATAATGGAATTACTGACAACGGTGTTAAATTCACACTGTAGCTACTCGGGGCAGCTAAAGGCCACAGCGAGGAGTTGTTCTTAGAGGAGAAACGTGGCCTGGAAAAGAGCTTGAGGTAAAACAGAAATAAATAAATGAGAGCAGAATTTTGTCAACTATGGTAGCAGCTATGAGGTCTGCTGAAGGCATTGTGGTTTCAACCCTCTGTCTCAATTACTACCCTGAAAGCATGAAACCGAAATTCAGCTCTGTAACAAGGAGTCTCACATTATGTGCATGTGCAAGTAATATTTAACACAAATGTCTAATAGGTAAGTTCTAGTAGTACTGAATAGCTTTTGTTTTCATAAAGAGAAACAGCTCTAGAGAAAAATCCCATTAGACAAAAGTAATTTCAGACGCGTAAGCAGGGCTAAGCAGCATATGATAATCAGTTTCATATATATATGTTAGATACTAAATTACTGAAATAGAAGGTGCAGTGGTTACACTTCCCACAAAATACAAGAGAATCAGAACAGCATTTTAGCATTTTAGTCTGAGCAGTTTTCTTTGATAATGGACTCAAGCAGAGAATAGAAAATAGATGAATGAGTAGTTAAGGCTTACAAAAAGCTAACTGCAAGCAATATTCTATTTAATCTAAAACAGGCGTATATCTTTTCTTTTTTTGAAGGAGGTAAGTGTGTCTGTAAGAGAACAGTAAAGGTTTCAAGGCTAAAGCACTGCACAGATGCACTAATCCAATAATAAGTACAGAGGACACACAGGCTATCTGCTGAGCCATGCGTGAGCTAATAACCCTGGCTGTCAAGACTACCCTATTAAATGATGACAAAAGGCACCTAGAAAGAGATGGTGAACATCAACTGACTGGAGAAACAAGAGAAATAAAATATAGAGCCAAACACTTCCTCGTTCACACATACAAATGAAGTTTTCTGCATGTTTAAAATGCAGAAATGCAGAGTTAAAATTACACTGTTCTTTTAAGTCAAGTTACCTGTAAGGTACCAAGTACCTGTGGTTCCTGCTGAAACAAAAAGGGACTTGAAATGAGCTGGCCTTCTGCAGAGTAATTCCCTTTGCCAAATAACCAATGTAAAGAAAACTCTGTGTTAACAGTTTCCAGAACTGGATGGATGTTAAGCTCTAATTTCCAACTTTCCTTTTGGCACAGAGACAGCTGTTCTGCAGCCCTCTTCACTTGCTGCCTGCCAATGTCCACAGGGCTGTACCAACACAGCACTACGCCCCTCACACCACAGTGTCTGGGTACACCCCCAAGAAAGGTACCAAGAAGTAAATGGTCCTCAGGAAAACACTACATCCTTCTGCAAGGAAGCAGCTGCAGTATTGAACTATTCCTTGCGAGTGTCCTGCTCCTTATTTCCCTTCTCTGCCTTCAATCCCTTTTCTGACTTCTCACAAATAGCCACATCTCCAAAAATAACACCGTATGGCAACAGAAGAAGTTACTGAATGACATACTTCTGATGTGGTTCTTACACTAAAGCACAAGTAGATTAATTCAGGATTTACTGAAAGGGAAGGCATCATTCTGAAGCACTACAAAGACTAAATGGAAATGGCCAAAAACCCACTGGGTTTTTCACTTTTCCATTCTGGAGTGCTCTGCCATGTAACAGACCTCCTTGTTGTCTGGTAGCAGAAATATTTTTCCCCCATCTCCACTGGTAAACCCCACTCAGTGCTCCCATTGTGCTGCACCCAAAACAAGCAAGTTTCTTCTGAAGTCTACAACCTGGATATGTTTGCAAAGACTGTGGCAGAAACTACCACTCTTTTAGGACACAGTGTCAGTAGCAGCATCTTACCTCTCAACACTGACTTGAGGTTCAGCTTGGCTTGCCGGTGCAGGTCCTCCACACAAGGCGGTCTTGAGGAAGGCAGGAACACGTTTTCCTGCTGGTGCCATGGAGCAGTGTAATGGACAGTCCATCTGCTCTCTTCATCTAAGTTGGAAACAGCTGCAGAGAGAGACAAAAAGAAGATAAGTAAATGCTACTGTAGATAGCTCTATCATGTAGCCCCATAGACAAGTTTGTCATGCATCATCTTGAAACCAAAATGATTGTTTGTCACCATAGTCCTAATCAAAATGCTCCCTAGACCCTCACTTCCTTGACAGCTAAAAGCCCTCCTCTCATTTCTAGTCTAAATGTATTCTCCTGTGGTGTGTAGGAAACACCCTTCCCTCCTCCCATGTTTTCACTTGTTGATGTATTTATTGTGAACCTGCAACTCTGTTTTCCCCTCCAGCTCCCACTCTCTGCAAATGAAATCAGTTTTCCTGTCCCTGATCCTGCCAGGAGCCTCCTCTTGCTCAAGGGTGACCCTGAGAATGTGATAGACGCCATGACAGATTAGGACAGGTTCATTTGTATTGTGAAATAACCTTCTCTGACCTCACACTCACTCAAACCAAGAACCAAAATCTGACTGAAGCCAACAAATCAGCTTCTTTATATTTCCACCAGTGGAAAACAGGCTTAGACAACAGCATCTCACCAGGAAAACACTGCTCAGAGGACAGCAGCACTGAGGAAAGATTGCACTGGCCATCTCTTCCCAGCCAGCATACACATGAAAACACCACACTGACATTGCCCAGGTTCAAAGTTCCCTACAGACCATCAGTAATGAATCAGCCAAAGCACATAAGTCTGAGATTTGTTTATCACTTATGTTTCCCGAGTCAGCCATTACCTTTCGTTTAAAGTTTATCATCAATAAAAACTTTTACAGCTGAATGGCCTTATCCCTCCACCCCCTAATAAGAGGAAGAGGGCAGTTGGGGGTCATATTTTACAATCCCCCAGGCGCCGTTTGGCCTTCAGCCAGCACGTTGCATATCCTTGCTTTTAGCTCTCCAAAGCAGGAAAAAAACCAAAGCGCTACAGCTGTGCTGCCTCCCAAGCACCTGCTCAGCTGGCTCAGCCCTATGGCGCTGGCCTTGCTGCCAGCCCCGCGCCCTCCCTCGCCCCGCTGGCTGCCTGCAGCATCCCCCAGCGAGGTTCCTGCGATGCGTAGCAGCTGGGCAGCCACAGCCTCCTGGTGTCTTAGAAATGGCTCTGCCCCTAACACAGCAGCGCATCTGCTGGGATCAGCTCGGATGGAAGTAATCTGGGCTCATTAGAGAACATAAGCTATGTCTTCAACATTGTGCTTAATGCCTGTTTTGTCCTAAAAGGATTTGGGGAGTGGAGAGGTCTTTAACTGAATTTCCTCACTTTTTTGTCTAGGTTAATGTCAGACCTCAGAAAGTTTCTGAAGCATTGTGTCAGGTCTCTCCATCCTGAGGACAGCCTGGTCCTGTGCCACTCCCATTGCCGCCCGTCCCTCAGCACCGCTGCAATAAGTGTCCCTGTAACCAGAGGGCAAATCTATCAGCAGCCACGCAGTCACCGCCCCGCCCTACAGCAGGCAGCAGGTTTATTCAGCGCTCTGTCATAAAATCACAGACTCATCGAGGTTGGGAAAGGCCTTCAGGATCTCCAAGTCCAAGCACGGACTGACCCGCCCGCCCTGGGCTGCGGGAGGAGGCAGCGGGGCAGCCAGGCCCGCCGCACCACAGCGCCAAAACCCACCCCCAGAAACGCTGAGCATCACCACAAACCGCTCTCCCAAGCACAGTCTGTTCACCTTCACAAACTAAACGAAGAACTGCAATTTGTTTGAAATCCATCCTGAGACAAGGTTAGGTCTTAAAAACGTTCCTAGCGGCAGCCCTACGGAGGCCACTTAGCAGCAGGCAGGAGGCTGCCCTAAAGCCTGCGCCCTGCACCCATGGGCACCCACCGCATCCCCTCCCATGGGTTCAGCTGCCCCCCCGCCACCCAAAGGGCCTCACAGCCCTAAGCAGACCCGCGGTAAGGCTGCCTCCACACATCACAGCGTACCAACAAAGTGGCATAAATCACAGTAACACAGCACGGAAGCCCGAGCTGCGCTCTCCTGTGGGGCTCCGCTGCTTCCCGCACGGACAGCGAGCACGCACAGCTACTTACTCTTTCTCTTGAAAAGTTTCATGAAAGATTTAAGCTTTGTGTTGATGAAAACCACCATTTTCAAGGTGTTTCGCTGCGATCCCGGACTTTAAATCCCATAAGAAGCAGGGGCTGCAGAAAGGCGACGGCTTTTTGGACAGATCCTGGCAAAACTGTACAAAGTGCTCTTCTCCACGGCTCCCCCCTACATCACCACTTCAGATCTGCCTAGATCTAAACGCACAAAACCATTTCCAGCCCTTCAGCCCGCAAGTCTCCTCCTCAAGTGCAATCCTGCGGGCTGGCGACAGCCACTTTCCGTATGCAAAACAGGAAAAAAAAAGTTAATTATTATTCACAACCAAAAATTAAAAAAATNCAGAAAAAACTGCCCCTGACATCGGAACTCCGATAACGAGGTGGCTGTTCGTCCATGTATTACCTCGTTTCAGACATCAAAGACTTGAAACTCTCCCCTTCCACCACACAAATGCTTGGTCGTTTATTTCGTAGAACCACAGAATGGCTTGGGTTGGAAGGGACCTCAAGGATCACCATGTTCCAACCCCCCTGCCACAGGCAGGGGTGCCAACAGCTGGATCAAGGATGAGATCAGGTTGCCCAGGGCCTCCCCTTCCTGCCTTGCAGACCCCATCCTGAAAGAAGTGGGTGCTGCCTCGCAGGGGGAACGTGCTGTGGGCAGCGCAGCAGCAATTACAAACAAACTTGTGGCTCATCTTCTCAGAAAAGCTCTGAGCCAGGAACTTNAATTAAAAAAATAAAAATAAAAATCCAGCTCTGGGGCTGGCTGCGCGCTCAGTCGGCTCTTCTCATCCTCTCCCAAGTTGGGTCGCCCCGGAAAGGCAGAGTTGAGGAGGAGATCCCTCTGCTGCCCATGGCTGCGGCCGTGCCCGCTGTGCCCGGNTTCGTGCCTTGCAGACCCCATCCTGAAAGAAGTGGGTGCTGCCTCGCAGGGGGAACGTGCTGTGGGCAGCGCAGCAGCAATTACAAACAAACTTGTGGCTCATCTTCTCAGAAAAGCTCTGAGCCAGGAACTTAAACTACTTTCGTTACGTGCCGGAAACTGGACTACCCAAGCCCTTATTAGCTGTTGGGGTCCTCCCAGTCACCTAGTTGAAGGATTTTGGTGATGTTTAACACCACACATCCAACAAAGGAATTCACTACTTTTCAAAAATCACACACACAACAACATCCCCCTTAGCATTTTACCATTACCCATTCTCCATTAAACCCATCTGAGATGCACATTCACTGGACGTGCCCTGGAGGTGAGTCCAGAACGACTCGACTTGTAGCCCCCACCCCGCAGCACTGCCATGCAAGGGCACACCCAGAAGGTGGGAACTCCTTTCTTAATGTGGTGTTGATCTTTCTGGAGATGTAGTAAGTGTCTCCAAGTGGGAAGAACTGCTGTGCATTTGCACAGGAAAAGGTGACAATCTCAAGCTGGCAAGTGAGGGAGACTGCTACTGAAGTGGCACAGGTTGTCCCTAAGGATGGCATCTCTCAGAGGTTAACAATCTCATGGGTGGGCTTTGTCCCCATACCAGGCTCTGGGCCCCGCGTACTGACATGTTCCAGGCTACTCTGGTAGCTCAGGAAACTCTATGGGCTGCAATGTGTCCAAGTCCAGAGTTGCTCTGCCTTGCTGGATCCTCCCCCAGCCTGAAGCACTCTGAAAACAAGCGCTTGATGGTGGTCATCAAGCCCTGATCTCCCAGCACAGTTATTCAAAACCAGTAACGGGCAATCCATAGGATGATGTCGGCCTTTCACCCTCCCTCCACCTTCCCCTTGGCCATGCTGATGAAGTGGCCAAGCATCAAAAATCAGTACCAGGAGGGGATGCCTCGAGGGAAATGGTGGCTGGTGCTGGCACCTGCATCTCTCAGGCTGCCTGGAGCCAAAGACAAAAACCAAAAACTTCTCTACTGGAGACAAATGCAGTGGCTCCCATGACATTCAGTGTGTTGTCTCAATCCAGCCTTGTTAAAATACTTTTCACGGCACAAAACCTGTGGCCACAGCTGGCTCTGAGAGCAGTTCTCTTAGAGCAGAAAGCATGCAGTAAGTGTGCTTCTCTAAAGGCTGTCCTTTCCACAGTAAGAATTAGGCAAATATGGGACTGTTTGAGAAAATTTATATTGCAGTCATTAGCCAAACAGATGAAGGCCTTTGGCCTCCAACATGGCCAACCCAGCAGTCGAAATCACACACACACAAACAGAACAACAGCAACTAAACTACCTTGGCAGAAAGACTGTTAAGGTTTGTTCCAGCAGGACACAGCCAGCCCTAGCAGTAGGCGTGCCCACGCTGCTGTACCAGTTCTTTACAAGCCCGCCATGACTCAGAGGCTGGTGGCACACCTCCCAGCTCACCTTGGGCAAGTTAATATTAACCCACCGCCTCCCTTCCCACTTCCTCAGAAACAGGGTGACGATCATATTCCATCTCACACGGATGCTAGCACAAGCAATACAGAAAACGCTGAGAAGATCCCAGCAAATGCTAATTTTGGATGGATTGTTAAATCAGAAAGTAGGGGCCAGAAGAAGCTCCATCCTAACTAACAAGCTGGAGATTGAAGCAAAGATAATAAGAGAGGCAAAAGGAGCCACTCCAAATCATGAACACGCTGCCACTGGCAAAACTGTGGGTTTTGATTCCCATATAATAGTCTCTAACCCCTGGCTGTTTTAACTGTGCTTCTTTTTCTCCTATCAAAATTGGTTTTATTGGTTTTGCTTTCAAGCCTTATTCATAGTAAAGACCTTCTACGTCCTTGACAGGCGTACAGGAACAGATGAGTGGTTGTGTGTGCAGGGAGTGCCTCAAACACCGCAGCCACCCACCCTTCGCCCCTCTCCCCTCTTCTGAGGGAGGTTTCCAGCTGACCTGTTCTGCGACAGCCATCTGGGGCTGCCACCCCTTCACGTTCACAGCAGCACAAAACATCAGCGCCCGTGAAACAATCTGCAAATAGGCAGCTTCCATGGAAATATTTCACGCCACCGGGACCTGGAAGGGGGGCTTCTGACCCTGCCCCATTCATAACCCAATGCCCTGCACGTTGCGTCAGTGCACCAGATGTGCTGAGGAAGCTGAGGCTTTAAAAAAAAAAAAGAAGTTGGAAGCAAATGCACTGGGTTGTTGATAAGCACACCCGGACAGTCTTCACACTGCTGCTCCTTGTACAATGCAAAGTTTAGAAGTACTAAGTGAAAAAAGAGGGGGAAAAAGACGGAAGGAAGGGAAGGGAAGGGAAGGGAAGGGAAGGGAAGGGAAGGGAAGGAAGGAAGGAAGGAAAACCCAAACCCACAACGCAGAAGTAGCTGAAACAATTCATTTCTGCTTCCTGACACAATTCAAGAGAAATTTTACCACTCATTTTCATCCAGGAAAATGAGCCCAACACACACCAAATGCATGAAACGAGCACACCAAGCTACTAACAGACAAACATATTGCCACTTTTAAGCAGTCAGCCTTAGAAATTTTGTTCAGGCAACAGAAAAACCTTCCACTAAACAAGTGTGTAGCATTAATGATGTTTTAGACAGGGGAAAAAAGGAAAAATGTGCAACTGAGCTGGGAACTGCACAGCGAGAGCTATTCCACCATGTCTCTATGCGATAACCAAAGGGGAAAGCTGAAATGTTGTTGAGCAGATGTGATCAAAACAACGAAACTAGCTTGAAGCGAGTTCCCACCGTGCCACTCTGGCAACGCGCAAGGACAAGGATCCGACGGCGGGGCCATCATTGCCACATATGCCTGCAGGGACAGCCCAGGCAGGTTGCTCAGGATCGCTCCCTGTGACCCCATCTGTCCCTCCGCACAGCTACGGGTGCTGGAGCATGCAGCTGCCAGGGTAAGCTACCTCCCCCCCCGCCTGCAGGTGCACCCGCTGTGAGAGCCTGAGCCAAGATTAAGCATTTCCTGCAGGTTACCAGGATCCGTCTGGCTCCGGATTAACACCATGCCACCCTAAAAGTGTGCTTTTACTTCTGCTTGAGATTGTTGTCATTAGGAAAACTAAGAAGCATGAAGCACCTGTGATGAGAAATGCTGAACAGAGCTGTGCCCAAACTTTATTCCTGCTCTGGCTACCTTCTCCCATGCCACTGAGCACTTGCTAGTGTTTAAACAGCCTCAGACACCCCTGCAGACCACAGGAATCAATAATTTATGATTACAAGGGTTTTTTCCCCTCCATTCAGAGCCAATCAAGTCTGGCCATCTCCCGGCACTCCTCAGGAGAACAAAAGTGCTCCCCCGCAGCGGCCATCCATCCAGCCCGGGCGGCAGGGCATCAGCTGCCCTCCTCTCCCCTGCTCACAATGGCTTCTTTCAAGGCACCCTCAGCCTCGTGAAGCGCGATACTTCCCCAGCCAGCGAGAAATCGCTCTTCATTGAACCTGGCATCGGGAGGAAGAGAAGGAGGAGAATGCACAGGGGAGAGGGAACAAAGGAGGAGGAGTAGTTTGTCCCAAAGCCACCACAAAAGACCAGAGGGATTCACGGCCCAGTGAACTCGCAGGGAAATGCAGAGTGTCTCCCTGTAGGCAATAACGGGGCAGGTCTTGCTTCAGGAGAGTGCCCCCCATTTGCACATCCCACGAGGCTGCCTATGGGGGAAGAGCGAGGGGGAAGAGTGAGGAGGGCGAGACGGAGAAGCGGCACAGCCTAAGCCAGAGAGGACAGAAAAGCAGCAGACTGATTGATCTGATGATCCTATTTAGGTCACAGCACAATAAAGCTAATTCATTCCTTTTACAATTCAAAACATCTTGCCACAGATCCTCTGTCATGCAAACACATCACCAGAGTGAAAAGGGAGAATTCTGGCAGAGCTGCATGCAGACAAAGGAGCAGCTTCTTTTGGTTAGAGCATCTCCTGACACCGTATCTGCAGACAGGAGGACAGATAACATGTAGTGAATGTGTGATTTGGCTGAATGTCTTTGTTTTGAATTGCAGGGCACAATCCCTTTTCCTTTAGCCATTCCTGAACTAAGACAACATCAGCTCTCAGAAGAGTACTTTTCTCCCTCCATACCAGGACCCTTTAAAATTCCACCAGGAAATATTCTGATTTTACATTCCAAACTCCCCTAAATGTTCCTGAACAAAAGTGACTGCAGCAAATAAGTTAACCTTTGCAAAATCTTGACTTTTATTTGCCCCAGAAACGCACCATAGTAAAGATGCTTCTCTTCTGAGTAAGTGGTGGAAATAACATCATTATCATGTGGACAAGTTTAAGTTTTCTCATGCATTCATGTGGCAGGACTCAGCAAAACCAACAAAACTAGACAGCAAAAACACCGTTTCTGCACTTCTGTCCCATCCTGCCTCCTCCTTTGGTCTGTAATTCCATCTTTGTCAGCTGTGCACTTGCGGACCCACACTAAGATCCAACAGATATCTTAAATTAATCTCCGTCTGCATTCTGTTTAGGGGTGTCCTGAAGGGGACACGCTCCCCACTCATTTCACTTATTTAAAAGTCACAGAAAGAATTCTTGCAGCATAGTTCAGTCTCCCCTCCCAACACTGCTCTTTGGGACACTTGCAGTTACAGTTATATACGGATTATCCTGGTACAAAGAGACAGATAGATTGATACACATATATTTTTAAGCTCTGAGACACTTTTAGAACTAGGCTGGCAAGGCCATCAGTTTCCTAAGAAGTCTGCAATCTGTAAATGAAAAACCTAAAATCCTTACAAACTACCGGCCTTCGTGCAGTTACGTGACTGTTGATGCAATAATCAAACAAGGCTTGCTGTCTCACAAAGCAAGTTGAAAAAAAGTTGTCCATCTTAGTTAGAAACTTTCAAAAACTCCCCCAAAGAGATCACCTATACGGTGCAGTAGTACCATGACAGCTAAAAGCTAAGGTTCGCAAGCAATAGATGGATTACAGTAGTTACGACATTTGGTATTTTCCCTGAAGTCATAAGATGGACAAAGTCTGAAAAGTTGGGCACGTTCCAATTAAATGAAGGCACAACCTATGCCAACCCCCAAGACTCTCCAACTACAGGTGGGCACTGAGTTCATGCAGCAGTCACCTAACAATGATGTTGTTGCAGGATCTACTGCAAGCTGCAAGGGGAACAACTGAGCCAACATCTGTACCACAGCATCTCCAGAGGGTGACTGTGGCTGGCCACGTGCCCGCTGGCCTCAGACATAATCAAATACCAATAGGTTTTGAGAACGAATTTGAAGATGACCTTTGTGCGGTCAGCATCTTCTTATAGAAGGTCTCTAATAAATACTTTGAAGTGAAAGGGTAGCCTCATATATTCGTGCAGCTAATTGGTTGAACTTTCAAAATGTATTATGTGGATGGTAACTTGAAATGTTATCACCACCTGCCGAATTAAAAGAGTCAGAGATGCAAACATCCTTGTTATATTAATCACACGCAACCCAGCAAACCTCACCATGTGCTGTGTTCAGTCAGCGTTAACAGCTGAAGAGCTGTGCTTCATTTGCTCTCGAGCGAAATGCATCTAGTGGTCGGTTTAAATGATGCTATCATGAACAGGTAGCCTTGCCACCAAACATCTGTAGAGAGGACTTGTGGGCACACCAGCCATCAAGATTTTCAGCATCATGGCAATGGTTTCAATAAATAAATAAATATGTGCAGAAACACCGCGGGTTTTCCGGCCCCGACAACGCCTCACCTGTCTTCCCCAGCTCAGCCCTCCTTAAAGCATACCAGCATCTGGCATTAAGGAGACAGTGAGAAGGTCGCAAAGAAATTCCAGTAGTTAACTGCTACTAAGAAAACGTCTACAAACAACTCCCAGCATCTCAAGATAGCTGATAAACCTGTAGTGTTTACCTGTGGCTGCATTTTTTAAAATACTCACAATGATCCAAAGTCAACTTTGGGTTACAAATTTGTCCGAGGAATTATTAATTACTGACAGCTGCAGCTATTACACAATGGGACCCGGACAGCACTTTGCATCCCACGTTACTGGGGAGAGAGGAGGAGCGCGATTTGGAAGAGGCAGGTGAGAAGCCTTTGGGAGATGCCTCCTGCAGCCCCAGGGCAGGGCCCACCCTGGAGGGGAGATTGGATACGAATGTAAAGGAGGAGGTGAGAGAGCAATAACACAGTCGATGTGAACAAAATTTACACCCTTGGGAAAACAAATCAATACAACCACAGCTATATTTTCCCAGAATTATTCTGCAAAATGTATTATGCATGAAAACCATCTTCCTTGTTCATATCTTTATGGATAATGACAAAAGCAGTTCTAGCCTATCCCATCTTTTAAGGACACTGCAATACAGCACTAAACAAACTTTGATCCAGAATGAAGACATTAAAACCCTGTACGCGTGTAAGCCCTGGAACCCTGGAAATGCTTCTTTTTCTGTCAGGGCAATTAGCATCCCACTCATCTTCTGATTAAGCCCTGACAGGACAAGGAAGCATCACACACAGGAAAACACTTGCACTCACCTTCAGTTACTGAGCATGAAGCAGTGTCTTTTTCCCTAGATGCTATCAATTATTTACTCTGTCACAGCTCCCTCCATCTGCCCAGGGACTCGCTCACACTGTCCCTTGTCCTGGCCGTGCCACCATGCTCACGACATGGGCGGGCAAACAAAAGGACAGCCAGGCCAAGAGGGGTCATTCAGCTAGGGGAGGTAGCAAACCTTCTTTGCAGATGCTACATGGTTACAAGTTTAACTAGGAACAGGTCATAAAGGTGTAGAAAGATGCTTATTTAAAATTCTATATCTGTGCTCTTGGTCAGTGACAAAGGCGCTCAGGGAGGACCGTGACACTTTTCCATTTAAAAGCAGTGGAGAGCCTCCGCAGCCCTTTGTGCCAAACCTCCCTGCTCCTAAACTCCTTGTTGAAACTCCCTAAGGACAGCTGGCAAACCAGAGCACTACAGCAGGGGACGAGCTGCACTGCAGCCAGCATGGCTCAGAGCAGAAACCAGAGAAACAGGGGACGAGTCCCCCAGGACAAACTGTGTGGCCATCACGAGATCTACACATTTCTCTGCCTTCTCCAGAAGTTCAGTTCCCAGAGCTACCAGTTTATATTCCTCTAGTGAGGACAAGACGTGGCTAGAAACCTAGGTGGCTGCCAGCATATTGAAAAAGAGTTTCCAAACAGAAGAGAGGAGCTGCAGCCCAACAGCTCTGAGCAGTACTTTGGGGAATTCTGCCTTTAAATTAGTAATGCTCAGCCCCCAGCATGTCTGTGTGTGCTCAGAAGATGCGGGGAGGCTGATTAAGTACCGTTTGGCTGCGGCTGCAGAAGTGGCATCATGGGGTTTCAGATTTATTCTCTTCCAATGACTCCAGGTCAGTCAACAAGTAAGATGCTGTGTTTGTAACTGCTGTAGCTGTGGGCACCACAGGCAATCCAAAATTCAAGCTGTGTCTTTCCAATCATGCATCATCCCCATAATCCAGATCCCAGTGCAGTGTATGACAACATCGATTGAGATGTAGCTGTGATGAGCCACTTAAAGCATTTTTCTGATGAAAAAAACAACACAACCCCTGTGTCCCAATTTCTGGGTAGGCATAAGAACATGATTTTTATTGTTTAGTACCACATTTTCTTAGAATGGATTGGATCCAGACTAAGTTTCTGTTGCTTGTTATTAATTTCCTAACTGTGCCATCCTTGTGCCTTTCCAATAGAATTTTACTACCGTATTTTTTTGCACAATATGTAAACAAAAACGAGAGACTACCCCTCCTCCCACTTGTTTTTAGATAATCAATCTCTCCCAACTGCAACTCTTCCGAGAGATTTAGGAATGCAAGCAAAATGCCATCTGTTGGCAAAGAGGTGGGACTAAGCCCTTCCTGTAGCAGTACTCACTTCACAGTACGCAAGCAGACACATTTAATGAACCAATGATCTCGAGCCCCCTAAATCACTGCATCTTCCAGGTCTGGTCCCGTGCCTGCCTTCACATAATTAGATGCATTTCTATCTCATCTCCTATTAGCCTACAGCTACCTCTCTACGCCATGTCTTGCCCTTGGCTCTTCGTCCTACCAAACCTGATGCACCCCTTCAGCTCATGCGTACCAGAACTGGGCTCTTCTACCTTCTTAAGGAAGTGTGAAGGAAGGCAAATGCAGTAACGGCAGAGCTTGGTGGTCTTTTTGGTATCGTTTTAGTGAGCTTCCTTTGCTCATCATTCCATTTTTCCATATTAGCACGTGTGTATGCTTGCATACACCTGCACACAGACCAGAAGGAGCGCATGTGCTGAGTGTGCAGTGAAGCTCACTGCTGGGGAAGGTGCAGAGCAGATGCCACAAAGGACAGTCACATACAGCGCAGATGTGAGCAGGCGCACACAGAACCCCGGCACTGAGCGCTGCCCGGCATCATTTTATCAATCAGCTTGAGTGAGAACTCACCACCATTAAAAGGAAACCAAACAAAAGGCAAACTGCACGTAACCTGCAAAGGAGAAACACAGTGTTCAAAAACAAAAAAGACAAAGCATCCTCTGCAACAAAGAAACTGAAGTTAATCATTTTTTGCTATTTACTTTTTAAACAGCAGTCTAAAATGAGCTAATATACTTGAATGACAACAAGAGCTGTGCGTCGGTTCTTTCCTCCGTTGTACTGTTTAAACTTCCCAAGAAATAAAGATAGTTGCCATGGTGCAAGGGAGAGGAGAGCAGCCCAGGGCCGGTGCACGGGGAGGCGGCCATCTCCAGTGCCGACCCTGCACGCCTGGCATGCCGGGGACCCACCAGACCATGCTAATACAGTCTGGGGGTGAAAGGAGAGAAGTCACCACTTGTGCACTCGTAACCTACATTTTCTGCCTGACAGAACTCCTGTGCGTCCTGGAGTCACACAGCGCTGCAAAGAAGCACACGGCAGCTTCTGAAGTCTTGCTTTCAGGAAGACCATCATTCAGCATCCTGCACGAGAAGCCGATGCTGGATGCCTGCAGCAGCCAGCTCACTGCTGGTTGCTTTTTGCTGCAGTTACGATGACAAACACTGTCCTAGGACACCCTGCTCAGCTCAAAGCTTAACACTGCTAGGCAAAAAGAGTACAAGCTTGCAGCAAAATCACGAAGTACAAAAATCAACAAGTTTTGTGCCTCATGCGGCTCTTCCAGCCTTGCTTCCACAGCAAACTGTGGGTGCCTCCACTGGAACAGATGCAGACAAAGGCAGACGGCCACGCGCCAGTAGGCCCAGCTCCGGCAGAGTACCCCACAAGTTCAATACCAACCTGCAGAGTGCTTCTGTGAATAAACAGCACTACTCCAGGCACAATCCTTACTTACTCAAATCCCTCCCACTTTTAAATATCATAACTAAAAAACACACAAATTTCTTATAAAAATCAGATCCCAGTTGCAAACTCTATGGACTCCATCCTTCTGAGATCCGTTCCTGATGCTCCCCTTCTGCTGGTTCATCTTCTCCTTTCCACCACTAAGGAGCCGTCCCTCCGTTCCGCTCTCTCCCATATGGTTACATGAATGCAGCAATTAATATACAATTAATAAAATGGTGTGATCAACTGCTTTTGTTCGCAGAAGCAGCTGCTCTGCATGTTACGGCGTAATTAGACAAATTAAGACGTACCGCTTTTGTCTGCGGGTGAACTGACAGCATCGTTCATGCTTAAATGTCACTAAGCCTATTGGCATTTGGGATTATTTTAAACACATCTTTTTTTATTAACACTAAAAGGTATCGCTGAGCCAGATTTATATGCTGCCAGCTGCGGGGATAGCTGAGTGCAATTTTGCTTCACCTCCAAAATGTTTCTGTAAGCCACCCCAGGGCTAAGGGCTGCTATTAAGAGTTAAGAAGGGAACTATTCTGAGGAATGAACCTGCCCATGCTTAGGCAGTATGGAGAGAGTGGCTCTGGATTAGGGACAAAGGATCGGTGACTGTGCCCAAGCAGAGGTCTGCAAATCCCGAAGCCACCTACAAAGGATCAAACAGCGTGCACTATTTTCCACAATTTACCCTCAGATTAGGTTAGGAAAACGAGAGAGCACAAAAATTCTTGGTGATCTATCAGACTTCGCACCGCTTCCTTTGGGCCACGTGGTTCTGGGGAGTGTGGCTGACATGGGAAAAACAAGGAAGATTCCTGCTGCAGGAGCGCTGCCGATGAGGCTGGCAGAGCAGGAGCCCTGTACCAGCACAGGGCAGGCGCAGGCACAAGGCCGCCCTCGGAGCTGGGAGCAGGTGCAGGGCAGGTGCAGATGTGCAGAGCCCTGAGAAGTGGGCTTCAGGCGGCAAAACGGGAGCACTCGTCCAGTGGATTGGAGAATGTGCCACTCCGCTCCCCTGGTGCAAGGAAATGCACTTCAGCTCAAAGGCTCCCTTCTGTCACTTCATCTCCAAGTGTGGGCCTGCTGGGGACAGGGGAAAGAGACGGCAAGAAACAAGGCATGGCAAAGTGGATTCTGATAATGCCACCATCAGCCATTTCTGATTGCTAGCGTGACTCCATTAGCCAGGCTGATAAGGGCATCCCTTGAAGCGCCTGTGCCTTTTCTGCAGCATCTAACGTTCTCCTTGCTGTGTTTCAGCATGAATCTGATTTGAGCCTAATTTTCTCACAATGCTCATACCAATTATTGCCTACAGCGTAGTAGAACAAGCACCGCCCAGTGAGATCTGGACACGCGCTGTACCTACCAGCCCAAGAGATGTAACCCAGCGAAGCACTGAGGGGCCTGATGAGCCCACAGCAGCCTCAACCACTGGCTCCAAACCTCACCAGTTTCACGTGGGTCGGCACTTACGCTGCTCCTCCTTAACTGCAGCAGATGCTCACTGCTTAAATCACTGAAAACACTACGGAAAAGTGAGGTGATGCCTCAAGGCCTTCAGATTCGTGCTGCCGATTCACTTCTGGTGCGGCGTTTTACAGCATCCTGTTCCTTCTTCTGCTGTCCCCCCCCACATGCTCTCAGGTCGCTGAGCAGGGTTTAGGAGCTCACCTCGACGTTTCATTCAGCACAGGAGGCCAAGGGCTGGGCGCCCGCTGGCAGCCAGGACACGGCCGCAGCAGGCTGGGTGTTGCTCCGTGCAGGGAGCCCGCAGTCAGGCGAGTCAGCAATGTGACACACACACCGTTTCACCCACCAGAAAGGCTGTTGTTCATCTGAGACCTGAAGTAACTTTATAGGAATGAACAAGCTCCTTTGCTTGGCAAGCTACCGGTGGCTTTTTCTGGCTAAAAGAACAAAATTTCCAATATAACCCAAAGAATGCCAGAAGAAAAGGGAGGAAAAAAAAAGCTTCTTTAAGACATGCAATAAAAATTATACCCAAGTTACTCTTTCTCATAGAAACAAGCCAGCCTTGTCTATGCTGGGTGTGCCAGCTGCCAGGGCACAGGCTCGGAGCAGCAGCTGAAGCTGGGCGCTGGGCTGGCCGGCCACTTGCGCTGGGCTTTGTGAGCAGCCCCCGCGGCCACTCGCTGGCAGAGACTGAGCCCCGCTGTCACTTACGACACGGGAGGCCACAAAGACACGCTCAGTGCTCGGCAAGGCCCAGGGTCTGGAGAGACACGGAGCGACGCGGTCTTTGTTTCACGCTGCTAAATGAGAGGGCAAAGAACGAAGCCTCCCAAGCCACAAGTATTTTGGCATTTTACTAACAAAACATCTTTAATTGAGAAATTCAAATCTCACGGTTTTGGGAACAGGAAAGTGGAAAAAAAGCCATAGCAAATAGTGAATAACAAAATACCTGACTCGGTTCAGAACACTCTTTTAATTTATAAATAGATTTAGTCATTATTCTTTCAAATTCTACACATTTTTCACACAATACACACCATGCGGAAAGGTCTCGGCTTCGCAAGCTAAGACAGAGCTGTTGTCCTTAGAAAGGGTAATGAATGAAGAAGAATAGAGCATTCTTTCATGAGCTACTGGGCAACAAAACATGGAGAAAAAGTCCCAATAACTGAAGCTACTGTTTAACAAACATTAGGAGTAATCCAATACTGCAGTTGGCTCCTCATGCCTGCAAAAAGAAGGAAAAAAAACGCAAAGCCCTAACCAAAACATTGCAAAAAGCACATGGAGGCAACAATTCAGCTACGTTAGGAGCAGCACACTGCACCTTGAATCTTTGTAAATGTGATGAAATGCAGCAGCAACGCTGAGCACAAGAGGCAGGCGATGCGCTGAGCAGGAGCTGACAGCCTCCAGAGGCAGCAGGCACTGCCAGCAAGCTCCAACCCCATCCAGCTGGCACTGACAACAAACCCACCTTAGCATTTCTGCCAGGCCTGCTCAGTCCAGGGCTTCAGCTCAGCTTTGCTGCAGGAAAACTACCCACAGGCACATGATAGCGCTGGAGCTGGTCTGTAATCACGGGTATGCATGAGGCGGCAATAGTCTCTCCACAGCCGTAACGCTGACTTTCCTCCAAGCAGGAAGGCTGTTACAAGCCATATTCCCGAACCCTAGCTCATTTCAAGCATACACTGCCTGTTTTCAGTGAATACAGCAGTAAGCAACAGCAGAGGAACAGCGTAACAGATACTGAAACAAGACCAAGCTGGTAAGGCTCAGCCTCTGCTTCATCCCTCATTTGATGTTTTCGTCAGACCAACAGCTAGAGCTGAAAAAAGCCACCAAGCCCTAACACGGCCCACTGATGGCCACAGCTGCAGCACCTCGACCTGCGCGCACACTCCAGCATTTTGTGGCAGCAGCACTGTGCCAGGGCCAAACAGGGCCCAAACATCGACACTCCTGAGAAGTGCCCCCAGGCACAGAGCTCAAGACTTGGGCTGCATTGTGTTTGCAAACGACCCCAACGCTGCCGAGGGCATTTTCTGCTGAGTGAACCAGCACTGAGAAACCTCTCCAACGTGGTTCTCATGGTGCTCGATAAGGACCCCGAGGGGAGGCCGTTATCACCAGAGATAACGCCGGGCCAATGAGCACCTGCTGTGCTTTGCAGCTATCACGCTACCCATTCCCAGAAAGCACTTCCACTCTGAAACACTTTTGTTCCTTAAAATAAACATTAACAGAGGTTAAAAGCAGCACAGGTCCCCCTATCTCAAAGAGAAATGGGACCTGTCCAGCCAATAACACTTTTAACTGATGGCTTAATTGCGTTTCCATTCTTTAGACTCCATGGGCTGAGGAGGAACAAGAAAGAAGGCAGCCAGGGGGCAGGGCTGCCATCCGAGCCCAAGATCCGGCACCGCTTGGGTGCAGGCACTGCTACCGGCACAGCCAGGGCAGGAGGTGCTCTGCTGCTCTTTCCATTCACCCTTTAGAGGATTCAGTATTAAATACAAAAACTGCAATGGTTCATAATGCAAACAGAATAAAATGCACAGGATCGTATCAGGCACCAGGGAAACAACCCCAAGGGACGCAACAATGAATTCAGTCTGAAATAAATACATAACAGTTTATCACTGAGAGGGCAGAAATTGCTTTTAAAAGCTTTGGTAGATCACTGTTCAAACCACTGAATTGCCCATGTATGTGCTATATTATAAATCAACCGAATTACACATATGTGCATAGTTGTTAAAACAGTCAACAGAACTAAAGGGGATTCTTCATTAGAATACACTGAAGCAATGCCAACAAAATGAATGCACCTGGACAGGGAGAGCAGATACTCCCACTGCATACCTGGGACCTCAATTCCACAATTTAGATGCAAGAAAACTTCCTGGGCACCTCTCCACACAGATAGTTGCATTATTTCAACTCCAAAGCCATGGGGTGCTCCCCCAAGAAGAAGCCGAAGGGTGCCTTGAGGCGACCCAGCTATTCACACACAAAACCGAACTTTTAAATGCCATGCAGCTGGAGCTACCAAATGGCCTCCCCCTGGCTGGCATGGCATCAAGGGGTCAGGTCCTGCTCTGTAGCATCACTGGGGCAACTTCCCAACACCTCTGTACAGGGGTTCAGAATATACAGAAATTCTATGGCACAGAATTGTACAGGGGGTGTGATACAGAAAGCAGAAACACACACAGTTCCACTGGTCGGTGTCAGCACCATGTGGCTAGATTTATTGATCACTGGTAGTCACTAGTCATTGTCAGATGATCAGCATGAGACTAATGAGGAAAAGAAAATCAACACGGTTGAGAACATATTGACGAACTTCAAAAAAAGGCCTAGTGTAAGATAGCCAGCCAGTTGGTTTTTGCAGGAAAAGCTTCCTTTGTCTCGTGAAATTTTGCCCCCATCACCCTTAAACACACTTTTTGGAGCAACCATTCCATGAACAGCTGGGTGCCTTTGCTTAGGTGGTCAGAAAAAAAGGCAAGCAAGCAATAAGGCTAAAAATGAAACAGCTGAGCGTTATCATTGTCTATCCTACACTCTCTCCTTTCCCCATCTGTATTTGCTAACGAAACATGAAACTATACAGATTTAAAAAGGAGAGAGTCATCACAATTCAGGAATTCTTTCCTCTCACGTTCAGAGGGAAAACAGCCTTAGAGATCCAAGGTTATTCAAAAGCAGTTTTCTTTAAAAATAAGTACTCATCAGCTGCATTAAAGGTCTCTGAGTGTTAGACCTTTTTCTTCTTTCTCCTGGCCCTTTCATCCACCAATTATTTCTATGGCTTTCAATTAGAGCACCATGTCAACAGCCCCACTCATCTCTACCAGTAATTTTGCTGACGATGAGCACTACTGAACTGAAAGCAAGCGCTCCGACCTCTCAGCCACAGGCACAACACGTGCACGAGGACAGTGCCACACAGCTGTGACTTCACAGGCCCACCTGTGTATTTACATACACTCTTCTGAAGTCAAAATACGTTCCTTTCAGAAGAAAATTCTTCCCGATTCCTCTGCCCTCTAAAAGAATAAGAAAAACATGGATGTTTTCCTCACTTGTAAACCTGTTTTACTTATTTACTCCCTTAATAACGACCACAACAACCAACAAAAAGGACCCGAACTTTCTTACTTGGCCAGAAGCTGTCGTCCTCCTTGCTCAGCAGCTTCCTCTTGAGGCGCCTGGGCAACCTGGGGTGCATGTTGCCCATCCTGCCAGCATGCAGCGGGATGAGTTCCTCCTCATCCTCATCCTTGCAGCCCGGCTGCCACTTGCTGCTGCTGAGGCACCCGACCATCGGCTCTGCGGGCAGGCAGCGCACATAGGCAATCATTGTGCCGCTCTGCTCTCGAGGATGTCCCCGCTGTCCCCAGTGGCTAGTTCGGAGCAGCAGGGAGTGGCCTGCTCATAAGCTGTGAGCAGATGCATTCAAAGCACGATGAAGGAGAAGATTCTCTCCTTCTGTACTTAAGAGAAGCTAAGCTATTTGGCTGTGCTCAAACTGTTCTAAGCAGGATTCTACTATCCCTTAGAAAAAATTAAAAACAATAAAAAAATGAATTGCCTAATGAACAGCTCGCCCCGGCTGCTGGGTTCCCAGCCAATGCCCCTGTCTCAGAGCACAGAGTCGGAAATCATCAGCTGCACAGAGCTGTGCCACCGAGCTGTCTCCCCAGGTTCCTCCCTTCCTGCTCCCACCCCAGCCTGCTGCTCCTCTTAAGCTCTATCCCCGATTATACACCGCCCTCTGACCAACAGGTACAGGGCCATACACAGATGGCCACGGCCAAGAAGCTTATTTAAAGCTAACAGGCTGTAATCGCTGGGACGCTGACAGCCAGAGAAGCACCGCTACCGGGCAGGGATCTGCCAAGAGCAGGAGGAATGTCTGCATTCTTCTAGGATGCGAGAGCAGAAAAGGCACACAGAAAAAAAGTGAAAAAAAAAAAAACCAAGAAAGTATTGCAGTTTCTATACTTGGGTTTTAGGAAGGACACTCCCTTTCAAAGTCAGACTCATTGCAGCTGTCACCAAAAGAAGGAGACCTACCTATCTTTCAGGGTGAGCACAAAGCACAAGCAGTTTTCAGTTTGCACTCAGTTAGTACTGCATACATAAATAAGCCCCACAACGCCTCTAGAGGATGGGCATTATTCCTATTTAAGGACAATGACAGCCTCAGTGGGATTTAGGAACCTGCCCACAGAAGAGGAAAAGCCAGGATTACAATTCAGCCCTTCTCGTTCCTTCACCACAAGCCAGTGGCTGCCGGTGCCTCTCCCAGACGCTGCACCACTGAGGAAGTTTCCATGCTGGTTGCCACCCCAACCCTAATCTCGCATGCCCTGTGCTGTTTTCCTTCAGGGCTGAGGAAGCGAGCCCTTCCTGGGCGTTGGAGGCAGCCCAGCAGCACGCTCACATTGGGACTGCAAGAAAAACAGCACAGAGGGGCACGCGCCCTGCATTATCTTTTGTCCTCGGCAACTTTACAAAGTTTGCTTTTTACTTGATATTGTTTGAAAGGCAACATGAGAGGATATGTGTTTTTACAAATGGGGTGATATCAGAAATCAGAATGGCTGAATCTCGGCAAACTTGCAAGTAGATGAAAACAGGTCTTAAAATGAAAAGTGCCAGAAAAATTTAATGCTTAGGGCTGAAACGAGCCCTGTCTACAACCTAACACTTTTTGGCAGCCATTTCAAGTGTCTGCACAAATACGGGCTGGAGGGAATGTACCAACAGGACGGGCGGTAGCTGCCAGCGCTGCCGGCTCTTCCACACGCACAGAGGGAACCCATGGGCACAAGCTGAATGCTGGTAACAGGGCATTGAGGCAAAGGCAAATATGCAAAGCCAAGTAAATCTACTCGTCAGACTATGAGAAAGAAACTGTGACAAACACTGGCAGAGTTCAGCTTTCTCATAAACCACACAGATATTCTTGTGTCCACCAGAATAAATAGGTGTCTAGACAGCCTTCCTAAGGGGGTGAAGCTGTGCGGGTGCTGCTAGCAAACCAGCTCATACACGGGGCACTCGAGAGCCTCCTGAACGGAGCAGCATCCCTGTAACTCACCGACCCAGCCACAGCGCCTGCTGCCTCACCTCTGACTCCCTGCTGTTATGAGGGTCCCAGGAAGAGTCCCTCGATCAGAGATGCACAAAACTTCTGAAAATCAGTTATTCTGTAGCATGCAATGCAAACAGGGTGCAATAAGATAAGAGGAAAAAGATAATAAAAATAATAAAGATAATAAAAAATAGTAAGAGGAAAAAGGCAAAACTCAGTGTTCAGCAGACTGAGATGTTGCCAAGCACTTAACAAGATGACACAGGGTAACACATTGGCCTGCAGACCCAATAACATTTAACATGCACTCCTTTAGACTACAGATACACTCCATTAGCCACGTTCTCAATGCATGCTCACGAAGTAAGGCTGATGCACCATAATGGGATCAGGGCTGAAATCCAGTTTAACAAGTATATTTACCATATGGCAGGCACTAATGTCCGCACAAATTTTTCATTTAAAGAATAAATCTGTTCTTCCCTGACACCTGGAAGACCTTGGTAACATATATGATAGATAACATGATACAGGATTTGATGGCAGTTATTAGCTATTAGAAAATGCAAAATCATGAAGAGTTAGGAAAAGGATGTGCTGTTCTCATGTGAGAAAGACATTGTGCATCTTGCCAACCAGACCCATTGCCCTCTTCTCCAAAGAAAAGCTATAAAAACAATTACTTTATACTGTGTATATATGCAGCAATAATCCGAGTCAAAATTTCACCTGAAATCTTACCATAAGACTTCTGATTAAACTTCACAAATTCTGCTTTAGCTAAAGTGCTGGTTTATTTTTTAAACACACAGAAGCGAAGCTGCTCATTTTTGTCAGCCTTGAGCTATTATTAATATGTTTTCCCAAACAGCATTTCCTTTATTATTCTTTTTCACACCATTTAAAAATTGAACTATTAGTAATCCATGTATGACTGCTCTGAGCAGATTGTTAGACATGCATATTCATCCTTTTATCAGCATATTTCATTTTTGCTAAACCATCTCTTTACAGACTCTCAGGTTTCATTAGGGAGAGCTTGAATAATTAGAGAGGAAAATGATTACATTATACTGGAAGCAACATTTGGTCTAGAGAAAAAAGGTTGTTAAGAGCTTGATGGATGCTCAAAATTGTGACTAACTCGGTGATTACAAGAAACAGAATAAAAATACAAGCAAAGAAAACATCAGCCCTTTCATAAAACATGCCTACGTGCTCCTGACCTTGGAAAACAGCAGTGATAGTGATGACTTATTACACGTAGGAGTTTTAAAAGCCTATAGGATATACATAATGTAAACACGGGGAATTAGGAATCACAAAGCATGGGCAAGTCAGCCCTGCTCTGTTATCAACCTAATCGTTATAAATATGCCACATAAGAAATTCTATCATTAGTCTTCACGCGCAATTTGTAGATTCTCTACATGGAAAGAAAATGGTAATATATACAAGGTCAAAAAATAGCAGCACAACAAAATATACAACAACACACAACCAAACAAAACCATCACATGAAGTAATTTCCAATGCCAGCCCAACAGCCACATTTGAAATTAAAGGGAGCCGGTAGAAATCCACAGGGATAAACTTTGCCCTCATTAGACAGCGAGTCTATATTTAGCAGCAAAGGGCTGATGTACTCTGGGCCTTTTGGCTGATCAGCTGAAGGTTTAAATTGTAGCTACAGTTATTTGTAAAACAAACAAAAAAAGAAAAAAATACTATTTATACATTAAACATATTTCCTTGGAGCCATGTAACACCTAAGTAAGCCTGAAAGCAACACTCCCAGAGAGCAAGCATTCCCACACTGCAGAAGGACAACTGCCCAACTCTGCAGTACCCCAACGTCCCCAGGAGCTGGCAGCAGCCAGACCGGATTTGGGATGCACTGCCCTCAGCCCCTTCCTCTTTTTTGTGCATTAAGCATCGCAAGTCCTGACTCACGTTCATTAAATACACAAGCAGCAGACAAAAGAATTTCAAAAGCAAGGGAAAAAAACCTCGAGGTATTGTAATTCCTCTTTTTAACTGAAAATCAGTGTCTCAAACAGGAAGGGAGCAGGATGTACCAGCTTTACCGTTTTTGAAGCAAGTCAAACATTTGAAGAGCTCTCACAGTACCAAGAGACATCAAGGAGCACTGGCGATGAAAGGGCCGCAGTCGGGTGGCCGGCCCTGCAGCCAGGGAGCGCGCGATGCTCCATGCTGCTCCGAGAGCCCTCTCCACACGGCCACCTCCATGCTCTCAGCACTAGCACCATCCCCGAGCACTTTCATGGAATGGTTTTCATCAGCTGCTTGCGATCATACAGCATACATCCAGATTTCTTTTCTATTTTTATTTTGTAAGGCCTTAAGTAATAGGGCACAGAGCTTGAATGGCATGACCACTAAAAGCAACACTAACAACAGAACACACTGTGTACAAAGCTACAGCAGGTGCTGCTGGCAACTGTGTACATCACAAGCTGGATGCAAACCCCTGAAGGCAAGGGTGTTTCCCTGCTGTGGCTTCTGGTGCCAGGGCTGCCGCCCTCGGGCAAAGCCCAGCCCACTGCACCGTGCAGAACCTACAGAGCTGCCAACACAGCAGGCACTCATGTGACCTGGACACAACGGATAGACAGGAAAAAAAAAAATCAAACTGAAAATAAACCAAGAGCAATGTGAGGAATCAATGCCTTGTTGAAAAGCAAGAACATTTTTAAAAATGCTTCTGACAAAAGTTTCTTTCTTTCTGGCACTCTCCATCAGCTCTATCCCTCTTTGCGAATCAGCTCCTCCAGTTTCACATTTACAGTGAGCTCAAAATTAACCCTCTTCCCATTAAAACCATGAAGAGATTGCTCCACATCTTTGCTTCCACTGACAGCTCTTTTCAGCCCCTTCATACACAAATCTCTTGTGCCGACTGCGTTATGATCTGGAACAGTCTTCCCATATCTCCCTGTCTCATCAACTCTGAGAATACCCATTACTTTCTCTTTCATATCTTAATTCCATTTTTCCTTTGCTGTTATGTAATAGCGCTCTGTAATTACTTTTAATCCAATAAGTGTTTTGAGATACAGCATGTACACAAGATACTGGAGAAGAAAAAGCTTTGCATTACATTATTGACAGTCCCTGGGTACTTAAAAATACACTTGTGTGTCACAATTATTCGTATCTACTCTCAATTTGAAAGCCTTTTGAAGAACAACAAACAGTGTCTTATGCTTGGTATCAACTCTTGATTGTTGCTTTGGAATATTTAAATGAGAAAGCAAGTAAAACCAGCTATACAAGCAGCAGGTGGATCAGAAAAATCTTTCTATGCTTTTCCATTTTAGCTCTGTTACCATGCAAAAACAAGACTTGCTAAGATAAAGAGTTTGCTTGGCACCTTTTGTGAACCAGCCTGCCTTCAGGAAGGGGGTGATGCACATTTGGGAGTGAAGAAAGGATCGTCAGAGAGATGGTGGCAATCTGACGGCTCTTCTGAGGAGGAGCTGTTACTGGTGGCAGTCACAACAGCAGCCACTCCTGCTGCCTTGCTTCAGGGGCTGGGTCCCACGTTTCACCTGGGACAGGGCAACCCTGGCCATATGTACAGACTGGGGGATGAGAGGCTGGACAGCAGCCCCATGGAAAGGGATCTGGGGGTTCTTGTTAAAGCCAAGTTGAATTCAAGCTAGTAGTGTGCCCTGGCCACCAAAAGGGCCAACGGCACCCTGGGGTGCACTAGGCCCAGCACTGCCAACCGGGCGAGGGGAGGGATTGTCCCGCTCTGCTCTGTGCTGGTGCAGCCTCACTTTGAGCACTGGGTGAAGGTTTGGGGCCACAATATAGGAAGGACATAAAATTACTAGAGAGCATCCAAAGGAAGGCAACAAAGATGGTGAAGAGTGTGGATGGCAAGATGTATGAGGAGTGGCTGAGGTCCCTTGGTTTGCTCAGCCCAGAGCAGAGGAGGCTGAGGGAAGGCCACATGGCGGCCTACAGCTTCCTCATGAGGGGAGCGGAGGGGCAGCGCTGAGCTCTGCTTTCTGGTGACAGCAACAGGGCCCGAGGGAACGGCATGGAGCTGTGTCAGGGGAGGGTCAGGTTGGGGGTTAGAAAAAGATTCATCACCAGAGGGTGGTCGGGCACTGGCACAGCTCCCCAGGGCAGTGGTCATGGCCCCAAGCTGCCGGAGTTCAAGGAGCACTTGGACAACACTCTCAGACACAGGGTTTGAATGTTGGGTGGTACTGAGTGGAGCCAAGAGTTGGACTCAATGATCCTTGTGGGTCCCTTCCAACTCAGAATATTCTATGATTCTGTGATTCTGAAAACACGGAACAAAAATTGACCTATGAGAAGTGGGGTGAGAGGACAGACACTGATCTTGAGCCACAATGGAGGGCCAAGGAGGCCACACTGGCAGAGCCACACGCCACACAAGTGAAGGAGTCGCACCTCTAAGAGCTTATTTCACAATTTGTATTAAATGGCGACACAGAGTTGTGGGAGGATTGCCCAAAGCAGGTCTGCTTATTAAACTTATTACCATAACAACAGAAAAAGAAAGAAGTCACCTCCCCACTTCCACTGGAAGCCTGAAGAGAGAAGCAGCATCCTTCTGACACAGAGCAGCAGCAATCTCCCTTCTACCCAAGCAGCTTCATGTAGGTGTCCATGCACTAGGTTTCAAGATAAAAGCAAAGTAACTGACACCACTTCACAAATGCTGCTGTCAAAAACATCCTCCAGAAGGCTGCCACCCCCCGCCCATATCCTTCTGTGCAGGAGGTTCTGCGCAGCTTCTCTGCTGGAACTGACACCACTGAGAGTCAAGAGGGTCCTCAGGAGTAAAACAACGGAAAAGATTCAAATCCATATCAAGAGAGGTCAATTTTTGCCGGATGTTTCTGAAACTGCATCAATTTGGCACGTCAGAATGCCTCAGTGAGTTTGGCATAAAGAATTGCCCTTAACCTTTATATAAAAGAAAGAAACTCAATGTTACTAATAGAGAGCTAGTTAAGTGCATATAAAACAAACCAAAAGATGTTGAAGGATGAGCTGACCTGTCACTCACTGGTTCCAGAGAGGAAGGCTCAGTAACCCCTCTGCTCCCAGTGCCATGACCACCCACAGCACAGGGCACAGCGTTTGGCTCCAAAGGGCCAAACTGCAGGGCAGGGGCATTTGTGCACTCATGTTCAGAGCACAGCGCAGTGGCTGATATATTCCATAAAAACATACTACAGTCTAACACAATAACATTAGAACACTGGTGAAGTAACAAGGATCACAGAATCACAGGACTGCTTAGGTTGGAAGGGACCAAAAAGATACCTAGTACCAACTCCTCCACCATGGGCAGGGTTGCCAATCACTAGATAGACTGCCCAGCGCCCCATCCAACCTGGATGGTGAATCTGTCATAAAAAGAAGCAATTCAGTGACCACATTTTTCACCACGCAACCTGCTATCGCCAGGCTGACACACAGTTTTCAGCTCAGCTCCAGAGCGTCCCTCCTGGCACCCCCTTGCCACCTCCCTGTCCCATGCCTCTCGGCAGTGCCACATGCACTGGGACCTCCCAGTCACCACTCCCAGGTATGTTCCCGTTTCCCCTGGGACCCACTAATGTAGACACAGCTTTTCCTAATCACTGCTGTATGATTAAGATAAGGCAGTTTCATTACTACTAAATGCATGACCAATGACAACAGTTGTCTTGTCACACACTTCTGCCAGCCGCCGAAGGAAAGCTTATCTCTCAGCAAAGAAAAGTATATTCAAAGAACTAAATTAATATTTTCTATAAAATATACAAAATTTTAATCTAAAGTGACACAGTTTCTTGAAAATCGTATTTACACAAGACAAGCCAGTTTAGAATCAGTTTCTTAACTCATGGCTAGATACAGCCCACATACTTTACAACAGGTCACATAAATGCTTTAAAAAAAAAAAAGTAAGTAAATTCTTGGGTTTACAGATCACGGCGGAGGAATGCATCAAATTCCATTAGAAAGAGTAATGACAAAAATACGTGGCCATTACCGTGGAAAGATTAGGCTAATGAGGAGCATTGCCAAGCTGCAGTATTTCAATCCAGGACAAAAATCACACCTGAAGAATGTTCTTCAGTCCAGGGATCAATAATATATCCACATGCTTTATATCCATAAACCTTAGCATCAATTATGTAGTCTTGATTTTTACAGAAAAATCATATTGATTTGCGACTTCGGTATCTTTAACATCAAACTTCCTGGACTGCTGTTTCATGCAGAATAAAAAGTTAATGGTTAAAGCAAACTGTTCTTAAAATTACAATGTCTGAACTTGCTACTAACTGATTAAACACAGGTGCTATAGCTGCTCCAGTCTACCAGTGCCCTTCTTTCTTGGCATCTGAAACTACTGCTCTGGAAGAAAAATACAAGTCAAATGGGTGAGCTTCACGAAACCCCCTGGGAAGACCAGCCATCTGAACGCCTGCCACAGGGAACACACAAATCATCCTCTAAGAAAAGATGTAAGAAGAAAATCAAAATATAGAACAGTCCTTTACATTTACACAGATGGATTTTAATTTTTTGTTCCAAAAATAAAAAATAATTTAACACCACTTTATATTCTGTAAGAAAACAAGATCAGAAAGTCGTGTTTAATAATCTATAGACCTAATAGATACAGACCCGGTAGATTTCAAGTTAAAATCAAGTAATAGTTTTTATTCTTCGAAATCTGAGACATGAGCTGAAGGACGAGGAGACATTTCTCTCTGCAATCACTACTGCAACAACCAGAAGCACTGGAGTCCCACGAAGATGGGAGCGGAATGGCTCAAGCTGTCCACTGCAGACTTTTCATGGAAAAAATTTCCAGCCATTTCTGTGCGCACAGGAAAACTGGTTCCCTTGATGGTATTGGCCTGCCAGCCTGGATTAGGTGGGATGTTTTGATATTCCAACAGAAAACTAAAGTTATTTCAGGTCCAAACTTTTAAGAAGAAAAATGAAGCAGAAATTTTAATCCCTTTAGGGAGACCCACAAAATTATCCTAACAATGACTGCGTACACCGGCTGCTTACTTAGCTATAAGGCATCCCACCTTCAGAAAACCAAATTTCCAGGATGCTTCAGTCACACCATCCACACAATCAGGTTCTCTTAGTTTAAACAATGAAACCGTGATGCGTTTTCCTCCTTTAAATAGTATTTGTAAATTTCCTAACGCGCCTGGCCTTTGCACACATATCCGCATGAGCCTGTACGTATGCAGGGTCTGAAAACCAGAGCAACCTCTACTCAGGTAAACAACACGAGAAGCCCTCAGAGATCTCCAGGTTGGAGCTATACTCTCTTTGACCCAACAGGGTCAAGTATGCTTCATGGCAGCAATCTCAAGACAGAAACGAGGCAGTGGCACTGTCCCGCTGCTGCAGAGCATGCCCAGAGTCGCAACGGTACAGACATGCCAAGGGCTGAGGAAAGATAAGGCTTTGAAAAGAACCAAAATCTGTTTGTGTAGGAGAAACAGGGTTTTTTTTCCTTTTCTTTTCTGTTCTGACATGGATTCCTGGCCCCAGTCTTGCCAAGAATTACTGTTGCTGTCTAGAAATCTGCCCACAGCAGCACACAGGAACAGTTTAAGTAAGGTGAGACTCCAGGGCACAGAAAAGGGTCCTCCTGAAGCCTTCAAAAAGCAACAAAGAAACCAAGGCAAGCTGACAACTTTCACTCACCTTTTCAAATTCACTTTTCAAAAAGGGGAGTACAAAAATAGTTATTTCTCTTAAAATTCTGAGAACGCAGTTGTTTAACAGACAAGAAAAAAAATGTACTTCATTTTTTAAATTCTAATTAAGGCACTAAGCACGTACTACTCCTACTTCCACAGCCTTTGTCACTGCACACAGCCCCCCAGTTCCCACCTCAGCCCCCTCCCAGCACGCTACCTGCCAGGCGAGAAGTTTAAAGCCAACTTGCATCCTCCTTCCTCAGGAGGACAGCGTTGGTGCTGCCGTGATCTCCCTGTTTTCCAGCAGGCACAGGGTTTGCACGGGGAAATAGCCACAGGGTGCTGCACAGCCAATGTCTCATGGTTGCCAGCAACTACAAAACTCTCGAGTTCATCGGAGCTGTGAAACTGTGACAAAAAGCAAACATGACTGACTAAAGAAGGATAAATTCAGGCATTCAGATAGTGGGAAGTTTTTCTCCAACTTATTGAACAAAAACCTCCCTGCAAATTAAGCCTTCAGGCAAGAGTGTCCAACTGGTTGACCTTAATAACGAAGGCAGGAAAAACCCGGGTTTTCCTCATTACTTAGGCATCATGCTTCTCTATTCCACATAAGCATGTTAAAGACACAGCAATTCTCCTGAGACTAAAAAATGCACAAAACAATCCGAGCCTCTGGGGCTGAGGGGCAGAGAACACGTGGCCCCCAGGCAGGCAGCCTCCCAGCCACGCCAAAGCTTCTGCACCACAAGCACCGCCCTTGGCTTCACTACCAGGTGTGGCTGCAATTGCTGTTTTATCTTTTTGTTTCAGCAGTTATCGATGGGTTTAAATTAGAATGGGAGTGGATTAAAAATCAGAAATGGAAAGGGGCCAGGATGCTGTGCTGGGAAAAGATTTCCTACAGATCTCTGGATTAGGAGGATTTCCAGGCCAAGAAAGACCTCATAATGAGCTGTCTATGGAAAGATATCACAGTATCTTGCCACATATGTAACCACAGGGCAGCACAGGAAAAGAGTAAGATAACATGGAAGGGTGTCAGCAAGACCTGAGGTCCCTGTGAGAGCAGGCAACTTATAAAATAAAACTTCTAAAGAAGGTGGAGCACACCCATTGCTAGAAGGGGACAGGAAAAGCCCAGCAGTCTGACTAGCCTGAGCCTGCAAGAAGGTTTCCGCACCAGCAGTATCTGTTGCTCAGTTTAAAGGGAAGGATGGAGAGCAGGGCACACCTGCAAGCCCGTGTGGTGCCAGCAGGACCTGCAGGGCACCCGTTCCTCACCCTGTCTTTTCCTGCAGCAGAACAACATAGAAAAACTTCAGAAGGCACAATTAAATATGTAAAAGGATAATTCTTCTGGTCCTCACAGATGAACCACCAGAAGGACTCAAACACAGGTTGACTGCAACATACAGTACAAATGCAACCCAGTGCCCAGACCTCCATGCAGCCTGAACGAGCACTGCTGCAAACCCCACTTACTAGCTCCAGAAATTCTGACTTAAACTCTACCAAAAGTTATCAAGAACCATCTCAAAAACACTTCTTTGTCCCCATTATCCTGTTTGGAAGCCTGTTCCACAACTTTCCTCCCCAGATGGTTTGGGACCGTTTAATGTTGGACTTCAATTAATTCAGAACTTACTCAAAACCATTCATCTTGTGCCAATACTGTCCTTTAACTTCACAGGTTTCCTCCCTCCTTGTGATATTTACCTCCCAAGCTACCAGCTAGACTAAATAAGCCACGCTCTTGTAACCCCTCTGCATTAAGACCAGCAATTAAGCTTAAAACATTTTAAAGTCTCAAGTTCCAGATAAGTTACACCAGAGTTTTAAATGCCAGAAACATTTTCTGAATTTTTTTAAAATATAGATAGAAAAGAGTGGGATGCTCTAGAGGACTGAAAGTCAGACAGCACTGGGATAGCATTAAAATAAGATGCCTGGGGTAATTATAGACTGTTTCACCAGACATTAACCACAGGCAGGACCACAGCTGTGACAGGACTCTGAATAAAAGAATTAATAAAATTTCCATCTCTTAATGCCAGGCAATGTGCTCTCACAGGAAGCAGATTTCCCATTTGACAAAAGTTTATGGCATTTCCCCAGAAGCAACATCAGTCTTCTGCACAAATGCTGCAGGGAAAAAAAAAAGTCAATGGAGACGAGTGACAAGCATAGACAGTACAAATCTGGAAATGCTATACTTAATGCAAAACCATTACTAAGCTTAAACCACTGAAAAATGTGTGAAGATATTTATAGGCTCCAAGTATGTGCACCCTGTTATAAGGACTACTTCAACATGAAATTCTTTCAATACTGATGTATCCCATCAGCTGTGCATGCTAGTTTTTCCTTGTATTTTCATATTCTGTAACCGCCATGCTTTTGCTGGTTAAAATTAACAGCGCACTTGCTGTGGCTGCACTTTGGCAGAAATTCGCTGCCCTCTGCTACTGCGAAGCACAGCAATCGCCATCTGTATGTACTGGGGTCACGACCCCCCAGGTGACACTGGGGTGTTAACAGGCATTGTTTAAAAGCAAACATTAGCAGGTCAAGGAGAAGAGCAGATGATCTTTCTACCTATGATTCATTTACCACCAGTCCCTCTCCAAGATTACAGCACTGTGCGAATTGTGCAAAGGGCTCCTGTTGCAGCCTGCAATTAAGCAGACATGGAGCAGAAAGGCGGGGAATGCATTCAAAGCCCGTGTGAAAGTAAAATTAGAGGCAAAGATATGCGTTAATTATGTGGCTGAGACAGTAGACAAGCCAATTTTCAAAGCCTCTGAACAACTACACCTGAACAGCCTCACGGACCATGAGCATCAAGTATTTTTGCCTGTGTGTGCCCACCCTGGGCTGTGTTTAAAGAGCACAAGCTGCAGTCAAACACTGAAAGCCAGGCACATGCAGAAGCCTCTCCTGACCTCCTCGTTTCTGATTATCAGCTAAAGATCTGCTGAAGGTGAGGTTCTACACTAACTGCTTTCACAGCTGGACCCATGCAGCTGGCTGTGTCTCCACGCCAGCTTAGGGTGAGCGTGACCCTGCACAGCAGAGCGAAGGACCCGTGTGCCCTGGGAAGGGCTGCCATGCTTCCTGGAGGAGATTTTAATCTCATGCCCGATTATGTTCTGCCCAGCTTCACCCACTGCCATCAGCGCTCTTAAACATTTCACGGAAAAAATACACGCCCACACCCTGCTCTGTTACCAAAAAGAAAGAAAAACACAAACACACCAAACAAAAGGCATTCATTTGGTAGGTCCTGAGCCAGCGCCATTTGGTGGCCTCTGTCGGGGCAGCCAAACAGAGCAGCCCCAAGGAGTGCAACAACATGCTTCAACAACATGGTGAACAAACACACCTACGGGCCATCTCCGCACCACAGAACCACGAGCCTGGCATCGCAGCAGGAGCATCTCTGGGCTTCTCTGCCCCTGCAGCTGCACGCAGACCCAGGGAACATGCAGCAGAGGAGGTGAGGGCCCTGCCCTGGTTCTTGGCTGCCCTGGAAGCTTCTGCCTCAGAAACTTCACTTCTGCACATGCTGCCCTCCTTCCCATGTGCTCCTTTCCAATATATTTAGCTACTTAAGAGAAAAAACAGAAGTGCACAAGGATCTTCAACGCTTCCGAGCACCCAACTAACTTCAGGGCGAATCTTGCTATTCAAACCTACAATCTTCCTTTCATCATGCTCAATTTTATTCTGCAATTCCAGGCACAGTTAGAAGCAATTTCTATTCATTGCTCTCTGAAATGAAGAGAACAGACCTGCGTCAGGTGCTATGAACGTGCTCAGCCACGTACATATCTACTCACCTCTGCTCCTTCCTTCAGCGTGGGATAAAGAAGTTGTTTAATCAATCAAAAATTCAAACTTCAAGCAATCTTGAAGACTAAAATCTCTTCAGTATTGAAGCAAAAATTGATTTGTTTCACAGCACATGAATGCACCACATCTGACAGACCTCTTACTGTCCTGCCATGTCAAGAATTCTGGCAGATGTAACTGTTAAGACCAAGTTATGTGCACACCTCTCTCAGCAGCAGAACTCAGCTGCAACACCAGTGAACAGAATCACAGAACCACAGGGGCTGGAAGGGACCTCTGGGGATCATCTAGTCCAAGCCCTGCTAAAGCAGGTTCCCTGCAGAGGGTTGCACAGGAAAGTGTCCAGGCGTGCGTCCAGCAGCAATGGTTTGGATGGGGCAGGAAAGGAAGGGACAAAGAGATCAGCCTGGAAAAAGCATGGCAGGAAGAAAAGCTCCATGGAAGAAAGGAGAAATGAGGAACAGAGGCAGAGCTCTTCTGGCAGGAGCAGGGTTACTAACTCAAACAGTCACATGCTTGAAGGTTAATTCTGATTTGCTTGTACTAATTCTGCACACCTTCAAATTGCTTTTATATCTTTGAAAAATTGCAGATGAGAAACACCCTCAGTTACTTACACTATTGAAACAATGCATATGACACAAAAAAAAAAAAAACACACAACCACAAAAAGAATGGGTCTGACTCACGAGCCCAACTGTGATTACAGAGAACTGAGACAGGACTAAAAAAACTGAAGTCAGAGGAACAAATACCACACAATCAATCAGCTGCTTTCTTAGACTTAAACCAAACACTAAATTCTGCAAAGGATCTTCACTTTGACAGATTTTCCATTTAGATTACTGCAAGTCCCCTCCCTCACTTTGGCTTGCTGTTACACGACCAAAATAAAACTTTAAAAGGAAAGAAATAAAGAAGAAAGCGACTTGTACAAAATTTTGCTTGCCCAGTTCAAATTGGAAAATACATTTGTTTAAAGACATCAGAGAAAGTCTGTTTCTGATTTCAAACATTGGATATTTTATGAGAACATTGCCAAGAAAAGAATCCAAGGAATGTCCTTACATGCACGGAACACACGAGACAACTGGCGAGCAGGCCTGTGATCTTTTAAACAAATAAATAAATAAAAAAACCTGCATTTCTACCACGGAGCCCCTCTCGAGGGAACAAGCAGCACATGCCTGGGATTTTTCACGGATAGCTTCTATCCTAACTTCTTGCTATTATTAGTATAAAAGACTTCCCTCTCAAATCCACAGCTGTAAGACAAGCAAGGATGGAAAATGCTTCCCAAGCGCAGGCAAGCAGTAAGCACACATGCTTGCTTCACAGCGTTTCTTGGCACTGCTTTCCTTCAACAAAAATTACAAACCAAAGAGAAACGCTAGGCAAATATTACAGGAACATGAGCTCATTTTTCAGCACATGCCAACAAATTGTGGTCCCTGAACCTTCTAGGAATTAATTCTTTGGAAGAAAGCATGTTCCAATCTTCCATTTACATCCCTCCAATTCAAAACACCGCTCACTATCACGCCGCGCTGCCTCTCCCACGGATGCCCAGCTCTGACCAAGCACCGCTGGAACTCCTGCAGCACGCACCAGGGTGAGCCCAGTGGCTGTGCTGTGCAACTGAGCACGTCCAGTGGGACCCCGCGGCACAGGGGACACCCTGGTACCAAGCGGCAGAAGCACCCCGCACCAACCTCTCTTTCTCCTGAGCGTCTCAGGGGTGATGTGGGAGTGTGCTGTGAGGAGAGGCTCTGTGCCACCAGCAGAGACTGTCCTGATGAGAACAGAAAAAGCTACCAGAAAGACAAGAAAAATTAGCGGCAGCTCCATGGCCAGGCCCCTAAAGCTCCATGGAGACCTGGTTTTAGAGCAGAGATTTCATCAGCGGATCCTGCACACACCAAGCGCATCCACACCCACCCAGCACACCGACACGGTCCCTCGACAAACTTGGCACCCAACAACTTGTGCTATCAAGGCTGTACATCACCATTAGATTGAAAAAAACAAAGAGAGAGCCAGGGCAGTGTGTAAACAACTTCACCACCCTTCCCAGAGTGTTCAGAGCCCAAACAAAAACAGTATCTGAGAGACAGACCTGCTGTGCAGCTTCAAAGACAAACAAATCCTCCTCCTCAATAAAGGGGCGGTGTGCGAGCGCTGCTCTCCATCACATGTTGAGCTTAACAGAAAGAAATCAACGGTAACACCCCAGCTGATCAGTTCAGGATCCTGACTTTCAAACCCAAGTTAATAACGTACCACATAGCCACCACTGCTCTTCAAGGTAGGGAGAAGCGTACTGCAAACTAATAAAATAGTGCAAAATAGTCACTTAGAGAAAACAGTACCTATGTGTACACAAAGAGGAAAAATTTAAACCCAACAATGCAAACACAGGGCTACCCAACAACCCAGACACAGGGCTACCCAACAAAGCTCTCCAGTACCTTCGCTGGTTTGAAGCACAGCCCGAAGCCGAGCTTTTGTGCCCGGCAACGTTCCTTACTCACAAATACAGCCTGAAAAAACTGGGCAGAGTTTCCATACGTTCGACTGGAGACTTGTTAAAAAGCAAGGGTAATGCAGTTTTATGATGTATCGCACTGTACAAAGTCATTTGCTGTACATGAGACATCTCTGAAAACTTTGCTCCTGCATTCATTTTCAACCAGGCTCTCTTCAACAGAGACGACTGAGTCTTACAGGCTGCCCAGTTCCCGAACTCACTGCAAAATGGCTTATCTGCTGTGTTCTTTATTGACACAACTTCTATTCTGCACCTCTACCTTAATGCTTTACAAAGTTTCCGCTGCTGCTGTTTCTGAATTCCGGTGATGCGCTGAATTATGCCCCGGACTGAAAACCTCTTGCTCTCCAGTTTAAATAGAGCTGTTCTGTTTCGGCTGGTTGCTTTGCACTCCCTACCCAGCAGCAATTTCATTTAAGATAAACCAAAACACATCAAAATTGTGCCATTAAATTAACGAAGGCTTTGTCTACAAACACGGATTCACCACTCTGAAACCTGCAGGAAAGGAACTTCATTTCAGCTTTTTAATTAACGGCTGGCGAGCGCACCATGGTGCTGAGCGGGGCCTTGTCCCAAACTGGGGGCATTTTGGGAGAGCGGAAGCAATCGATGTCTGGAACAGCTCAGCGAGGGCAGCGAAACACTCTGAGCAAGGACTGGTGGGCACTCATGTACTGGACCCAACGGGGTTCTTCCACCGGGAGAGATGTTTGTCACAGCCCCCAAACCCCTCCTCACACAGCCCGCTGCCGTGGCCCTTCGGCTGCTGCTCACCTCGGGAACACAAAGGGCCGCAGTGACACCGACCGTGGCACCAGTTCTGAACACAAACAGAAGCCCCACA